>OU343222.1:296710760-297022709 GCA_910596185.1 Chrysanthemum makinoi
TGCCCTATTTAGTGTATTTATCATGCTTATCTTTTGTGCTTATACTGTTTTACATAAAGCTCATTAGAAAGGCCTTTTTCTCACATAAATGTTTTTTTCCGTCTTAGATGGTCTTTGATTAAACTATTGTTTTGTTTCTTTTAAATCCCAATAATAAAACCAAACACTCATTCATCAAAACTTCCTGCCTTCCTTAAACCCCCCCACCGTCGGGCCAAACTCTACCAAATCTTCACTTTTTCAAAATCTTCCAATTTCAAAAATCTTCTCTTATACAAAAACTTCATCTTCCTCCTCATTTCATCTCAACCGACCAAGAAGAGCGTCAATCAACCTTGTTTACAATCGCACATCGTCTCAGAGCATCGCCTGAACACTCATCGCCCTTTTGTTCCCTACGTTGAAGTTCACATACAAGACTTTACTGTGTTGTTAATCATATTGGGTGTCATATACCCAATCCTTTGTATCATACTTAGCATTGAAATGCAATATTATTAATAATCTAGGTTATTTTTGTTATAATGTGTTTCTCATTTCTTTTGATCATTGTTTTATATTCTTTTGTGATACTTAAATTCATGTATGCATGCTAAAGAAAATGTAGGATAAAACATATTTCGTGTTATAAAAACTGTAAATTATGTTTTTTTAATCAAATCGTTTCTGCTACTACCAATCCACGGATCCCGGAAGATATACTAGCCGGATCCTTTTGAAAAGGACCGTGGGATCCGCCCTAACTGGAAAACAGTTTTTCATGCAAATCAAACCCTCTTTTCTTCTAGTAATATACTCCCTGTATTTCAAAACCATAAGTGAATTAGTGTATTTTTGTTAAAAACCATTGTTAATAAAAATCTAGTAAAAACATTAGATTATCATAAGTTAACCCAAACCCCTCCCTTTATTAACTTGTCATTTCTATAGGTTCAACTATGACGCATGAATATGAGTTTGATTTTTTCACTCACTAGCGTCTACACTCCGAACATCTCTCTCGAACCCAACACACCTGACAATAATGTCCGTGGGTTCAATATTCTCGAAAACCGTCACTCTCCACGAAGACGTATTGTAGACACCCCTCTACAATCGAGAAGGTATCAATACCTCCTTCCGAGCCATAGGACTAGAATGTCTTCTTGAAATCAACGAGAAGATATGTCCAAGGTTCATAATGGAATTCTTCCGTCAAATCGAACTCATTCGTAACGAGGATCGCTCCCTATCTCTTTGGTTTTATATCAAAAACCAAAAGTTCACTCTAACCCTTGGGCACTTTGCTCACATCCTCCGGATTCCAAATCATGGACAATGTGCCTTCACCGAAGATTGGTCTCTTGATTCTCTCTTCAACTTTCGTGAAGAAAATAGTCCATATTGTTCAGACATACCCTCTTCGGAAGATTTAAATAGCATAATATGCAAACCTCGACCATATTACTCCGATCCAAACATTATCTTTACAAGGGATATCCGAGAAGAGTACAAGCCTCTTGCACTCATCCTACGTGAAAATGTTTGGAGTCTTAGGGGAAATCGAGAAATCCTTCCCGCTTGTTGTGCTCACATGTTGTATTGTTTGCTAACACAACAAGCATACAATCTCGCCTACTTCTTCGCAAGGCGAATTGCAAATCTTCAAGGCTCCAAGAATAAATTCATCCCTTATGGAATATCTGGACACGCCTCTATCATAATGTTATGCACTTCCATCTCAATTTCAAAGTCCGTTGTACGTACTTGTGAACAAGATGATGGAACCGCTAAACATATCCCTCATGAAGACTTTCCTCATTCTTGATTCCACCAACACTCATCAATCACATAATGATCCTCCTAGCCAAAACACTCAAGGAAACTAGTAGTATTCTAAAATAGGATCAATTCTCTTGTACTCGTGCTTTCCTCAATGTAATCTATTTCTTCATGAAATAAAACATCTTACATTTGATATCTTAGTATTAAAACTCTTTTTAGACTATCCTTGAGATATAATACATTGTCAAGATCATTGCATACCTTTAGTAAAGGTCCCTGCTGAGCCAATGGGCGGGATCCAAAAATTGTGCTAGACGGATCCCTACACTTAGGAACGTGTGGATCCGCAACAGAAAATGCAATTACAAGCATTATATTTCAACATATCCTTAGAACTCTCACTAGCTAAACATAGGGTCTTAAGGTAGATTAAGTCCTTATCAAGATGGGTTGATCTCTCCTACTCATTCTAACTCACATAGATCACACTCTAAGACGCTTGTAGATCTACCGTTTGGTTTATCCATTACTCTTCCGCTCTTAAACTCACACTTCATTTTTCTACTTGATCCCTCACATCTAGTCTTAGAAATCTTTCAATTATGGCAAAATTGATCATAAATCTTCCTCACCTCCAAGTTGATCAAAGTTGATAAAAATCTAGTTTTCTTATCTCAAAGCTTCTAGGATATTTTCCAAAACACTATCCTAAGACACAACCTGATCTCTAGGATCATTTAGCTTCAATTGACACTCTAATTCTTTAGTGTCATCCTTGCTCATCCATTGGTACTCTTGAAAGTTCCAAATCCTTCCATAAATGACAATCATTAACTACATCATTGATTACCTTCAAGTACTCAAGCATCCCTTCATTTAAAACACTTAGGAGGACTGAAACACCTAAGATGATATAGGTCTTAGATCTTAGAAACATCATTTCCACTCTTTCATAGCTGCTGAGAGCCGGATCCCTAGGATTAGCCTAGATGGATCCCTCTGAGGAGGGAACCGTGGGATCCGGATGACAGTTTAGGTCAATTCTTGCTAAAACAATCATTTCAACTCATCTTCCTAACTCAAACAATCCATATCATCTTAAATGAGTTCCTAGATCAGTGCAAACCCTGAATTTGACTCTTGTGCATGTTAATCATCACATTCCAATGAATCTTAGTGGCTTAAGACTTAAATGTACTTACAAAATCTCTTGGTTTATAAACCACCTTGTTAGGACCTCCATAGTCATCATTCTCATCCTAACTTTCAGCTCTTCCAACCTCTTGAAATCATCTCATCATGAGGAAAACCCCAAGTAGTAACTTATCCACCAAAGAACCACCCACAAAAAAGGCTCATGTTATACACGAAATCTCTTCAACCGAATCATCTCCGGTCAAGCCAACAAATGATAGGATCCTTCATCATCCAATCAAACCAACTCCTAAAAGGATAATACCAACAAAACTACCAATGCAAACACCCCATACCTCCTAGGCCAAACAATATCATCTCCACCTAACCATCACCATTGGTTCCTAGAGCTATTTCATTTACATCCCCACTATCATCACCACACCTCTACAATTTAGAGGACTTGCCTCCTAGGCCATCTCATCCGCTTCCGCCAACAACATTTTCCTCATTAGGAGGAATAATGGTTCAAAATCCAGGTGTTGAGTCAACACTTGCTCCGGCTTCCTTTTCGCCGTTTCCATCATATAATCCTATTTGGATTATAAGAAATCATCAAAGTCAACCACCCGACCATATGGAAGTTGACACTTCCTTACCACCACCATCCTTCTTGGTCAAACCATTCTCAAATGGGCCTCCACCAATCCCTCCATCGTTTGAAGCTCCCCAAGCCGCTTCACTTGATCCTTCGAATCAAGCCATTTCATTTCATCCACCACCACTACCTAGCCATGACAAAGATTGCTATCATTGTCAACATGTTGGAAGTTTGATACATGAAGTACGAGAAGACCAACGTTTCATGTTCTATCATCTCCTCGAACGTTTCGACGAGATTAAACCTAAACAAAACTTGAGCTAGAAGATTATAGTGGTGTCTTAGCATCAAGCGTTAGTTGGTCTAGAAATTCCTAATCATGTATTGTCTATCTTCTTATTTTTAAAGTCATGTATACCATAACTCTTGTTTTTTTAAATGGAATTACATGCTACTTGTTATTTTGTTGAGCATATGATTACTTTGTATTCATATCTCATTTATGTGATAACATTACTTGTTATATCACCTTTGCTGAAATTGATCAGCTAAAACGGATCCCTAAAAATTGCCTAGACGGATCCCTACTAGGAGGGAACCACGGGATCCGTGAGACAGAAAGCTTTCTTTCTACTAACTTGGACAACATTTGCAGGAAATTGTGAATTATACTTGCTTTCTAACCTTTGTTTTGTAGTTATTCAATTTACATATGAAGACTTTGACA
This sequence comes from Chrysanthemum makinoi, assembly GCA_910596185.1. Classification (NCBI taxonomy): domain Eukaryota; kingdom Viridiplantae; phylum Streptophyta; class Magnoliopsida; order Asterales; family Asteraceae; genus Chrysanthemum; species Chrysanthemum makinoi. The sequence continues at coordinate 296,714,987 of OU343222.1, forward strand.
TCCTAAAGCTAGGGGGAGCTTTATGTCAAAGCAATACATTGCAAATTACTTGCAATACTAGGTTTACATTTCGTGACATCCCTTTGCAAATATTGCAATCATCAAGGGGAGCACACTCGTCTTGTAGACGATATCTTTTGCAAACTTATTTGCAAACAAACTAGATTAATATCATTTACTTGACGCCCTTACATAGGGATGGACTCGTCAAGGGGGAGTAAAAGCGAGATTCTTTCACGGTATTTGCTCTCTATTTCCTTTTACTTTTAATTCTTTCACATGTTTTCTAAAAACAATGTGTTGCCTTCCTTCAAACACTTTTGTTTCGACAAAAAGGGGGGAAGAAAAACTAAAAACTACAAATTCAAACTTTTACGAATTTTAGCTTTTCCTTAAAATAATTTTATGTTTTGTCATCAACAAAAAAAGGGAGATTGTTTTACAAATAATCCGTAAAACGTTTATTTATATTTTACGATCTTCTAATGGTTTGTCGATAACAAAAGTAAAATCATTTTAACGAAACAAATAAAATACGTAAATGGTTTGAACTAATAGTTTTCTAACACACTTACGTTTTCACATAAAACACTAAAACAAGTATAAGTGATTTATGATTTAGATACATATGTACAACAACTAGTGTTTACATATTGGGTTAAACATATACTTAAATAATTATACTAAAATGGGTAAAACTAGTGTATGCTAAAATGGGTAAATACAAGTATATACTAAATGGGTAAATACTAGCAAATGGTTTTGACCCATAACCCATGGTTTTATATATACCACTTAACCAAGTTCATTGTATCCTTAAGATACATTGTATCTAGAAAGAAAACCATGAATCAACCCATAACCCATAACCAAAAATACCCATGGGCAAAGAGGAGCGGACCACGGATCCCTAGCTTTGTGCTAGCCGGATCCCTTGTGGTAGGGATCCGTGGGATCCGGAGAACAATAGAGGTTTTTCCTCTATAAATAGTGAGCCATTTCTTAATTGTTTCTCACCCCTTTCCAATACTTTCTCCCCTGAGTTTAATCTCACTAACCTTAGATCCAAGAGATCTATGTTTGTAGTTTTGTTTTTGTGTGATCTTTTAGGTTCCTTTTAAAGGCAAGATCACCACCTTTGAAGTCGAGCAAGCTCAAGTCCATGAGTTGCCATGCTTCCTTATCACCAATGCTACTGATGTCTTCTTGTTGATGATTCCTTTCTTTCTTCAAAGAAGTGTAGTGTTGAAGACATTAGTGAAAGATGTCTCAAGTGTCAAGACGAAGATATTAGTGAAGGGTATGTATCGTCAATAGCATAAGCACTTGTGGTAGGAGCTTAGAAGTCAAGACAAAGAAGCATTAGTGAAAGGTGCTTAGAAGTCAAGACAAAGAAGCATTAGTGAAAGGTGCTTAGAAGTGAAGACACAAGACATTAATGAAAGGTGTCTTGTAGATCTAGTCAAAGGCATTTGTGAAAGGTGCCTTAGATGTACATTCGATATGGTGTGTTTCGATGTACAAGATAGACTAGTATTAGATCCAAGGATATTGATATCCTTGATGATGTTGTAAAGGAGTAGATCTCCTTTGGGATTAGTCGTTGGTGTAGTGTGGTAGTAGTTCCTTCATTGCAATGGAACTAGGTGCTTAGCCTAGTACCTAATAAAGGGTAGGCGACGTTGTGAAGGTGTAGTTCACCTAAGGTGTCAAAGAACTAGGTATTTAGCCTAGTACCTTATAAAGGGTAGGCGAAGTTGTGTAGGTGTGGTTCACCTTGGAGTGAAAGAACCCAGTGGTTAGCCTAGTACCGGAAAAAGAGTAGGCGACGGTGTGAAGGCTTCTCCGCCATAAGGAGATTGGTGTAGTGATTACAAACTCTCGAGTAGGTGACTCGGAGAGTGGAGTAGGGCAAGGAAGGTGACCTTGTAGCCGAACCACTATAAATACTTTCGTTGTGGTTTTGTGCTTCTTACTCTTATCTTTTCATTACTTACCTTTATATGTTTGTTTATCACATCCAACCACACATCCAATAGATTGACATAAGTCGATCTAAATACATTAAAAAGAAGTTTTAATTGGAAAACTATTCAACCCCCCTTCTAGTTTTCCACAATTGGCATCAGAGCTTCGGTACCAAGTTTCTTGAAGTATATTGTACTTTAAAAACTTGATACGATCCATGGTTAATTGAAAACTACAAAGAAGGTTTTTCATAAAAACAAACACCATGTTTTTTCAAAACTATATGTTTGGATGTTGAAGTTGATAACCACATTTTTCTTTTTTTTTACTTTTTCATTTAATTGCACTAATCTTCTTTGTCATGTTGATTAGTCAATGCTCATACCCACCAAGCTTTAGGGTAGCTTGGTAACAAGAATACCTTCCTTAAAGAAGGTATCTTATCGCAAAGGAGCGGGAATCGTCTAAGTGACATTTGTTGTGTAATTTGTAAAGACATTCCTAAATGTGCTAGAGGTATGATTCTCTTTTTATTTTACTTGATAATTAAGTATGCCTATTTAGGTATTTATATGATTATCTTTTGTGCTTATACATGTTTTACATAAAGCTTCATTAGGAAGCCTTTTTCTCACATACGTGTTTTTTTTCTCGTCTTAAGTCGTGGTATATAAAACTTTGTTTTGTTTCTTTTAAATCCAATAATAAAACAAAACACGAATTTCAAAAATTCCTCCTTCCCTATAAAACCCCACCGTCGGCCACTCTACCAAATCTTCACTTTTTCAAAATCTTCCAATTTCAAAAATCTTTTCTTATTCAAAAACTTCATCTTCCTCCTCATTTCATCTCAACCGAAACCAAGAAGATCCGTCATCAACATGGTTTACATCGCACTCGTGCTCATCGCCATAACACTCATCGCACTTGTGTCCCCTATGTTGAAGTTCACATACGAAGACATTTACTTTGTGTTGTTAATCTATATTGGGGTCATATACCCAATCCTTTGTATCATACTTAGCATTGAAATGCAATATTATTAATAATCTAGGTTATTTTTGTTATAATGTGTTTCTCATTTCTTTTGATCTATATGTTTTATATTCTTTTGTGATACATTAGAAGTCATGTATGCATGCTAAAAGAAAATGTAGGATAAAACATATTTCGTGGTATAAAAACTGTAAAATCTATGTTTTTATCAAATCTGTTTCTGCTACTACAGATCCACGGATCCCGGAAGATATACTAGCCGGATCCTTTTGAAAAGGAACCGTGGGATCCGTCCTACTGGAAAACAGTTTTTTCATGCAAATCAAAAACCTCTTTTCTTCTAAGAATAATACTCCACTGTATGTCAACCATAATTGAATTAAGTGTATTTCTTGTTAAAATCCATTGTTAATAAAAATCTAGTAAAAACATTAGATTATCATAAGTTGACCACAAACACCTCCCTTTATTAACTTGTCATTTCTATAGGTTCAACTATGACGCATGAATATGAGTTTGATTTTTCACTCACTAGCGTCTACACTCCGAACATCTCTCTTGAACCCAATACACCTAGCAATCATATCCGTGGGTTCAATAATCTTGAAAACCGTCACTTCCACGAAGGACGTATTGTAGACACCCCTCTACAATTCGAAGAAGGTATCAATACCTACTTCCGAGCCATAGGACTAGAATGTCTTCTTGAAATCAACGAGAAGATATGTCCAAGGTTCATAATGGAATTCTTCCGTCAAATCGAACTCGTTCGTAACGAAGATCGCTCCCTATCTCTTTGGTTTTATATCAAAAACCAAAAGTTCACTCTAACCCTTGGGCACTTTGCTCACATCCTCCGGATTCCAAATCATGGACAATGTGCCTTCACCGAAGATTGGTCTCTTGATTCTCTCTTCAACTTTCGTGAAGAAAATAGCCATATGTTTCACACATACCCTCTCCGGAAGATTTAAATCGCATAATATGCAAACCTCGACCATATTACTCCAATCTAAACATTATCTTTACAAGGGATATCCGAGAAGAGTACAAGCCTCTTGCAATCATCCTCACTTGAAAATGTTTGGAGTCTTAGGGGAAATCGAGAAATCCTTCCCGCTTGTTGTGCTCACATGTTTACGTTTGCTAACACAACAAGCATACAATCTCGCCTACTTCTTCGCAAGGCGAATTGCAAATATTCAAGGCTCCAAGAATAAACCATTCCCTTATGGAATGTTCTTGACACGCCTTTATCATAATGTTATGCACTTTCATCCTCAATTTCAAAGTCCGTTGTACGTACTTGTGAAAAAGATGATGGAACCGCTAAACATATCACTCATGAAGACTTTCTTCATTCTTGATTCCACCAACACTCATGTTGGAATCACTCCTAAACCTTTATTCAAGTGTTAGTTACTCATATGTAATAGTTAGTTTAATTATGGCCTTTATGTTTGTTTTTAGCCTTAAGCTTATGTAGAAGGCCCATGAGCTTAGGCCCAAGCCCATAGGAGAAAGGAAGGAACTAGGAGTGTTGCCCTAGCTTCCCTCCTATAAATACTATTGTAAACCTTCATTTGAAGGTTGGTTGTTCAAGTTATTTCTTTCACATACTCTATACGCCTAACCGTCTTTATTATCGTGTGTGTGTGTGTTTGATTTCTTGTTCAATCGCCTCTCTATCTTTCTATTAAGCTTGTGTGGTAAATCTAGTGACCTAACAGTGGTATCAATCGCCAAATAGTTGGGTTAACACTTTCGTTTTTGAAGTTATTGTTTTCGGTCTTACGCGTAAAAGTGGTTCACACTTTAGATCGCTTAAAAACTCGTTTTTTACACTTTTTAATCCAAGATTTTTGTACTTTCAACGTTTTAAGGTGTTAAAATACTTGTTTTTGGCAAAAACTTTCAATCTTTACGCGTGGATCTAAATTTTTAAGCTTGTTTTTGTTCGTGGGTATTGTTCTACGCGTAACCCGTTTAGCCGTTTTGATTCATCAAGTTTCACACTTTTGTGCTATTTTTGGTGATATTGAAGCTATTCCATAACAAAAATCTGGTTTAGAAACAAATTTGGGCAAATCATTTTTACGAGTAAGCTACGCGTAAGTGAAACCCTAATCTTACGCGTAACTTTATCCGTGGTTTGATCTTCAGTTTCGTGGTTTACTCCGTGTTATCTTGCTTGGATAAGCCTGAAACACGTCGACTTTGATATCTTTTGCACTGTGATAGTGTAAAAGATCATTTGGGATAAAAACCCTAAACTTACGCATAAGCATAAAGCTTACGCGTAGAAAATCCTACGCATAAGATTCATCTTACGCCTAAGCTTAGTCTTACGCATAAGATACCTACCCTAAGTTTTCTACGCATAACCTACTGTTTACGCATAACTTTAGTCTTTTTTCCCTGCTTACGCGTAAGCTAAAACTACGCGTAACTCTCATTGTTACGTGTAATTTTGGTGTTTTTATGCATAAGTTCTACTTGGTTTCTTGTGATTTCTACGCCTAAGGACACTTCATCAACAAAGGTTCATTCGACTACAAAGATCCATTTTTACCAACACAAGTTTACAACATGTCACAACCACCATACTCTAATTATTTCCCTTACACTTATTCTCAACGTCAACAACAACTAATTCCACAACATCAACAATGGAATCAACAACAAGCAATTTATCAACAACAATTTAATCAACAACATACTCCACAACTTGCTGCAATTCCACAACCTTAAATGGTTCAACCACCACCAAGTCTTCAAGTTCAACCCTACACAACCGAATTCAATTAACATCCATCAAGGACACTATGAAGGAACCCACTTGGTTTGCAAAGATGTGTGAAGCTTTAAGTAGCCAACAATCAATTCATGAGGCTGGATCACTAGATAGACCTACAATGCTCACTCCAGGAAACTACGATCAATGGGTGATAAGGTTCTTTCGATTTTGTGATCTGAAGAAGCCACATGGAAAGTTATTAAAGAAGGTTATCTTGGAAGGTCCATTTCAGATGCCCACTGTTATCGTACCCACCGATCCAAATGCTAATCCACCAAGAGATGCACAATCCAACATTGCTACTATTGCCGACGTGAATGCAGAGGAACTTCTACACTATGAAGCTGATGAACTTGCAATGCAATATATCCTCTTAGGATTACCTAACCCAATTCTTCGAAGTGTTGATGCTCAAAAGACTTCAAAGGAAATGTGGGATCATATTCATCTTCTTATGGAAGGATCTGTACTCAATCAGGAGGATTTGGAATCCAAAATTTACTTGGCTTATGAACACTTCATGATTGAACCTGGAGAGACACTAGATTCGTATCATCATCGTTTTTCAGACATCATCAATGATTTGGATAAACACAACATCATCATGCCAAGAATTGCAGTGAATACTAAGTTCTTGAGTAGTCTTGGTCCTGAATGGGAGAAGTATGTCATTTTTCTCCGTCAAGCGAAGAATTTGCATCATTCTACATATGGATTGTTGTACGATTACTTGAAGCCTCATGAAAAGGAAGTTGATAGGGAAAGGATTCTCCGTGCTCAAATTGCTCCACCGACACATCCGGAAAATCAACAACTTGCCTTTTATGCTCAAAACAGTTTATTCTCCTCACCGCAACTCAACCAACTGCTACAATCACACCATATGATCCTTCACAGTCTCAATCTCAACAAACTCAATTGGTTCCATACAACAACAACAATGCTCAAGCATTTGTCAGTGAAGCTAATGAGGAATCTAATCCGTTCGAAGCGCTGCAACAAGGATTTGCTATGATTGCTAATGCCTTTAGCCGTTATACCAACAAATCCAACAACCGTATTCGTTCCTCATCTAACACAAGGAATCAAGCTGTTGTGAACAATGGACGAGTTGAAGTTCAGAATCGTGGTTATGGTCGTCAGATGGGCGGTGGTCAAGGGTTTAATGCTGTGGGTAGGAATAACTACAGAGCTCAAGTGGTGGATCAGGGAATGCTCAGAATGGGTTGAATGGTCTTCGATGTTACACTGCAATGAGAAGGACATGGCTAATGCATGCCCAAAGCCTAGGACTCGGGGCAGTGCTTATCACAAAGAAGCTCTTCTCTTGGCTCTTAAGGATGAAGCTGGTGGAACTCTCACAGACAAAGAACAGAGCTTTATGGCAAATGCAGACTCAGATGATGATATGGAGGACTTGCAGGCCAATGCAGCTGTTATGTTGATGGCTAATATGCATGAGTTACACATGAGTGACACAGGCCCAGTGTATGACACTGATGGCTTATCTCAGGTACCCGAACAAACCATATTTATCTCTGATCTCATATCTCCGCCAACATCTGAATCCGACAAGGCTCAGAATGTTCAAAATGAGTCGTCCACATCTCATTCCGACGATTTTCAACTAGACCCCGTCGTTATATTTGACGATCAAGATGACCAAACGGTCTCCCTTGATAATCAAAATGACTCCGTGTTTATACTTGAGGATCTAAGTAATGATCATGTTGAGACTCACGTTGAACACGCCGAACTTTTGCCTCATCCAGATTTTGCTCGTTTAATACAAGACCAACAGACCATAGTAGAAAAATGTCATGCCATTAATCAGGACTTGAAAAGCAAAAATGCACTGTTAACCAAGGATTTTGAATGTTTACAAAAGCAACTCAACTTTTTCAAAACTCAAGAAAAACGTGAAAACGGTTTTGAAGCAGCCTTTGCCAAATCTCATCAAAACAAAAAATACTTAGAGAGACAGATACGTGATCTAGCCGCTTCGAAGAATGCTTTGTTGTCTGAAATAGAACAACTGAAACATGAACATAAAAAGCAAATTAACGCTCTCACCTTGGAAAATCAAAAAGCTAAGGCTGAGCTGTTAACTTGTCAAAAACAGTTCTCTGCATACAAAAAGCATTCAACGAAACGAATAGATGATCATCTCGAAGAAATCATCGGCTTGCAAAACAAACTTAAAGAGTTTAAAACTGTTGTTTACAAACATGGTGAGTCAGTAACAGCTATTGAAAAGTTTACTTTAAAACCCAATCCAAATTGATATGGACCAAATCTTGCTGATTACAAACCTAAGCTTTCATCAAAAGCATTCAAACCAAATCCTGAAGTTTCCAGTGCAGAATATAAAATTGATAATTCTGTTATGAGTGTTGTTGAATATCATCGTCAAGAGGAATTAGATGCAGAAGACGAGAGTCGATCAAAATTAGCAAAAGTTGTTTACAACAAACCTTTTAACTATTCAAAAGCGGTCACTTTCGTCACACCAACGGATTCTTCTAACACACCAAGGATTATCATAAAAACGTCTGAGTCTTCTAATGTTAATCCCAAACCAGATTATGCACAAACTTATGGTCCTTTACCTTCCATCAGTGAAGTTAACTCAAAACCTGAAAATCGCAAAATTCTTCGATATTTTGACCTTTTCATGACTGACCTCAAAACTTTACAACATGAGATAGAATATCATTCTGAAATCAAAGTTCAACACTTTCAATCGCCTCTAGCGCGAGAACAAAGAGATATTTTTCAAAAAAATCTTTTACCAAATGTTAAAAATTTGAAAAGTTGTGCATTGTCTTGGGAAAGGGACTTTCATAAGGAACTTTGATTGATGAAGGTCGTTTTCGAGAAAACAGAAACATCTATTTCTAATACTAAACGTAAAAAAGAAATGTTGAGAAAAGATGTTGATCGACTCTTGGAAGATGTCATCTGTGCTGATGTCCATAATGTTGTGCTATTGAATTCTTTGTCATATGCATTTGATTATATCTCTGCTAATACTGTTGATTTTGTGGTAAATGTTGAACACGGAGTCAGATCGAGTCCTTAAAAGTTGAAAACAAACGATTGTCAAACGAACTTTCAAATGCAATACGTCGTCTTAATTGGTGTCAAAAAGATATTCACGATCAACAACTTGCTTTTCAACGCAAAATAGCTCATTGCGTACAAAACTTCTGATCCAAAATTGAGCAACTGGATGATCAAAACGTGTCTTTTAAGTGTCAAATCTCAAATATGAACAAGAACTTGTAAAAGTTAAAAAGGAATATGGTGTCATATTTGATTTACTCAAAAAGACTCGTGATGAAGCATCAAATGAACTTGATCATTATCTTGCACACACTAAGAAGTTATGCATTTTGCTGGAAATATTCGGTCTGAAAATCAAGATCTGATTCACACTATCTTCAAGTTAAGAGAAATGTTAGGAAAGTATGAACAACTTCCGCCTACCGTGATTAAGAGAATAGCCCCAGTAACACTTAGTAATCATGAACCTAGAATCACTGCTGCCAAATCACAAGTTGCTAACGTGCTTCCTTCTACTGAAACAGGACTAGTTGCGTCTTTTCCAAACGTCTGTACTTCACAGCCTAGGAGCACTACATCGAAGAATAGGAAGTTACGACCTAAGAAAAGATCAATAAGGAATGCTAAAGTAGAAGAACACCCTAGGACTATGAATAAGACTCACGTTGCCTCCACTATAGATATTACGTCCGGCAAATGTCATAGAAATAGTGATGTAACGAATGCTAAACCGATAAGTATTTTTGATATTTAGTCTGATGCACCTTGTGTTATTCGTCGTAAAAGTATGAATTCTGATTGTCATGACAAATGTGTTGCTAAAGCTATCATCTCTCGTTTAAGGAATCCTAAGAACCGGAATACCTCTAGGCCCACTAATCTTTCTAAGTCTGTGCTTGGTAGACCGCCTTCTTTAGATTCTAAGAAATGCTTTACAGTCCCTGTAGCTCCAGTTTCACCTCCTAGGAATGTAGTACCACCTAGTGCATTCACTAAGACTAAAGCAAAAACTAGTTGGAGATGGCAGAAATGGATATATAACACACTAGGATTTAAATGGATACCTAAAGCTATTGATGTGTGTATATCTACTATAACTGCTTCGGAACCCTCTAACATTTCGGGTTCCACATCTACTTCTATTCCATCTGTGTCGTCTGTGTGTAATGCAGGTGATACAGATCATTCTCTGGATTGTTGATAGCGGATGTTCCCGACACATGACAGGCAACCTTAAACTGTTATCAAACTTTATTGCAAAGTTCATTGGCACTGTCAGGTTCGGGAATGATCACTTCGCAGCTATCATGGGCTACGAAGACTATATCAATGGGAACATCGAAATTAGCAGGGTTTATTATGTGGAAGGCCTCGATCACAATCTGTTTTCATCAGGTCAGTTCTGTGATGGAGACTTGGAGGTTGCTTTCAGGGAGAAAACTTGTTTCATTCATGATCTACAAGGAAACGACCTTATGTCTGGCTCGCGTAATTCCAGTCTTTACACTATCTTTATGCAAGACATGGTTGCTTCTTCTCCCATCTGCTTACTTTCAAAGGCAACATCAACAAAATCCTGGCTATGGCACCGTCGTCTCTCACATCTAAACTTTCAAACCATCACCAACCTTGCTCGACACAAACTAGTTGAAGGACTCCCACGATTTCGATATTCTAAAGATCACCTCTGCTCAGCTTGTGAACAAGGCAAAAGCACTCGTGCTCATTTTCCTTCATAGGTGGAACACAGCTCTCAGCATGTGCTTCATCTTCTTCACATGGATTTGTGTGGCCCGATGCGCGTGCAAACGATCAATGGCAAACGCTACATCTTAGTAATTGTTGATAACTATTCACGCTGGACTTGGGTCTACTTTCTTCGAAGCAAAGATCAAGCTCCACAGATGATCATCACCTTTCTCACGAAAATACAAGTTCAGCTACGAAACACCGTTCGACAAATCAGAACAGACAGAGGCACTAAATTTGTTAACCAAACTCTTTGTGAATTTTATGAGAAAGTGGGAATTCAGCATCAGACATCTATTGCACGTACACCAGAACAAAACCGAGTTGTTGAAAGACGAAACCGAACGTTAGTGGAAGCTGCAAGAACAATGTTAATCAATGCTAAACTTCCAGATTACTTATGGGCAGAAGATCTATCTACTGCATGCTATACTCAAAACCGTTCTATGATTACAAAACGCCACAACAAAACACCTTTTGAGCTTGTCCACAACAGAAAACCGAATCTCAAACACTTTCATGTATTTGGATCTCTTTGCTATCCGAATAATGATCGTGATGACTTTGGAAAGCTCAAAGCCAAAGCTGACATTGGAGTCTTTATAGGATATTGTGATAATTCTAAAGGCTTCCGAATCTGGAATCGTCGAACAAAGGAGGTTATGGAAACGATTCATGCTCATTTTGATGAACTTACGGAAATGGCTTCTGAGTATAACAGCTTGGAACCCGGATACAACCGCTTAAACTTCCCCCAAACCCCATCATCAGCTGAACAAAGCCCCCAGCTTACTCGTCAACAAATGGAAAGGTTATTTGCTCCGCTGTTCAGTGACGATATTGATGAACGTGCTCTAGGTGTATCCGCTGTTTCCGCTGCTCAACCTGATAATACTCTTATACCTGATACACCTGCTACAACAACTACGGTTGAAGAAGCACCACCAGTTGACTCCAACACAACAGTTGAACAAACCGCTTCCAACAATGATGAACCGGCTGATGATGTTCTGAATGAAGTACCCCCACCTGCAGATTTGATCCAAATGCGTTCTTTAACCCGTTTGCTAATGAGACTGCTGCACCAGATGTCGTGGAATCTTCAACAAGCCATTTAAATCCTCAAAATCTGCACAATGTATACCAACATCAACCCTCCACACATAGATGGACAAAAGACCATATTCTGGAAAATATTATTCCAAACGAATCAACCAGTCGTTACCAGACAACGTCTTCACACAGACGGTGAACATTGCATTTATGCACTCACTGTTTGCCAATCTGAACCTAAAAACATCAAAGACGCAATGACAAAGGACAACTGGATTGAATCCATGCAGGAAGAACTCAACCAATTTAAACGTCTTGAAGTATGGGAACTGGTTGAAAGACCAACAGGGTCTTCGTCATTGGTCTTAAATGGATTTGGAAAAACAAATTGGATGCTGAAGGAAACGTTATCAGAAACAAGTCACGTCTGGTGGCTAAGGGTTATCGTCAAAAAGAGGGTATTGACTTTGAAGAATCTTTTGCTCCGGTTGCTTGTCTTGAGGCTGTTCGGATGTTTTTGGCATTTGCGGCTCACATGAACATCACGGTCTTTCAGATGGATGTCAAAACTACTTTTCTCAATGGACAACTGAAAGAAACAGTTTATGTCAGTCAGCCAGATGGATTCATTGATCCAGAGTTCCCTAATCATGTCTATAAACTGAAGAAAGCTCTCTACGGTCTCAAACAAGCCCCTCGGGCATGGTACGATAAGCTATCATCTTTCCTAATTGCCAATAATTTCACCAAAGGTTCGGTTGACCCTCCTCTTTTCATACAATATCACGGGGAACATATTTTAATTGTTCAAATTTATGTGGATGACATCATTTTTGGGTCAACTCATAAAAAGTACTCAATCGCTTTTGCAAAACTAATGAAGAAACATTTTGAAATGTCCATGATGGGTGAACTTACGTTCTTTCTAGGACTACAAGTTTATCAATCACCCTGTGGTATTTTCTTGAGTCAGTCCAAATATGCCCTTGAATTGTTAAACAAATTTGGAATGCAAACCTGTGACACCTATGCCACACCAATGGCTCATACCAAGAAGCTAGACGCTGATTTACATGGGCAATTGGTGGACCCTACAAAATACCGTAGTATTATTGGGTCTCTCATGTATCTAACAGCTAGCAGACCTGATATTGTCTTTGCCGTATATCTTTGCTCTCGTTATCAGTCGCGACCAACTGAAACCACCTCTCTGAGGCTAAAAGAATCCTCCGATACATAAAGGGAACCATTAACTTGGGGATCTGGTATCCGAAGGATTCTGGTTTTGAACTAATCGCTTTTTCAGACGCTGACCACGCAGGATGCTTAGACTCACAGAAAAGTACTTCAGGAGCTTTACAATTTCTTGGTGATAAACTGGTGTCATGGCAATCGAAGAAGCAGGATTGTACATCGCTGTCCTCAACCGAAGCAGAATATGTAGCCATGTCGGCGTGTTGTGCTCAAGTCATTTGGATGAGAACACAACTCAAAGACTATGGTTACGTATTTGACAGAATCCCGATGTACTGCGACAATCGGAGTGCCATTGCGATCTCGTGCAACTCAGTTCAGCACTCGAAATCAAAGCACATCGATCTTCGATATCATTTCATCAAGGATCACGTGGAACATGGTACTGTTGAATTATATTTTGTGGGTACAGAATACCAATTGGCAGATCTTCTCACCAAAGCCTTGCCTCCCGCTAGGTTTAATGAGTTGGTCCACCGAATTGGTATGAGGTGTTTGACTCAAGAGGAATTGGATGACCTCCTAAAACAATCTTAAAAACCTGTCAAACACCAAAATCTCTTTTGTAAATATTTTTCAAAAGACAAAATACAAAAATATAAAATTTGATAAAACAACAAAAATATTCATCTATCTATTTTCTTTCAACATTGCAAGTACATTTCTTCCGTCAACACTATAATCTTTTAAAATTCAGTATTTTTCCAATCAAGTGTTGAGGGGGAGAAAATAAAATTCTTAACTGTTTCATAAACATCTGTGTACTTGCATGTTACTCTATTCTGGTTGTTTCTTGTATCAATGGTGGTAAAAATTTTCTGGTTCAACTGACACTCCTCGGACTAAAATTTATAACCTTTCAGTATTTTCTTAAGTCCAGGGGGAGTGTCTTCAAAGTTTCTTTCTTAAAATCTTTGTTTGATAACCAAAACGGAAGTTAAATGGCTTTGAATGTAAATGGAAAAGGTGGAGGGACCAAAACTGCCAAAAGTTTAAAGTTATTTTTAATAAAAACACTCCACCTAACTTCCACTTCACATTTATTACTCATAAACCTAACCAATCCTACGCACGAAATTCGTTTGACAAATCCGTGTTTCTGATCATCAATTTGTAAGTTGTTTCATGATCATAACATGTTTACAAACATTGTTTTCATTTTACACACACAAATCCAACGGTCAAATGTTGCATATGATTGATTGGTGTTCTACGCTAAGCGTATGAACACCTAATCAAGAATGGTGTTTGTGGTTAAAAGATAGTGTTAAAATGTTCTTATTACATCAATAAACTCATTTTCATCACTTAACGAACCCAGATACACGAATTGAGTGAATTTCAAATTTAGGGTTTATGCGTGGTTTTGGGTATTTTCAAATGTGATTGTATTTGGTCAAAAAGATTGTTGTGTGATGATAATATCATGTTGAATTAATTATTTCCAGGCCTTATAATAACCCAGAAACACCAATTAATTAAAAAATTGGTATTTAGGGTTTAATGTTCTTAGGTTTGGGTATTTTTTGATTCACTGCATTTTGGATGTTAAAACTTGGTTTTTAGACTCTCACAACACTTAAAACCTACCAGAAAACGTTTGGTGCAAATCCTATGGTTAGAAATCATACGCGTAACTCTTAAACTCTAGGGTTTTGACCTACGCGTATGACTTTCTACGCGTAAATGTTTAACATGTCTCCATGCCATGATTTCTTGTAAACTGAATATATGTGTTAATTGATGTTATGATGATTTTATTTCAGGCTTGCTACGCATAAAACTCAGAATCAAGGTGTTTGTTACTCTACGCATAAGGTTCACCTTACGCGTAGAAAGTTATGCGTAAGAGAAATTTTACGCGTAACTGTTACGCGTAAGGGTCTACAATGGGACTACGCGTATCCTGTGAAGGATATGCGTAAACAGTGACTCTACGCATAAGGTTTACTCTTACGAGTAATCCTTACGCGTAAGGTTTATATACGCCTACGCTTAAGTTTTAAGCATAAGGTTCTCCTGTTCCTACGCGTAATATTTCTTACGCATACGTCAGGATCCTACGCGTAAGCTTACGTCTACGCGTATACTTATCTTGTTTACGCATAAGCTACTATTCCTACGCATAAGCCTTGATCAAACCTTCGTTGTGAATTGTTACGCGTGCAAACTTGTAAATAAATGACTCATAACGTCACGAATCCAAAAATGTCACTAATATACTTAAACGTTTGATATGTTGTGAACTATAAGTGATAACATAAACTTTAAAACTTAAAGTTAACTAACTCACGAAACATTTCACGACGTCATTGGACTATTGGACAAACAAGTGACTTAGGACTCGTAACAATCATTAACACTGTATATTCAATAATTAGACAATACAAACCTTCTATTGACTAACATTATGTCTTTCGATATGTTGGTTCTTTTGGCTAATGTTATTTCAGATCGCGACATGGCTGCTCAAATGAATGTGGATGCACCTGAGGTTCTCACAATTGCTGATATCTTCCCTAATGGCTATCCAAGAAAGATTGTAAAGAACAATCTCAGAGTTGACTTTGAAACTCTCACATGCTCAAAATCTTCTTGCTTGATTGCTATGGATATTCTTAAGAACCATCCGTACCAGAATATGCTCTCACACTCTGCTACAGTACCGGAGATCTACATACAACAATTCTGGAATTCAATGCAAAGGATCAAAGGTCAAAGTGCGGTGACTGTGATGCTCAATCACAAACAAGTCATCATCACACAAGCAGATCTACGGGCTGTTCTTCTTATTCCTGAGATCGAGCCAACCAACTTCTATGCCACACCTACTGAAGAGACAGTTCTGCAATTCCTGATGGATATTGGGTATGATGAAGCTTCAGGAATTATTACTAAGCATTCTCATGTGGAGCTTAAGAACATCCTCAACCGTGGAGAACCCTCTACATCATCATTACCAAATCGGTCTCTGGTCGTGATAGTGGTTATGAGCATCCCAAGCTCATGGAACTACAAATCTTCTGGTCTTTAATCAACAAAAGGACATCGAAATTGAAGCACTGCTATGGGAAGACATGATGTCATTTCACAAGAAACTTGGCTCAAAGATTCCCTATGTCAGATACACGAAATTGTTGATCCAGAGAGCACTTGGAATTCATCCCGACATTCCCAGAGGCTCAATGACCCAGATAATCACGATATGTTGACTGAGCCTACCCTATCAGTCAGAATCAAGGAATCGTCAACAAAGAAATAAGGTGCCGTGCTGCCTGATCACCTTCTGACAAATGAAATCAAAAAGCTTGAAACATACAAAAGGTATCAAGTAGCAGTACGAGAAGGAAAAGTTGGCCATCTCGATGACAAGCCTTCTGGAACAACTACTAGGAGAACCAAAGGAAGTGCTAAGTGCGGCAAGCACTGAGAGTCAGAAGATGTTTCCCAGGAGGAATCCTCCACGAAAGGGGACAGTTCCCGCCAAGGAAGCTGTTCCTATTCCCGTATCTAAACCTGAACACCAGAGAAAGCTAATGGACGAGGACTCGGAGGCTACTGAATCAGATGAAGAGACTTTCTACTCTGAATCTGCAACCGAAGAACCTCCTTCAGCAGCTAAACTTCCAAGTCCACCAGCTGACAAAGGAAAAGGAAGACTCCTGTACTTGTGCCTTATGAAGAAAGCTCAGATGAAGAAAAAGAGCAACTGGATACTTCATACAGGAAGAAGTTCAAATTCCTTAGACTCCAACACGGGGCAAAAGAATTTGCAAAAGAACAAATGGGTGGCCCCGGAGGGTCAAGTGGTGCAGCTCAATCTTCACCAGGTCCTGATGCGGTTAATCAACCCGATAAGGGATCTGGTACCACCACTTTGGAACAACACAAAAGCCCGTGGAAGAAACTATTGAGCATGAATTTGAGGAACCTGTTAAAGAAAAGTCCGAGAAAGATGAGGGTGACAAATAAAAGTCTGAGACAGAAAGACGAAGAGAAAGATAAGTCTGGAGATGACACTGATTATGATAAGTTTTTGCTAGACAGTCCTGCTCGATCAGAGGAGAAAACCTCTGAACCTCCAAAGGACCCGGAGTCTCCTCACATCTCATCATCATCAGATTCTTCTTCTCACTCTTCACCACCACCATCAAAGAAATCAACCAAATCATCATCCAGATCAGTAAAGAAGCCAACTCCATCTTGGATCTCTCAATCTAAGAATCGAATCGTTAAAGCTGTCAAACGAGTCAGAAAGAAAGATATTCTCCACAGAAAGTTGACTTTCCTCGCTGATCAGATAACGTATCTTCATGATGAGAATGACAAGATGCAAGTTGAAAGGGAGTATGTACAGAAGCTTATGAAGGATGATCTTCAAGGAAGCATGGACGAAATGATAAAAGGATACACTCACAAGTTCTTAATGGAGGTCATTCCGAAACTGACAAAGGAGATGTATTCCAGACAACTTTATCCGAATCTCTTACATTTAGCCAAGCAAGCCATGAAATCAACTCGGATGAATTTGAGCATCAATCCAGTTGAAACTACAATCTTCTCAGATGATGAATTAGTAAACCGGCTGGTAGCGCAAATGTCAACACGCTCTGCAACGTTTGCCTCCCATGAAGCTAAACTGTTTGAAGCATTGCGGGAATACCAACTCAATTCATCATTCAGAGAAGAGGCTATAAGGACAAAGCGTTCAAGAGATGATGAAGACAAAGATCAAGATAAGGATAAGGAGCCTAAACGCACAAAGAAGTCTGGTGAATCATCTTTGATTCAGTACTTAATGCCGCCTCCACCACAAAGGACTCCAGCTCAACAAAGATCCCCTCCCCGCTCTTCTGCTGATAAACCTCAGGATTCTGAGACACCACCCCAGACTCAGAAAACCGGTGATCACTTTGAGTATACGGGTGGTGACGATGAAGAATACCATGAGCCCCAACAACAACCCGCCTCACCCGACAAAGTACAGAAACCAGAATCCTCATCTAGGCCTAAGAAAAAGAAGAAGAAGGCGCCCAAGGCTGACGTCCTATCCTGGCTAGATGAAGATAACACAGAGGAATTTGAATGGTTTTCTACACTTGTCAATTCCAATCCCTACCCTAAAGAAGATGACGAAATCCGAGTTGAAGCGAATCAAGAATGAAGCATTTCAACTGTTAAAAGATAGCTCAGAAAGTGCCATCGAGGTCGAATATCACCTTGATAACATTGCTCGAGCTATGTCTAATAACATGGATTGGCTCAACCCAGAAGCAAACATCGACTTTACGAAGCGGGACAACCCTCCTTATTACACCGACTGGTCTAAACCACTACCAACGATCGGCCAACCAGATCAGCCTAGGATCCCATTCAGATATTTCTTCAACAAAGACTTGGAATTTCTTCTTCACGGTGGCGATGGTTCAAGAAAATACGCTACAACCTTGACACTTCCATTCCCAGCAGCAAAATACTCAAACTGCATAGCTATCGAGGAAAGAGCTAATCACTTGTTCTCCAAAAAAGTGGAAGCATACGACCGAGATGCAATGTACGGGATTCATCATTGGCCGGAACGCCGACGAATCTACTACAGAAGCTGCCAGGTACATAAGTCTCAACATGCGGTGTTCAGTACTAAAAACATCGTTGCCATCAAACACGTTGATCTTTCGTCCAAATGGGACTACACTTATCTCAAGAATATTGTGGTCAAAAGACAAGACGAAGGGATTATGCATTCTCTGAAGCTGACTTTGAGAATTTGTCTATCAACGACATCGAAGATATGTACCTTGCCAAAGTACAGGGTCGTATGAGACAATTCTCCACTAAAGTACAACGTGAATTCATCAAGTCAGTGCTCATCTTCATCAGACGCATAGTTATCAAAGAACGTGTAGAAGATCTCCAGCTTGCAGTTGAATCTTATCAGACTCGTGTAAACTTCACTCCACCACAGCTTGATCTTCCCGACATCAACCAGCTTTCACAATTTACACTCATCAGCAAACCATTCGGCATCGTTTACCGCAGTGAACTTCAAAGAAATTGCTTGATGGCGTGCTGTGATCTTCACAAATTTGGAGATCACACTTTGAAGTTGGTGCGGATTGGCTTATCGGTTGAAGGATATACATAAGAAGATTGGGTCTCCTAAGCGATGGAATTCTCAGGATCGAAGGGACGTAAAGAGGATCATCACCATGATTGATGAAAGGTTGTATAGAAGGGATCAGTTCAGAAGATTGGAAAGCTATGTTGGTGGTCGACCCAGGAGAAACATCATCGGCTTTCAACGCCCGATTCACATTCCTGGCGACATCTCTGGACTACCTGGTACCCCTTGAACTGCTTCTTTCATTATAAATTTGGATGTATGATCTATTATGTCAATGGCTTGTGCACATATTACAGTGTACAACTCGTACTTGTAAATAAAGGACCCTGTGGTACGCTTCAGTGCCACAATCCTTATAAAAGGAGCGAAAGCTTCTTACTTTTGAGTAAAACCTATCAAACCTTTCATTTTTCAAGGTTTTGCTCAAAAGAACAAGTACTATCCCTTATGATTTTCAAAACCTCAACCATTTATATCACTCGTTGAGGGGGAGTACTTGACTTAAAACTTTGTTCACAAATTGTTCACAGTGGTCATTCTTCCCGCAACACTCGAAATGGTCATATTTATTCTCAACTTTTCAAAAATAACATTTTATATGCCATTTTTGAGGGGGAGAAAAATACGTGATAAGAAATATGTTGTGTTTTACTATATGAACTCTCGTGTAAAAAGACTTTAACCCATGAATTGACGAGCTCTTAACTGCTAGTAACTCGAAAAGACTTATCCGGGGCGGGTAATAATTTCAAGCTAGTTCGCTAGTGATGTAAACGTGTCTCGCAAAGGACTTGTCTGAGTAGAATGTACCATTCAAGAAACTCTTGGTAGACATGATCTCTGACGGGTTTGACAACCTTTCGAGGATTGTCTACACCTTCAAGGTAGTTATTAGAGCTAGTTGTCACCTAAAAGCTGACAATGCAACTCTTTAACTATGCCACGTAACCGTGTGTTGCGGGGGAATGTCTATCTTGAGTTGATCAATTCAAAATGTGCGCGTTCTTTCCTCACTGTGCATTTAACTGTTAAAAATCTTAAGCACATGTGGAGGGGGAGTATTTATGCAAAATCTCATCTCAACAGTGGTTCAAAAATGTTTTTATTCATAAACACTGAGCGAGATTTTCAAGTAAATGGTTTTATGGCAACATAGGTTAGTCATGGAGTTATGAGGTGACTAAGGTTAGAATACCGTCCTATGATCCGCCAGAGCCGGAGGGATCTACCCAAGGACACCACAAATAGTTAGTATTTACAAGTCCTTAGGTATGAGTGTAAAAAGGAGAAAATGAGAATCGGAGAAATAAGGAGTTGAAGAAATAAAAAGAAATGTAAAGAAAAGGGTGAAAAGAAATAGCCCTCCAGATTATTCAACTTAGGGCAGACGCCGGGTTCAATTCATATGCTACTGTTTGTCACTAGCTGACACCGGTATTGAAGACTAAAAGTCGTCATGGACCCAGTGACGCATGCACTAAACCTTCTTAACCACTCAAGTTTCTCTCAACAGAAGCTTGTTTCATTCTCACAGGGAACCCTACGTAAACTATCGGCTTTCTCTTAGAGATTGCTGGTATTGAAGAAGGAGACCCTCTCCCTAGTCTCCGCTCAGGAAAACCAAAATGCACTATTGAGTCTAGAGCCACGAGATTCATCAAAAGATCTCTTAGGTACACTTGACATTTCATCACTTGATATTCAACAATAAGAATTTCAGTGGTGCATTATCGAGTCCTTCACAGATCTTAGCAATCTGTCGAGAACATTTATGAGAGGTTCACATTTGTGATCCTCAGTGATTGAATGGAAACTCCTGCCAGGGTCAACATCAAACAGCCCTGACAGCAGGTCGCTTCGGCAACTCCCCGTGGATTGCGCTTAGTGGTCTCAAACGGTCTACAGTCATGAGGTGATGCTTCGGTGTACCTCAGCGACTCATCTGAATCGTAGGTGTACTTCGGTACATCGTGTTATCTCACTTGTGGGACTCCGATTCAGGAACGGCCTTTGTAA
Source organism: Chrysanthemum makinoi (assembly GCA_910596185.1). Classification (NCBI taxonomy): domain Eukaryota; kingdom Viridiplantae; phylum Streptophyta; class Magnoliopsida; order Asterales; family Asteraceae; genus Chrysanthemum; species Chrysanthemum makinoi. The sequence goes on from OU343222.1 coordinate 296,736,010, forward strand.
GAATTAGAGTTGTGTTTTCACACTATGCTGTCAACACTCTCGAAGTTCAAACTTGTAAGTGCTGGAATCCGCTTATTACTAAACGTTTTAATGTTTACTTCTTATGGAAGCTCTGGAGCGGAATGATCGTGCAGATTCTCCACCTGTTCACACCAACAACATCATCAAAGAAGTTCTATCTTAAAGCAACACAAAGTCAGAATGATTCTTCGTCAAATCAAAGAATCTACAAAGTTAAAGACTTAAAGAACTTCATCATTACCGTAATCCAACGTTAAAGAGTGTGTGAGCATGTTGGAGAAAGACGTGGAGACACTGAAGCAGCGAAGCTGACATGAGGCAGACTTGATGCAGACAACAACATACTATCACTTTCATCACAAAGAACAATGATCAAAGAACAAAGTTAAAGATGACGTCAAAGCATAACTGTTCAAAGAAAACTATCTCGCTACACTGGGGAGATGGTTCAAATCAAGGCAATTCTTCTCACAAGAAAGAAGAATGTCAGAAGACGTCAAAGCTAGTATTACATCAACGCCTTCACCGTTTTTCATCACCAACACTTGAGGGGGAGATTGTTGGAATCACTCCTAAACCTTTATTCAAGTGTTAGTTACTCATATGTAATAGTTAGTTTAATTATGGTCTTTATGTTTGTTTTTAGCATTAAGCTTATGTAGAAGGCCCATAGGAGAAAGGAAGGAACTAGGAGTGTTGCCCTAGCTTCCCTCCTATAAATACTATTGTAAACCTTCATTTGAAGGTTGGTTGTTCAAGTTATTTTCTTTCACATACATCACCCTAAACCTCTTATTATCGTGTGTGTGTGTGTTTGATTTCTTGTTCAATCGCCTCTCTGTCTTTCTATTAAGCTTGTGTGGTAAATCTAGTGACCTAACAAATCATCAATCACATAATGATCCTCCTAGCGAAAACACTCAAGGAAACTAGTAGTATTCTAAAATAGGATCAATTCTCTTGTACTCGTGCTTTATCAATGTAATCCAATTTCTTTCATGAAATAAAACATCTTACATTTGATATCTTAGTATTATAACTCTTTTTAGACTATCCTTGAGATATAATGCATTGTCAAGATCATTGCATACCTTTAGTAAAGTTCCTGCTGAGCAGATGGCGATCCAAAGATTGTGCTAGACGGATCCTAACACTTAGGAAACCTGGGATCCGGCAACAGAAAATGCAATTACAAGCATTATATTTCAAACATACCTTAGAACATCTCACTAAGCTAACATAGGGTCTTAAGGCGATTAAGTCCTTATCAGATAGGTTGATCTCTCCTACTCATTCTAACTCACATAGATCACACTCTAAGACGCTTGTAGATCTACCGTTTGGTTTATCCATTACTCTTCTCTTCGCTCTAAACTCACACCTCATTTTCTACTTGATCCCTCACATCTAGTCTTAGAAATCTTTCAATTATGGCAAAGTTAATCATAAATCATCCTACCTCCAGTTGATCAAAGTTGATCAAAATCTAGTTTTCTTATCTCAAAGCTTCTAGGATATTTTCCAAAACAGTATCCTAAGACACAACCTGATCTCTAGGATCATTTGGCTTCATTGACACTCTAATTCTTTAGTGTCATCCTTGCTCATCCATTGGTACTCTTGAAAGTTCCAAATCCTTCCATAAATGACAATCATTAACTACATCATTCATTACCTTCAAGTACTCAAGCATCCCTTCATTTAAAACACTTAGGAGGACTGAAACACTCAAGATGTTATAGGTCTTAGATCTTAGAAACATCATTTCCACTCTTTCATAGCTGCTGAGAGCCGAATCCCTAGGATTAGCCTAGATGGATCCCTCTGAGGAGGGAACCGTGGGATCCGGATGATAGTTTAGGTCAAATCTTGCTAAAACAATCATTTCAACTCATCTTCCTAACTCAAACACTCCATCTCATCTTAAATGAGTTCCTAGATCAGTGCAAACCCTGAAGTTGACTCTTGTGCATGTTAATCATCACATTCCAATGAATCTTAGTAGCTTAAGACTTAAATGTACTTACCAAATCTCTTGGTTTATAAACCACCTTGTTAGGACCTCCATAGTCATCATTCTCATCCTAACTTTCAGCTCTTCCAACCTCTTGAAATCATCTCATCATGAGGAAAACCCCAAGTACTAACTTATCCACCAAAGAACCACCCACGAAAAAGGCTCGTGTTATACACGAAATCTCTTCAACCAAATCGATCATCTCCGTCAAGCCAACAAATGATAGGATCCTTCATCATCCATCAAACCAACTCCTAAAGGATAATACCCACAAAACTACCAATGCCAAACACCACCATACCTCCTAGGCCAAACAATATCATCTCCACTAAACCATCACCATTGGTTCCTAGAGCTATTTCATTTACATCCCCATTATCATCACCACACCTCTACAATTTAGAGGACTTGCCTCCTAGGCCATCTCATCCACTTCCGCCAACAACATTTTCCTCATTAGGATGAATAATGGTTCAAAATTAAGGTGTTGAGTCAACACTTGCTCCGGCTTCCTTTTCGCCGTTTCCATCATATAATCCTATTTGGATTATAAGAAATCATCAAAGTCCACCACCCGACCATATGGAAGTTGACACTTCCTTACCACCACCATCCTTCTTGGTCAAACCATTCTCAAATGGGCCTCCACCAATCCCTCCATCGTTTGAAGCTCCACAAGCCGCTTCACTTGATCCTTCGAATCAAGCCATTTCATTTCATCCACCACCACTACCTAGCCATGACAAAGATTGCTATCATTGTCAACATGTTGAAAGTTTGATACATGAAGTACGAGAAGACCAACGTTTCATGTTCTATCATCTCCTCGAACGTTTCGACGAGATTAAACCTAAACAAAACTTGAGCTAGAAGATTATAGTGGTGTCTTAGCATCAAGCGTTAGTTGGTCTAGAAATTCCTAATCATGTATTGTCTATCTTCTTATTTTTAAAGTCATGTATACCATAACTCTTGTTTTATTAAATGGAATTACATGCTACTTGTTATTTTGTTGAGCATATGATTACTTTGTATTCATATATCATTTATGTGATAACATTACTTGTTATATCACCTTTGCTGAAATTGATCAGCTAAAACGGATCCCTAAAAATTGCCTAGACGGATCCCTACTAGGAGGGAACCGCGGGATCCGTGAGACAGAAAGCTTTCTTTCTACTAACTTGGACAACATTTGCATGAAATTATGAATTATACTTGCTTTCTAACCTTTGTTTTGTAGTTATTCAATTTACATATGAAGACTTTGACATCCTAAAGCTAGGGGGAGCTTTATGTCAAAGCAATACATTGCAAATTACTTGCAATACTAGGTTTACATTTCGTGACATCCCTTTGCAAATATTGCAATCATCAAGGGGGAGCACACTCGTCTTGTAGTCGATATCTTTTGCAAACTTATTTGCAAACAAACCAGATTAGTATCATTTATTGACGCCCTTACAGGGATGGACTCGTCAAGGGGGAGTAAAAACGAGATTCTTTCACGGTATTTGCTCTCTATTTCCTTTTACTTTTATCTTCACATGTTTTTCTTAAAAACAATGTGTTGACTTCCCTTCAAACACTTTTTGTTTCGAAAAAAGGGGAGAAAAGTAAAAACTACAAATTCAAACTTTTACGAATTTTAGCTTTTCCTTAAAATAATTTTATGTTTTGTCATCAACAAAAAGGGGAGATTGTTAAAACAAATAAGCCGTAAAAACGTTTATTTATATTTTACGATCTTCTAATGTTTTGTCGATAACAAAAGTAAAATCATTTTAACAAAACAAATAAAATACGTAAATGGTTTGAACTAATAGTTTTCTAACACACTTACGCATTTTCACATAAAACACTAAAACAAGTATAAGTGATTTTATGATTTAGATACATATGTACAACAACTAGTGTTTACATATTGGGTTAAACATATACTTAAACTAAGTATACTAAAATGGGTAAAAACTAAGTGTATGCTAAAATGGGTAAATACAAGTATATACTAAATGGGTAAATACTAGCAAATGGTTTTGACCCATAACCCATGGTTTTATATATACCACTTAACCAAGTTCATTGTATCCTTAAGATACATTGTATCTAGAAAGAAAACCATGGATCAACCCATAACCCATGACCCATGACCCATAAACAAAAATACCCTTGGGCAAAGAGGAGCGGACCACGGATCCCTAGCTTTGTGCTAGCTGGATCCCTTGTGGTAGGGATCCGTGGGATCCGGGGAACAGTAGAGGTTTTTCCTCTATAAATAGTGAGTCATTTCTTCATTGTTTCTCAACCCTTTCCAATATACTTTCTCCCCTGAGTTTAATCTCACTAACCTTAGATCTAAGAGATCTATGTTTGTAGTTTTGTTTTTGTGTGATCTTTTAGGTTCCTCTTAAAGGCAAGATCACCACCTTTGAAGTCGAGCAAGCTCAAGTCCATGAGTTGCCATGCTTCCTCATCATCAAGGCTACTGAAGTCTTCTTGTTGATGATTCCTTTCTTTCTTCAAAGAAGTGTAGTGTTGAAGACATTAGTGAAAGATGTCTCAAGTGTCAAGACGAAGATATTAGTGAAGGGTATCTATCGTCAATAGGATAAGCACTTGTGGTAGGAGCTTAGAAGTCAAGACAAAGAAGCATTAGTGAAAGGTGCTTAGAAGTCAAGACAAAGAAGCATTAGTGAAAGGTGCTTAGAAGTGAAGACACAAGACATTAGTGAAAGGTGTCTTGTAGATCTAGTCAAAGGCATTAGTGAAAGGTGCCTTAGATGTACATTCGATATGGTGTGTTTCGATGTACAAGATAGACTAGTATTAGATCCAAGGATATTGATATCCTTGATGATGTTGTAAAGGAGTAGATCTCCTTTGGGATTAGTCGTTGATGTAGTGTGGTAGTAGTTCCTCTATTGCAATGGAACTAGGTGCTTAGCCTAGTACCTAATAAAGGGTAGGCGACGTTGTGAAGGTGTAGTTCACCTAAGGTGTGAAAGAACTAGGTACTTAGCCTAGTACCTTATAAAGGGTAGGCGACGTTGTGTAGGTGTGGTTCACCTTGGAGTGAAAGAACCCGGTGGTTAGCCTAGTACCGGAAAAAGAGTAGGCGACGTTGTGAAGGCTTCTCCGCCATAAATCGATTGGTTTAGTGATTACAAACTCTCGAGTAGGTGACTCGGGGAGTGGAGTAGGGCAAGGAAGGTGACCTTGTAGCCGAACCACTATAAATACTTGCGTTGTGGTTTTGTGCTTCTTACTCTTATCTTTTCATTACTTACCTTTATATGTTTGTTTATCAACATCCAACACACACATCCAAATAGATTGACATAAGTCGATCTAAATACATTAAAAATGAAGTTTTAATTGGTAAAACTATTCAACCCCCTTCTAGTTTTCCACAATTGGCATCAGAGCTTCGTTACCAAGTTTCTTGAAGTATATTGTACTTTAAAAACTTGATACGATCCATGGTTAATTGAAAACTACAAAGAAGGTTTTTCATAAAAATAATCACCATGTTTTTTCAAAACTATATGTTTGGATGTTGAAGTTGATAACCACATTTTTCTTTTTTTACTTTTTTATTTAATTGCACTAATCTTCTTTGTCATGTTGATTAGTCAAAGCTCATACCCACCAAGCTTTAGGAGTAGCTTGGTAACAAGAATACCTTCCTTAAGAAGGTATCTTAATTGCAAAGGAGCGGGAATCGTCTAAGTGACATTTGTTGTGTCATTTGTAAAGACATTCCTAAATGTGCTAGAGGTATGATTCTCTTTTTATTTTACTTGATAATTAAGTATGCCTATTTATGTATTTATATGATTATCTTTTGTGCTTATACATGTTTTACATAAAGCTTCAATAGGAAGCCTTTTTCTCACATACGTGTTTTATTTCTCGTCTAAAGTCGTGGTATATTAAACTTTGTTTTGTTTCTTTTAAATCCAATAATAAAACAAAACACGAATTTCAAAAATTCCTCCTTCCCTATAAAACCCCACCGCCGACCACTCTACCAAATCTTCACTTTTCAAATCTTCCAATTTCAAAAATCTCTCTTTTTCAAAAACTTCATCTTCCTCCTCATTTCATCTCAACCGAAACCAAGAAGATCCGTCATCAACATGGTTTACATCGCACTCGTGCTCATCGCCATAATACTCATCGCACTTGTGTTCCCTATGATGAAGTTCACATACGGAGACATTTACTTTGTGTTGTTAATCTATATTGGGTTCATATACCCAATCCTTTGTATCATCCTTAGTATTGAAATGCAATATTATTAATAATCTAGGTTATTTTTGTTATAATGTGTTTCTCATTTCTTTTGATCTATACGTTTTATATTCTTTTGTGATACATTAGAAGTCATGTATGCATGCTAAAGAAAATGTAGGATAAAACATATTTCGTGGTATAAAAATTGTAAAACCTATGTTTTTATCAAATCTGCTTTTCTGTCTACTACAGATCGACGGATCCCGGAAGATATACTAGCCGGATCCCTTTTGAAAAGGAACCGTGAGATCCTTCCTACTGGAAAACAGTTTTTCATGCAAATCAAAAACCTCTTTTCTTCTAAAAATAATACTCCACTTGTATGTCAAAACCATAAGTGAATTAAGTGTATTTCTTGTTAAAAACCATTGTTAATAAAAATCTAGTAAAAACATTAGATTATCATAAGTTGACCACAAACACCTCCCTTTATTAACTTGTCATTTCTATAGGTTCAACTATGACGCATGAATATGAGTTTGATTTTTCACTCACTAGCGTCTACACTTCGAACATCTCTCTCGAACCCAACACACCTGGCAATCATATCCGTGGGTTCAATAATCTCAAAAACCGTCACTTCCACGAAGGACGTATTGTAGACACCCCTCTACAATTCGAAGAAGGTATCAATACCTACTTCCGAGCCATAGGACTAGAATGTCTTCTTGAAATCAACGAGAAGATATGTCCAAGGTTCATAATGGAATTCTTCCGTCAAGTCGAACTCGTTCGAACGAGGATCGCTTCTTTCTCTTTGGTTTTATATCAAAACCAAAAGTTCACTCTAACCCTTGGGCATTTTGCTCACATCCTCCGGATTCCAATCATGGACAATGTGCCTTCACCGAAGATTGGTCTCTTGATTCTCTCTTCAACTTTCGTGAAGAAAATAGTCCATATTGTTCACACATACCCTCTCCGGAAGATTTAAATCGCATAATATGCAAACCTCGACCATATTACTCCGATCCAAACATTATCTTTACAAGGGATATCCGAGAAGAGTACAAGCCTCTTGCACTTATCCTACGTGAAAATGTTTGGAGTCTTAGGGGAAATCGAGAAATCCTTCCGCTTGTTGTGCTCACATGTTGTACTGTTTGCTAACACAACAACCATACAATCTCGCCTATTTCTTCGCAAGGCGAATTGCAAATATTCAAGGCTCCAAGAATAAACTCATCCCTTATGGAATGTTCTTGACACGCCTTTATCATAATGTTATGCACTTCCATCCTCAATTTCAAAGTCCGTTGTACGTACTTGTGAACAAGATGATGGAACCGCTAAACAAATCCCTCATGAAGACTTTCTTCATTCTTGATTCCACCAACACTCATCAATCACATAATGATCCTCCTAGCGAAAACAATCAAGGAAACTAGTAGTATTCTAAAATAGGATCAAATCTCTTGTACTCGTGCTTTATCAATGTAATCCAATTTCTTTCATGAAATAAAACATCTTACATTTGATATCTTAGTATTAGAACTCTTTTAGACTATCCTTGAGATATAATGCATTGTCAAGATCATTGCATACCTTTAGTAAAGGTCCTGCTGAGCAGATGGGCGGATCCCAAAGATTGTGCTAGACGGATCCCTACACTTAGGGAACCGTGGGATCCGGCAAACAGAAAATGCAATTACAAGCATTATATTTCAAGCATATCCTTAGAACATCTCACTAAGCTAAAAATAGGGTCTTAAGGCAGATTAAGTCCTTATCAAGATAGGTTGATCTCTCCTACTCATTCTAACTCACATAGATCACACTCTAAGACGCTTGTAGATCTACCATTTGGTTTATCCATTACTCTTTCGCTCTTAAACTCACACCTCATTTTCTACTTGATCCCTCACATCTAGTTTTAGAAATCTTTCAATTATGGCAAAATTGATCATAAATCATCCTCACCTCCAAGTTGATCAAAGTTGATAAAAATCTAGTTTTCTTATCTCAAAGCTTCTAGGATATTTTCCAAAACACTATCCTAAGACACAACCTGATCTCTAGGATCATTTAGCTTCAATTGACACTCTAATTCTTTAATGTCATCCTTGCTCATCCATTGGTACTCTTGAAAGTTCCAAATCCTTCCATAAATGACAATCATTAACTACATCATTCATTACCTTCAAGTACTCAAGCATCCCTTCATTTAAAACACTTAGGAGGACTGAAACACTCAAGATGATATAAGTCTTAGATCTTAGAAACATCATTTCCACTCTTTCATAGCTGCTGAGAGCCGAATCCCTAGGATTAGCCTAGACGGAACCCTCTGAGGAGGGAACCGTGGGATCCGGATGACAATTTAGGTCAAATCTTGCTAAAACAATCATTTCAACTCATCTTCCTAACTCAAACACTCCATCTCATCTTAAATGAGTTCCTAGATCAGTGCAAACCCTGAAGTTGACTCTTGTGCATGTTAATCATCACATTCCAATGAATCTTAGTGGCTTAAGACTTAAATGTACTTACCAAATCTCTTGGTTTATAAACCACCTTGTTAGGACCTCCCTAGTCATCATTCTCATCCTAACTTTCAGCTCTTCCAACCTCTTGAAATCATCTCATCATGAGGAAAACCCCAAGTAGTAACTTATCCACCAAAGAACCACCTACGAAAAAGGCTGGTGTTATACACGAAATCTCTTCAACCGAATCATCTCCGGTCAAGCCAACAAATGATAGGATCCTTCATCATCCAATCAAACCAACACCTAAAAGGATAATACCCACAAAACTACCAATGCCAAACACCACCATACCTCCTAGGCCAAAAAATATCATCTCCACTAAACCATCACCATTGGTTCCTAGAGCTATTTCATTTACATCCCCATTATCATCACCACACCTCTACAATTTAGAGGACTTGCCTCCTAGGCCATCTCATCCGCTTCCGCCAACAACATTTTCCTCATTAGGAGGAATAATGGTTCAAAATCAAGGTGTTGAGTCAACACTTGCTCTGGCTTCCTTTTCGCCGTTTCCATCATATAATCCTATTTGGATTATAAGAAATCATCAAAGTCAACCACCCGACCATATGGAAGTTGACACTTCCTTACCACCACCATCCTTCTTGGTCAAACCATTCTCAAATGGGCCTCCACCAATCCCTCCATCGTTTGAAGCTCCACAAGCCGCTTCACTTGATCCTTCGAATCAAGCCACTTCATTTCATCCACCACCACTACCTAGCCATGACAAAGATTGCTATCATTGTCAACATGTTGAAAGTTTGATACATGAAGTACGAGAAGACCAACGTTTCATGTTCTATCATCTCCTCGAACGTTTCGACGAGATTAAACCTAAACAAAACTTGAGCTAGAAGATTATAGTGGTGTCTTAGCATCAAGCGTTAGTTGGTCTAGAAATTCCTAATCATGTATTGTCTATCTTCTTAATTTTAAAGTCATGTATACCATAACTCTTGTTTTATTAAATGGAATTACATGCTACTTGTTATTTTGTTGAGCATATGATTACTTTGTATTCATATCTCATTTATGTGATAACATTACTTGTTATATCACCTTTGCTGAAATTGATTAGCTAAAACGGATCCCTAAAAATTGCCTAGACGGATCCCTACTATGAGGGAACCGCGGGATCCATGAGACAGAAAGCTTTCTTTCTACTAACTTGGACAACATTTGCAGGAAATTGTGAATTATACTTGCTTTCTAACCTTTGTTTTGTAGTTATTCAATTTACATATGAAGACTTTGACATCCTAAAGCTAGGGAAGCTTTATGTCAAAGCAATACATTGCAAATTACTTGCAATAATAGGTTAAATTTCGTGACATCCCTTTGCAAATATTGCAATCATCAAGGGGGAGCACACTCGTCTTGTAGTCGATATCTTTTGCAAACTTATTTGCAAACAAACCAGATTAGTATCATTTACTTGACGCCCTTACATAGGGATTGACTCGTCAAGGTGGAGTAAAAACGAGATTCTTTCACGGTATTTGCTCTCTATTTCCTTTTACTTTTAATTCTTTCACATGTTTTTCTTAAAAACAATGTGTTGCCTTCCTTCAAACACTTTTTGTTTCGACAAAAAGGGGGAGAAGAAAGAAAAACTACAAATTCAAACTTTTACGAATTTTAGCTTTTCCTTAAAATAATTTTATGTTTTGTCATCAACAAAAAGGGGGAGATTGTTAAAACAAATAAGCCGTAAAAACGTTTAGTTATATTTTACGATCTTCTAATGTTTTGTCGATAACAAAAGTAAAATCATTTTAACAAAACAAATAAAATACGTAAATGGTTTGAACTAATAGTTTTCTAACACACTTACGCTTTCACATAAAACACTAAAACAAGTATAAGTGATTTTATGATTTAGATACATATGTACAACAACTAGTGTTTACATATTGGGTTAAACATATACTTAAACTAAGTATACTAAAATGGGTAAAAACTAAGTGTATGCTAAAATGGGTAAATACAAGTATATACTAAATGGGTAAATACTAGCAAATGGTTTTGACCCATAACCCATGGTTTTATATATACCACTTAACCAAGTTCATTGTATCCTTAAGATACATTGTATCTAGAAAGAAAACCATGGATCAACCCATAACCCATGACCCATGACCCATAACCAAAAATACCCATGGGCAAAGAGGAGCGGACCACGGATCCCTAGCTTTGTGCTAGCCGGATCCCTTGTGGTAGGGATCCGTGGGATCCGGGGAACAGTAGAGGTTTTTCCTCTATAAATAGTGAGCCATTTCTTCATTGTTTCTCACCCCTTTCCAATATACTTTCTCCCCTGAGTTTAATCTCACTAACCTTAGATCCAAGAGATCTATGTTTGTAGTTTTGTTTTTGTGTGATCTTTTAGGTTCCTCTTAAAGGCAAGATCACCACCTTTGAAGTCGAGCAAGCTCAAGTCCATGAGTTGCCATGCTTCCTCATCATCAAGGCTACTGAAGTCTTCTTGTTGATGATTCCTTTCTTTCTTCAAAGAAGTGTAGTGTTGAAGACATTAGTGAAAGATGTCTCAAGTGTCAAGACGAAGATATTAGTGAAGGATAGCTATCGTCAATAGCATAAGCACTTGTGGTAGGAGCTTAGAAGTCAAGACAAAGAAGCATTAGTGAAAGGTGCTTAGAAGTCAAGACAAAGAAGCATTAGTGAAAGGTGCTTAGAAGTGAAGACACAAGACATTAGTGAAAGGTATCTTGTAGATCTAGTCAAAGGCATTAGTGAAAGGTGCCTTAGATGTACATTCGATATGGTGTGGTTCGATGTACAAGATAGACTAGTATTAGATCCAAGGATATTGATATCCTTGATGATGTTGTAAAGGAGTAGATCTCCTTTGGGATTAGTCGTTGGTGTAGTGTGGTAGTAGTTCCTGCATTGCAATGGAACTAGGTGCTTAGCCTAGTACCTAATAAAGGGTAGGCGACGTTGTGAAGGTGTAGTTCACCTAAGGTGTGAAAGAACTAGGTACTTAGCCTAGTACCTTATAATGGGTAGGCGACGTTGTGTAGGTGTGGTTCACCTTGGAGTGAAAGAACCCGGTGGTTAGCCTAGTACCGGAAAAAGAGTAGGCGACGTTGTGAAGGCTTCTCCGCCATAAATCGATTGGTTTAGTGATTACAAACTCTCGAGTAGGTGACTCGGGGAGTGGAGTAGGGCAAGGAAGGTGACCTTGTAGCCGAACCACTATAAATACTTGCGTTGTGGTTTTGTGCTTCTTACTCTTATCTTTTCATTACTTACCTTTATATGTTTGTTTATCAACATCCAACACACACATCCAAATAGATTGACATAAGTCGATCTAAATACATTAAAAAAGAAGTTTTAATTGGTAAAACTATTCAACCCCCTTCTAGTTTTCCACAATTGGCATCAGAGCTTCGTTACCAAGTTTCTTGAAGTATATTGTACTTTAAAAACTTGATACGATCCATGGTTAATTGAAAACTACAAAGAAGGTTTTTCATAAAAATAATCACCATGTTTTTTCAAAACTATATGTTTGGATGTTGAAGTTGATAACCACATTTTTCTTTTTTTACTTTTTTATTTAATTGCACTAATCTTCTTTGTCATGTTGATTAGTCAAAGCTCATACCCACCAAGCTTTAGGAGTAGCTTGGTAACAAGAATACCTTCCTTAAGAAGGTATCTTAATCGCAAAGGAGCGGGAATCGTCTAAGTGACATTTGTTGTGTCATTTGTAAAGACATTCCTAAATGCGCTAGAGGTATGATTCTCTTTTTATTTTACTTGATAATTAAGTATGCCTATTTATGTATTTATATGATTATCTTTTGTGCTTATACATGTTTTACATAAAGCTTCATTAGGAAGCCTTTTTCTCACATACGTGTTTTATTTCTCGTCTTAAGTCGTGGTATATAAAACTTTGTTTTGTTTCTTTTAAATCCAATAATAAAACAAAACACGAATTTCAAAAATTCCTCCTTCCCTATAAAACCCCACCGTCGGCCACTCTACCAAATCTTCACTTTTTCAAAATCTTCCAATTTCAAAAATCTTCTCTTATTCAAAAACTTCATCTTCCTCCTCATTTCATCTCAACCGAAACCAAGAAGATCCGTCATCAACATGGTTTACATCGCACTCGTGCTCATCGCCATAACACTCATCGCACTTGTGTTCCCTATGTTGAAGTTCACATACGGAGACATTTACTTTGTGTTGTTAATTTATATTGGGGTCATATACCCAATCCTTTGTATCATCCTTAGCATTGAAATGCAATATTATTAATAATCTAGGTTATTTTTGTTATAATGTGTTTCTCATTTCTTTTGATCTATACGTTTTATATTCTTTTGTGATACATTAGAAGTCATGTATGCATGCTAAAAGAAAATGTAGGATAAAACATATTTCGTGGTATAAAAACTGTAAAATCTATGTTTTTATCAAATCTGTTTCTGCTACTACAGATCGACGGATCCCGGAAGATATACTAGCCGGATCCCTTTTGAAAAGGAACCGTGAGATCCTTCCTACTGGAAAACAGTTTTTCATGCAAATCAAAAACCTCTTTTCTTCTAAAAATAATACTCCACTTGTATGTCAAAACCATAAGTTAATTAAGTGTATTTCTAGTTAAAAACCATTGTTAATAAAAATCTAGTAAAAACATTAGATTATCATAAGTTGACCACAAACACCTCCCTTTATTAATTTGTCATTTCTATAGGTTCAACTATGACGCATGAATATGAGTTTGATTTTTCACTCACTAGCGTCTACACTTCGAACATCTCTCTCGAACCCAACACACCTGGCAATCATATCCGTGGGTTCAATAATCTCAAAAACCGTCACTTCAACGAAGGACGTATTGTAGACACCCCTCTACAATTCGAAGAAGGTATCAATACCTCCTTCCGAGCCATAGGACTAGAATGTCTTCTTGAAATCAACGAGAAGATATGTCCAAGGTTCATAATGGAATTCTTCCGTCAAATCGAACTCGTTCGTAACGAGGATCGCTCCCTATCTCTTTGGTTTTATATCAAAAACCAAAAGTTCACTCTAACCCTTGGGCACCTTGCTCACATCCTCCAGATTCCAAATCATGGACAATGTGCCTTCACCGAAGATTGGTCTCTTGATTCTCTCTTCAGCTTTCGTGAAGAAAATAGTCCATATTGTTCACACATACCCTCTCCGGAAGATTTAAATCGCATAATATGCAAACCTCGACCATATTACTCCAATCCAAACATTATCTTTACAAGGGATATCCGAGAAGAGTACAAGCCTCTTGCACTTATCCTACGTGAAAATGTTTGGAGTCTTAGGGGAAATCGAGAAATCCTTCCCGCTTGTTGTGCTCACATGTTGTACTGTTTGCTAACACAACAACCATACAATCTCGCCTACTTCTTCGCAGGGCGAATTGCAAATATTCAAGGCTCCAAGAATAAACTCATCCCTTATGGAATGTTGTTGACACGCCTTTATCATAATGTTATGCACTTCCATCCTCAATTTCAAAGTCCGTTGTACGTACTTGTGAACAAGATGATGGAACCGCTAAACAAATCCCTCATGAAGACTTTCTTCATTCTTGATTCCACCAACACTCATCAATCACATAATGATCCTCCTAGCGAAAACAATCAAGGAAACTAGTAGTATTCTAAAATAGGACCAGTTCTCTTGTACTCGTGCTTTATCAATGTAATCCAATTTCTTTCATGAAATAAAACATCTTACATTTGATATCTTAGTATTAGAACTCTTTTTAGACTATCCTTGAGATATAATGCATTGTCAAGATCATTGCATACCTTTAGTAAAGGTCCTGCTGAGCAGATGGGCGGATCCCAAAGATTGTGCTAGACGGATCCCTACACTTAGGGAACCGTGGGATCCGGCAAACAGAAAATGCAATTACAAGCATTATATTTCAAGCATATCCTTAGAACATCTCACTAAGCTAAACATAGGTTCTTAAGGCAGATTAAGTCCTTATCAAGATAGGTTGATCTCTCCTACTCATTCTAACTCACATAGATCACACTCTAAGACGCTTGTAGATCTACCATTTGGTTTATCCATTACTCTTTCGCTCTTAAACTCACACCTCATTTTCTACTTGATCCCTCACATCTAGTTTTAGAAATCTTTCAATTATGGAAAAATTGATCATAAATCATCCTCACCTCCAAGTTGATCAAAGTTGATAAAAATCTAGTTTTCTTATCTCAAA
This sequence comes from Chrysanthemum makinoi, assembly GCA_910596185.1. Classification (NCBI taxonomy): domain Eukaryota; kingdom Viridiplantae; phylum Streptophyta; class Magnoliopsida; order Asterales; family Asteraceae; genus Chrysanthemum; species Chrysanthemum makinoi. The sequence continues at coordinate 296,751,098 of OU343222.1, forward strand.
GCTTCTAGGATATTTTCCAAAACACTATCCTAAGACACAACCTGATCTCTAGGATCATTTAGCTTCAATTGACACTCTAATTCTTTAATGTCATCCTTGCTCATCCATTGGTACTCTTGAAAGTTCCAAATCCTTCCATAAATGACAATCATTAACTACATCATTCATTACCTTCAAGTACTCAAGCATCCCTTCATTTAAAACACTTAGGAGGACTGAAACACTCAAGATGATATAAGTCTTAGATCTTAGAAACATCATTTCCACTCTTTCATAGCTGCTGAGAGCCGAATCCCTAGGATTAGCCTAGACGGAACCCTCTGAGGAGGGAACCGTGGGATCCGGATGACAATTTAGGTCAAATCTTGCTAAAACAATCATTTCAACTCATCTTCCTAACTCAAACACTCCATCTCATCTTAAATGAGTTCCTAGATCAGTGCAAACCCTGAAGTTGACTCTTGTGCATGTTAATCATCACATTCCAATGAATCTTAGTGGCTTAAGACTTAAATGTACTTACCAAATCTCTTGGTTTATAAACCACCTTGTTAGGACCTCCATAGTCATCATTCTCATCCTAACTTTCAGCTCTTCCAACCTCTTGAAATCATCTCATCATGAGGAAAACCCCAAGTAGTAACTTATCCACCAAAGAACCACCTACGAAAAAGGCTGGTGTTATACACGAAATCTCTTCAACCGAATCATCTCCGGTCAAGCCAACAAATGATAGGATCCTTCATCATCCAATCAAACCAACTCCTAAAAGGATAATACCCACAAAACTACCAATGCCAAACACCACCATACCTCCTAGGCCAAACAATATCATCTCCACTAAACCATCACCATTGGTTCCTAGAGCTATTTCATTTACATCCCCACTATCATCACCACACCTCTACAATTTAGAGGACTTGCCTCCTAGGCCATCTCATCCGCTTCCGCCAACAACATTTTCCTCATTAGGAGGAATAATGGTTCAAAATCAAGGTGTTGAGTCAACACTTGCTCTGGCTTCCTTTTCGCCGTTTCCATCATATAATCCTATTTGGATTATAAGAAATCATCAAAGTCAACCACCCGACCATATGGAAGTTGACACTTCCTTACCACCACCATCCTTCTTGGTCAAACCATTCTCAAATGGGCCTCCACCAATCTCTCCATCGTTTGAAGCTCCACAAGCCGCTTCACTTGATCCTTCGAATCAAGCCACTTCATTTCATCCACCACCACTACCTAGCCATGACAAAGATTGCTATCATTGTCAACATGTTGAAAGTTTGATACATGAAGTACGAGAAGACCAACGTTTCATGTTCTATCATCTCCTCGAACGTTTCGACGAGATTAAACCTAAACAAAACTTGAGCTAGAAGATTATAGTGGTGTCTTAGCATCAAGCGTTAGTTGGTCTAGAAATTCCTAATCATGTATTGTCTATCTTCTTAATTTTAAAGTCATGTATACCATAACTCTTGTTTTATTAAATGGAATTACATGCTACTTGTTATTTTGTTGAGCATATGATTACTTTGTATTCATATCACATTTATGTGATAACATTACTTGTTATATCACCTTTGCTGATTTTATTTATCAGCCAAACGGATCCCTCCGAATTGCCTAGACGGATCCCTACTATGAGGGAACCGCGGGATCCATGAGACAGAAAGCTTTCTTTCTACTAACTTGGACAACATTTGCGTGAAATTGTGAATTATACTTGCTTTCTAACCTTTGTTTTGTAGTTATTCAATTTACATATGAAGACTTTGACATCCTAAAGCTAGGGAGCTTTATGTCAAAGCAATACATTGCAAATTACTTGCAATAATAGGTTAAATTTCGTGACATCCCTTTGCAAATATTGCAATCATCAAGGGGAGCACACTCGTCTTGTAGACGATATCTTTTGCAAACTTATTTGCAAACAAACTCGATTAGTATCATTTACTTGACGCCCTTACATAGGGATGGACTCGTCAAGGGGGAGTAAAAACGAGATTCTTTCACGGTATTTGCTCTCTATTTCCTTTTACTTTTAATTCTTTCACATGTTTTTCTTAAAAACAATGTGTTGCCTTCCTTCAAACACTTTTTGTTTCGACAAAAAGGGGGAGAAGAAAGTAAAAACTACAAATTCAAACTTTTACGAATTTTAGCTTTTCCTTAAAATAATTTTATGTTTTGTCATCAACAAAAAGGGGGAGATTGTTAAAACAAATAAGCCGTAAAAACGTTTAGTTATATTTTACGATCTTCTAATGTTTTGTCGATAACAAAAGTAAAATCATTTTAACAAAACAAATAAAATACGTAAATGGTTTGAACTAATAGTTTTCTAACACACTTACACTCATGGTTTTGACCCATAACCCATGGTTTTATATATACCACTTAACCAAGTTCATTGTATCCTTAAGATACATTGTATCTAGAAAGAAAACCATGGATCAACCCATAACCCATGACCCATGACCCATAACCAAAAATACCCATGGGCAAAGAGGAGCGGACCCGGTCCGCTCGCTTTGTGCTAGCCGGATCCCTTGTGGTAGGGATCTGTGGGATCCGGGGAACAGTAGAGTTTTTTTCCTCTATAAATAGTGAGCCATTTCTTCATTGTTTCTCACCCCTTTCCAATATACTTTCTCCCCTGAGTTTAATCTCACTAACCTTAGATCCAAGAGATCTATCTTTGTAGTTTTGTTTTTGTGTGATCTTTTAGGTTCCTCTTAAAGGCAAGATCACCACCTTTGAAGTCGAGCAAGCTCAAGTCCATGAGTTGCCATGCTTCCTCATCATCAAGGCTACTGAAGTCTTCTTGTTGATGATTCCTTTCTTTCTTCAAAGAAGTGTAGTGTTGAAGACATTAGTGAAAGATGTCTCAATTGTCAAGACGAAGATATTAGTGAAGGGTATCTGTCGTCAATAGCATAAGCACTTGTGGTGGGAGCTTAGAAGTCAAGACAAAGAAGCATTAGTGAAAGGTGCTTAGAAGTCAAGACAAAGAAGCATTAGTGAAAGGTGCTTAGAAGTGAAGACACAAGACATTAGTGAAAGGTGTCTTGTAGATCTAGTCAAAGGCATTAGTGAAAGGTGCCTTAGATGTACATTCGATATGGTGTGTTTCGATGTACAAGATAGACTAGTATTAGATCCAAGGATATTGATATCCTTGATGATGTTGTAAAGGAGTAGATCTCCTTTGGGATTAGTCGTTGGTGAAGTGTGGTAATAGTTCCTCCATTGCAATGGAACTAGGTGCTTAGCCTAGTACCTAATAAAGGGTAGGCGACGTTGTGAAGGTGTAGTTCACCTAAGGTGTGAAAGAACTAGGTACTTAGCCTAGTACCTTATAAAGGGTAGGCGACGTTGTGTAGGTTTGGTTCACCTTGGAGTGAAAGAACCAAGTGGTTAGCCTAGTACCGGAAAAAGAGTAGGCGACGTTGTGAAGGCTTCTCCGCCATAAGGAGATTGGTGTAGTGATTACAAACTCTCGAGTAGGTGACTCGGGGAGTGGAGTAGGGCAAGGAAGGTGACCTTGTAGCCGAACCACTATAAATACTTGCGTTGTGGTTTTGTGCTTCTTACTCTTATCTTTTCATTACTTACCTTTATATGTTTGTTTATCAACATCCAACACACACATCCAAATAGATTGACATAAGTCGATCTAAATACATTAAAAATGAAGTTTTAATTGGTAAAACTATTCAACCCCCTTCTAGTTTTCCACAAATTTTGTTGCAACTACATACATCAGCCCGTAATTCGTTTCATCATAACATACATAAAAACTTCATTATCTCTACCACTTAATAAAGCAATCAGGTTATCAAATAATAACTTTCATACAGGAAATATATACCAAACTGCCCAAATACATTCTGCAAATATGCAAACACCCTCTTTCGCAATTTATAAGTCCATCTAAGAGTAGTTTCAGACTACATAAATCCTTAGCTTGGGAAGATCAGGTTGCTACATAAATTTTCACATAAGCTTTGTAAGTTTATGGAATTTTGTAAACTATTACACAGTTTTATCATAACAAACACATGAAATATGAATCTAATATTTTTAGAATGGACAAAAAAGGTTTGAGAGTCTAATGACCAGAACTGTTTAGACCTGTATAAAAGATGACTATTTTCAATCTGAACCTGTTTGACCTGTTACGAACCCACCCCACGTGCCATAGTGCCACATCTAACATGCGGCAAATTATGTAAGATACATATGCAACTTACCCCTTTTTACAGGAAAACGATACAAAAAATACTTGCAATGTCAACTTTAGGGATATTCATGTTGCACTGTTATATTTATCTAAGGTGGTTGTTGTGTTTTGGATTATTGATTTCATATCAGCGATAATTAAATGACTAATTTACCTTTTCATCATTTGCTCAAGTTGAAAAAGAAATCAAGGACTGGTAAACTATTGAAAGATAATAAATGACTAATTTACCTCAATGCATATTCATCATTTGCTGATGTGAAAAAGAAAATCGAGGACTGGTATAATTTAGATCCTAAAGAATACCAAATGAAGTTCTCTTTGGAGTTCAAGTAAGATGTCAACTAAATCTCAGCTTTCATCACTTTCACTGCCACCATTTGCTTGGCTACAAAAAGAAAATTTGCAATAGATAATCATTACCTAACAATCTAATGCATTAAAAAAAACTAACAATCTGATGGTTGCAACTGGATATATGGAAATCAAATTTAAGCTAAAATAAACAGGAACCAGGTCAGGCCAACCCGACTGACCCATTTTCACCCAAAGAAAATTATTTATCTTTTTGAATTCACGTGTTCCCGACCCAATCTGATCCCGTGAATAGGTAAACCTTGGACTCACCTGATGCACCAAGAGCTTCAACCCCAAATGATGTGTGACTCAATCTACATGACCCATACATTTTTCAGCCATACCATTAAGCATATAAGTGATTTAAAATTTACCTTGTTCTTCGACCTCCACTTTCGTAGATGAGCAATTTCATTGTACCCTTTCATTGACCTGTAAGAAAATTTTATTTCAGATTAAGCTTTTCCATAAAGCTTAGTTTATTGTTACTTAAAAATTATGTCGAATTAAACAAATTTAATAGATTCAAGTTCAAGACATTCTTACAGTAGACCAATCAGTAATAGTTATTGCTCGAATACCTTCCTTCCCATTCCAAACTTGTCCCATTGAATCATAATCATGGCTGAATAAAGATATAAATCTATGTTAATATTAGGTCGTTGTCGTTTTCATGGCTGCAAACTTAAAGCATCAAGGGGTGTTTGGTTATGCTATAAAATTGTAGTCCAACATTTGGATTGAGATTTTAAACATAAATTAAGAGGGTGTTTGGATGTGAGTTTTAATAGGTTTCAAATATGCACTACACCTTCATATTGAATCCGACATTTGATGTTTGTCAATATGGAACGAATTAATCACAGATAAAAGCCAGCCAACTTCTCTTCTCCATCTTCATTTCCTATCTTCTGCCATTGGAGCAAGTTTATGTTGTTGTCCGAATGCACAAGCAATCTCAAGACCAGGATTATCGCTGCATCCACATTTTACAAAAAGAAGAAAAAAAAAGTAGGGGTGTGTTTAGGAGAGAAAGCCATTTTTCCACAATATTTTGTAGAATATAGGAAAATACAGACGTGTTCAAATTTTTTTTTTCTACAAAACATGAAATCCCTATGCTCACTCATTTCCAACGTACAATACATAAATCTACCAAAAACCCAGTTAGCAAAGAACTATAAGATTTTAACTTACCTTCGCATTCAAATCTATGGCCATTTACTCATGAGTAATCTCCTGCGCAGAAGCTTTAATTGATTTCCATCTACGCCATTTCTATCTGCTCTTCAACACAGCCTAATCTCTGTTAACACAAACAAAACCATTACAATGACTGTCGAGAATTCGCTTGAAAAAACCTGTTTCAGAATACGAAAAATAAATAGCTAGTCTATCATTTGCAGAGATAAGCCAAATGAATATGATTAAAATACAAAGTAACACACCATGTGTATTTTAGCAGCTATTTTATAACGTGACATAAGTACATGCCCTTGGCATCCCATATGGACACTCAACTTCACTGTATTTAGTGCTTAATGTCTAACAGACGATTAAAGGGATGTTCAGATGTATAAATAAACTAATTACTGCGACTTGGAGTCGCGATAATCTATTTACAAAGTTTTAGCAGAAAACACATTAAGATTATTATGTAAGAAAAGTAATTATTCAGATTGACTTAAAATTGTATACTCGTCAACGGCCCTTCTTAGAATCCTTAGATTTCGAACCAACATGTCGGGATCACGATGGATTCCCACCCATTGACCATTGACAAATATTTACCTTTCTTCTTAGAATCCTTAGATTTCGAACCAACATGTCGGTATCACGATGGATTCCCACCCATTTACCATTGACAAATATTTTTTGCTGCTTGCAAGATAACAGCAGGAGAAAATTCCTAATGTAGATGAAAAACCATAACCAATAAGAAGATATTAAAGTTAAATAAACAGATAAACAATCCTTTAAACTGCTTGATTATGTTTACCTCACAATATTCGGTACCCCATTCGTCCAAATATTCAAGAATTGAGCTTGCCTGTGATCCAGCCGTTATATATACCATCAGTGCAAGGTTTTTCACCAGCCCACACGCCTATCATAGTCACCATCAGTATAGAACTATGAAAAACACATTACTTATTTTCCTTAAATACCGCTTCTTATCAAAATTTATAAACACCGTCATTAAATATTTAAACAAACTGGCACAGTCACCTGTCCTTGAGGTGTTTCAGCAGGGCAGATCGATCCCCATTGCGAGTTATGCAGATGTCTTGGCTTTGCCTGTTTTCCTGTTTAAATAAAAATAGCATGCGCCGTGAAGCTACAAACATAGCAAAATAAGGGCAGTAAATGATATCGCAGATTATCAAATATCAATTCAAGCACAAAAACACAAACTCACAATTTAATTCCCACACAATAATAAAAACCCTAATAAATCAATAGATCAATCAATAGGTAGAAGATTACCTATATTAGATAATGAATTTCCTTGATACACGAATTAAAATCAAAAGAAATTAAAAACCCCAGAAACGAAGTAAAATCAAAAGATAAATATTACCAAAATCAAGTATCCAATTTCATTCGATTGGTTGATTTGTTTTTCCAGACAATCAAACAACCTTAATCGTTCGTATTAGGGATGAAAATTATGTTTTACAGGAAGGTTGATTAAGGTTTTTTGTTGGTGGTTTCGTTTGGGGATTCCGGTGAGCGGATATGGGGAGAGGTGTTCCTTGTGGATCATGAATCACTAGATCAGAAAAAATTATTGTTGATGAGAGTGTTTCGGGTTTTCATTAAAGACCATTTGAGCGTTTTGATTTAGGAATAATTGTGGAGTGTTTAGGGGGGAAAGGAAATAGATCGGACGAGTTTTGGGAGAAAGAATGCCACGTGGCATTTTTTCAGAATTTTGGGCTAGATCTGATTCAAACAAACCCTCTTTATATGGAGGAGGGCTTTTTTTCACAGGTAATTGATGAAGCCGGAGACGATTGTCAGTTGCAATACCATGAGGTATAATATTTTTAATTTTGGCTTTTGTTGCAAAATCAAGTCGCTCGTGCAAAAACGTTCGTTTGTTTGCTGTAGTTTCTTTAAGCTTTTTGTTTGCACTTACCAGGTAATTGTCACCAAAGTAATGCAACATGAACCAGAACAAGTTTGGGGAATCAAGTGAGAGGGATAGCCTAAAGTTTTATTTTTCATCATATACGCCTTTAGTCACGCGGAAATTGTAACCATAATTGTTTACAAGTTCAAAATTTGAATTTGCAGTATTCATGGTATAAAGGGAGCTACAGTTTCAAACTAGTTGATGCGACGGAGATGAACAAATGACGCATTGGGGAGTTAAACACTCGAGTACATCGCATGTATCCCAAAACAAGTTGCGGTAATTGTCGCTATTCATTATTATGTGTACGTACTATAAATAAATATCAAGTTGCAGTAATTATCACTATTCATCATTATGTGTATGTACTATCAATAATTGTCGCTATTCATTTACGGTGGGTTGAAAATGGGATATCAACAGTATCCAAGGGAGATACGTGGTCACTAACTTCATTGTTTGGGATGAGAAGGTCTATTCTACTTTTTTCATATAGGTTTACAACGTTTAACAAAACCTGTGATAAAGGTTGCAAAAATCGTTAGGTAGTCGATGGTCGGCTAGGTAACTCGTTTAGGCGAGGATTAATTAGATTGGATTTTTTACATATAAAATTATAAAATTTTGAAACTATATGCCCGATTTGACCGATTTATGCCTGATTTGACCGATTTTTATTCGTAACCGAGTTGGTGATTTATCCGATTGGCCAATTTATGCCTGAATTTGCCAATTTTTATCCGATTTATCGGTATGTTGATCAATTTTTGACCAAACCGATTAGTAAGGCCGATTAGTGAAAATTGACGCAGTTAATCCTCGCATAATGATTAATCGGCTGCCTAGGCTGATTTTTGCAACACCGCCCGTGATAATAAGATAGGCCTTTTCCATAGAAATATCATGCATTGTACATCAAAGACCAACATATCACATCGGTTAATCGATAAGCTGCAAGAAGGTTTTGTTTATTTAATGCATGGCTTTAGCTTGGAACCCAACAAAGAAGAGTATCGAATCTTTAAAGGAAACATTCAAGTATTCAACCAATATGTTTCCTAATTATACGTACCCTCATACTACAAAGATTTTTACGTTTCTTTTGCTACTGTACAAAAGTAAAATGGTAAAAGTTCAATTATGCGGCGTCCTACTTACCTATGTGAATTGAAAATTTATAAAAATATGTGGTGTTAGATTTTGGATAATTATTGTTAACTTCATGATCAAATACACAAATAACAACATAAAAATGCAATGTACGGTCTTATAGTGGAGTACTTTATGGTCAGCCATCAACGTAGACCATGAACTTGTGCTTTATCATTTTCGCTATGATGGATTTGTTAAGATCAATTTATTTGTGATTTGAATTTGGAGCAACGAGGAGTACGCGATGTTCACATGGAATATGTGGTCAAAGCTACGAATGTCGAGTTGCTTAAGATGTGTGGTAGCAATATTAGTGTGTGTCAGTGAGACTAATATTAGCAAGTACAATTGACTTTGATCTAAAGCTTGGAGGGGTCGAACTCTAGATTTTATTGTTACTCTAATAAAAGAAAAGTATCATCTTATAGATATAAAAGTATACGTAATAAAAAAAAGATAACTCCGAATTCACAAAACCTTATGACCGGTGCATACACACCAAAAAGGTTGCACTTATAATCAGAAATCAAACTTACTCGAATTTGTCTCCACTTAGCAAGAGGAACACTATGGAAGCTCGTTTTGGTTGGGAGGTATGAATGGTGTACTCATGTGTTTTCTTTGATTCCTTGACGTTGCAATTCTCCACTACAATTCGCGATAAGGATATTGATATCATGATATAAAAGTAATATGAATGCTAATCATTACTTTTGAGATCGAGAAATTACTTCTACTTTCTAAAATGATAATCTGATCGTGAACAAGCGACGATGTTAGACAGCTATAAATTTTGAATTACTAACATACAATAAACTATTTGCTCCTTGTGATTCCCAGCTAATTTCTGTGGCACAAAAAAAAGGGGTAATAGAAAAGCCTAACTGTGAACATTATAAGTCCCTGCGGGTGCAACCATATTACATATCTAGTCAAATTCACGTGTAAAACGTTATCGTCACAAAATAGCAAAGCTAACAGTCACATTTGAGATGTAAAAGTTGAAATAGTTAAACTAGAGTATGAAATTGTATTCACAAGTTGTCATACAGCTAAATAAATCCAATTTTATCGATAATGAAGTAGCATGAAATTCATTAGCTCAAATCACCATTAATTGTACCCATTCACTTTTATCCCGTTTTCTTTTTCTCCACCCTTTCTTGCAAAGAAAAAGATTGATTTGATTAACCATTACCCTTCCACACAAATCTAACTATGTATTTATTACAAATAGCAGTGGAGTAACTGAGTAAACCAAATTCCTCTCTAGCCAAAAAAAGTAAACCAAAGCTCCAATAACTAACCTTTGCGATATACTCCAAACAGACCTATTCATTGTTCTTTCATAGATATATGGAACAATTTCAGTCAATGAATTAGGAGCAAATTTCAGATTCAACAAATCTTTAAACTGCTGCCACACCTCCAACGAGTATCCACAATGAAAAAACAAATGATTATGGGATTCAAGCTACCATGTTGTGAACACGGATATTGAGTTATAGGCATCAAGGGTAACTTCTAAGTTGGCTACTATGTGATCTTCTCTACAAACAGCTATAATAAAAATACGAAGGCAGAAAAACGTGTAGACTATTCTTATACATGTAACAAAATGGTTTTAATAAAACATGACACACTAAATATTAAAATCTAACAAAACTAGTATGACTCAAACTCTATGCTTACCTATATCTTTAGAGACTTTCTCAGTCATGAGAAGACTTCCATTATCACGGGTCAGCAAAAAAGCATACTTGCATCTTGAGGAATAAAATTCATGAGTTGGAAGTGTCTATGAATAGTGTCATCTTATTCCCATCGGAGTTTAGTTGTAATTGATCCGCCAAGAATGACTCAGACTCTATCCTTACCTATATCTTTAGAGACTTTCTCAGCCATGAGAGGACTTCCATTAGCATGAGTCTGAATGAAAGCATACTTGTATCTTAAGGAATAAAAATCATGAGGTGGAAGTGCCTGTGAATAGTCCCACGAGAGTTTAGTTGTAATTGATCATTATTCGAGTGATAGTTTCCAACTTCAACCGGATCCGCCCAGATTCACGCATCTGGTTTTCACCGACACGCATTGACTTGTTCCCCTTGTAAATAATCTTTTGATTTGACGCGTTAACCCCCGCTAAATCAGTTCATTCATAAGTAAGTGGCTTAACAGTTTAAATATGATAGGTTCATTTATATTAAAATATGGTTGTGCAAAGATAAAATTGGCCATTGAAGGTGATGAGAATTCTAAATTTTTTCATCGGATTGTCAATAATAAATTCTCTCGCTCTAGAATTAATGGTATCTTTGTTAATGGCCAATGGACGAATCCCCCGCTTGTAACCGATCATATCTACAATTTTCATAAATCAAAATTCCAGAACACCTCAACCTTTCGACCTCGGTTCACTAGTAGTCTTTTTAAACCCTTTCTGCTTTTGAATCTTCACTTCTTGATGCCCCTTTTACTTCTTTCGAAGTAAAAAATGCGGTTTGGGATTGTGGTAGTAGCAAAGCCCCGGGGCCCGACGGGTTTAATTTTAAGTTCATCAAAGAGTATTGGGACACCATTGGTTCAAATTTCATTGATATGGTTAAACGATTTGAAATTGATGGCTTTATTCCGAGAGGTTGTAATTCATCTTTTGTGGCTTTGGTTCCAAAAATAAATGATCCTCTTCACATCAAAGATTATCGACCTATTAGTCTCATTGGTTGTCAATACAAGGTCATTGCTAAGATCCTTGCCAATAGACTTCAACAAGTTGTTCATTTCGTGGTTAGTGATGTACAAACGGCGTATGTCAAAGGTTGACAAATAATTAATGGGCCGCTAATTGTAAATGAAGTCATCTCATGGGCTTCAAAAAATAAAGAACATCTTTTCATTTTAAAGGTTGACTTTGAAAAGGCTTTTTACTCCCTTGATTGGAAGTTTTTGGATCTTATAATGGAACAAATGGGTTTTAGCTGCAAATGGAGAATGTGGATTCGTGGTTGCCTTAATTCGGCTTATGCTTCGGTCCTCGTTAATGGTTCCCCCACCAAAGAATTTAAGATTGAAAAAGGGTTAAGACAAGGCCGGTGATCCCCTCTCTCATTTTCTCTTTATCATTGCGGTGGAAGCATTACATATTACACTAGAGGAGGCAAAATTAAGAAACATCTTTAATGGAGTCAAAGTAGGCAAAAACAAAATTGATATTTCACATCTCCAATTTGCGGATGACGCTCTTATAATGGGTAAATGGTCTCATGATAACGCCAAAAACCTTTGTCGAATCTTAAAATGCTATCATTTGGCTTCATGTTTGAAAATAAACTTCTCCAAAAGCAAATTTTTTGGTATTGGTGTCTGCCATAGTGAAACCCAACATTTTGCTTCCGTATTGAGTTTCCAACCATCCACCCTCCCTTGCACTTATCTTGGTCTTCCTATTGTAGCCAATATGAACAAAGCTCGCAATTGGGAACCAATAATTGAGAAATTTCATAATAAACTCTTGGAAAGCTATAAATCTCTCTTATGGTGGAAGACTTACACTTATAAAATTGGTGCTTGGGGCCCTTGGCATCTACTTCTTTTCTCTCTTTAAAGCCCCTAAAGGCGTGCTTTCATACCTTGAAAAGCTGAGGCGTAACTTCTTTTGGGGAGGCACTTTAAATTCAAATAAAATGGCTTGGATAGCATGGAATAAGGTTTGTTCACGCCCTATGTGTGGCGTCTTGTTATTGATAGCCTTTGTGCTTGTAACTTAGCAATGTTGACAAAGTGGTGGTAGAGGTTTCTTCATGAATCCAACGCCTTGTGGTTATCACCTCAATTCACGGTGAAAAAGGAGGTTTGTTTTCAAGAAATCTTCCAACAACTTCAAGCAGTCAATGAACACAATTAGCACCTTAAATAAACCACTTTCACAGACAAACATCAACTTACAATCAATTTTTGTGAAAAGGGTTTTAGATGGGATGTCTACTGTTTTTTGGAAGGATGTTTGGGTTGGTGAAACCCCTTTTTCTGATTCTTTTCCACGATTATTTGCCCTTAAGCCACTTAAAGATTGTAGTGTTGCTGATAGATGTAATCTTAACTTTGGGCCTTTTACACATAATTGGGCTTGGCGCAGGAATGTAAGAAGTGGGCCAGAATAGTCACAACTCATTAACCTACTGGATTTACTCAAAGACTTCTCCCCTGTTCCCTCCCCTGACTCGTGGACCTACTGTGTCAACACCACCAAATCTTTCACTGTCTCTTCTATGAGAAAACATGTCGACGTCTCTCTCCTTCCATATCAAAGGTCACAAATGAGATGGAACAAAACCATTCCCATAAAACTAAATATTTTTTCATGGCGGCTCCGTGTTGATCGAATACCCACATGTTGTAATTTAGACAAACGGGGATTGGACTTGGATTCTATAAGATGCCCGGTGTGCAATGTGTTGGTTTTATGGATATAAATTAGTAGTCGTAAGTTAAGATTGAACTTGAGACCATGGGATTGCACACTTTACGTATGAGAATTAAAGTTATAATAAATAAATATAAAATATTATATTTAGTTATTATTTACACGAAACGTATAATGAACATTAAGTAATTAAACGTAATGGACTAACGGTCGTTAAATGTTAAAGGAAGGACTAAATATGAAATTAGATGTCAAGTAGGTTCTAAAAACCATATGGGTTTCCATAACCGATTGGATGAGGGTTTCCATAAACCAATTCAACCCTAACTTGGACTCTAAGTGTAACATCCCAACCCGACAAGGGTCCGAATGTCACATTATGGAGTCATATCAAAACATACTAATAAAATTTTGCAAGCGGAAGTCTTAAAAAATAAAATACCAAGTCATACAAGCTAATGACTTACAAGAAAAAAAATACAAAATTCAATATATCAAAAATGTAATATCAAATCAATGATCTTCAAAAATAGTCCAATAAGATAGGGAAACTATGGTCGGTTCACTCATGCTCCTACTCTCAGCCCAACAAAGCCCAGCATCCTACTTGGTACTTGCCGCATGGAAAAGAAAATGCGGCTGAGCTTAAAAAGCCCACTAAACAGATATAACAAAACAAAAGCTAATATAATAAAAATATAAAAATGAAACAAAGGAGACTGATAACAAAGTCGCAACAGAATGAGCACAATGAGTCAATGAGGAACCTGCAGAACACAATATTAACAGATATCCAGAAGGAATAGAAATCAATCAAAGGAGACCAAAGCCAAGCAGCGCATCGATGACATATATAAGTACATATAAATAACCAAACATACAAGTACCGAAAACATAGTCAAATAGGAGTTGATGAACAGTATCATAATCAAGACAAGTAACCAAACAACAAACAAGCATATCAACCGGTGGATCAACTAATCATAAATATAGCAACACAACAAATCAGATAATCAGATATATATAAGCTACGTTGAATTCTATAAATAGGCGGAAGCAACTAAATTGAATGTAAGCATGACAATCACCCAAGTTAAATAACCCACAGTCAATATACAGAACAAGTATCGTAACCAGCGAAAATACTGACAGCAGTATAAGCATGATAGTCACATGTATCAGGTAGGCATACCAAACGAGCATCATAATTGAATGAATTAACTAAACAAGAACATAGCATGGTAAGATAAACAAGTCAGCTAGACATATAACATAAGTTGAACCATATTCCTTCATCAACCAGTAGCATAAACAGAAGTGTAAACATGGCAGAACAACAAGTCAGGTAAACATCAATTACTAAGCCAAAACAATATCGCACGCCACGGAAAATACCAACCAAAAGTACAAGAATGGTAGTCACAATAGCAAATAGGAATACTAAATGATAATCATAGCCCACAAAATAACTGAACGAGGTATAACATGGTAATCGGATGAGTCAAATAATTACATACTAGCATGGCAAACGGGTGAATCAATTAGTCACGTAATAGCATGGCAAACAGATAGTCACATATTAATCATATACTTGCAGGGGAAACAGGTAGTCACATAAATCATATATTAGCAGGATAAACAGGTAGTCACATAAATCATATATTAGCAGGGTAAACGAATGAAGTGGTAATCTGAAGTATAAGCTTGGTAGTCAACTAAAATGAAATGAGAGTACGACAAGTCAAATGAACTGGGGTATAGTATGGTAGTCGATTGAATCACATAAGGACAATGAATGAATGAGTAATCGACGGAAAACTAAAAACGAGAAGTGTAGATTATGGTGCATTGTGGAATAACATGAGGGATAACAAAGATGAAAGGTCATGGAGGAAAATATCAGTAATCTACCACTAGCCCAAACAAATCAAATCACATCATATCATAAGTAACCATGGATTAGCTAGCTCCCAGAATATGAAAGACGTATATTGCACACAACATCAGTCACCATATGAGTCATATCCTATCATACTATATCATAACAAATCTAGGATGCATCCATACGCCCCTGTACAAATCATAGTGGCCATAATAAAATATAAAGTGCGCATAATATCACAAAAAGGGACGGGACGGAACATCAATCCACCGCCCTAGAGTCATATCATTGGTGCATCAATGACACGAACATGTTACCTTCATGGCTAAAAAAGTGGCTCGGGTATTAAACTGAAAGGTCAAATGAAAGTCATTAAATAAAGATTCATATCAAGGTTCAAAGCAAGGTTCATTAATCTAAGGGAGCATAGCAAAGGTCATATAAGGAAGCCCTAATTGGAAGGCTCAGAGCAAAGGCATTACAATCAAGGCTAATATCAAAAGATGTGTAAGAATCATGAGAAACTTTAAGAGATAAGGTCAGAATATCTGTACCTTATTCGACAGCAACGACAAACACAAGCAGATGAAATCACAAGACACGGAATATCACTCCTTCCTCGAGGGATCTACAGAAGTGAAAGGATATTCATTTATTAGATTTAGTTAAAGTGTATTACTCCCGATTAAGTCTTTTAGGGTTTATGAGAATATTTCCATTTTTAGAAAGTTTCCAAATATAGTAACTTTTCTTATTTAGTAAGTTTACACTTTAGGTAAGTTAACCATTTTAAGTAACTTTCTATTTTAGGCAGCTTTCTATTTTAAGAAGCTTTCCATAATAAGTAACTTTCCAAAAATATCAGTTTTCTATAATTAGCAGGTTTAGTCATGATATAATTAATGTCAAATTAGGTTAAAATGATGAAAATGATTATTATTATAGTTTAGAGTCCATTTATTACAAGTCCTTTTCTTTTATTTAAACCAAGACCTTTTGAAAACCCTAATCCATTTTGTTAACCATTTCTATTTTAAGTAATTCGAAACCAACCCCAAACCAATTTATACGACCCTCTTATGTGTGCCTCATTTTAGTTGTGACCTATATCAACTCCAAATCCATCCACACGACACAAACCAAACAACTCGAGACCCATTAGAATTATTATCGATACAAAGATAAACCAAGGTATACACATGTATTTATTTACTCTATTTCGACTCGATAACATTTAGATGAAAACATATATATGTCGTGTGTATGCAAGTCCAACCAAATCCAAAACAGCAAGCTATATTAGTCGATTTATCGGCCTTCCTCATATGTTATTTTATGTGACCTAATTCATGATTTTATGTGACCACTTTTATCATTTTATGTGAGGTTTTATCGATTATAAACATGTATTCGAATTGAGACACACAAGATTAACAAAAATAAAAGAAAGGAGGAATGGAAACGGGAGTAGTGATACAATACCCTAGTAGTGTGTCGAATGGAATAAAACAAGAACCAAAACCCACAACAATAGCCACTCCTTCGAACCAGCAACCCACGATCAAAGCCCTTTCCACGCTCCTTTGTACCAGCTTTGTGATCGAATGAAAGAGAGAATGAAAAATGTGTTTGCCGTTACTTTTGTATTTAGGGTTTTATGAGTGTTTTTGAGTGAGTAAAACGTAGGGTTAACAAAATGAGATAAAATGGGATATGGGGGATGGTATACGACCGAATACAAGGGAGGAACAAAGACCAAGTTCAAGTTAGATGGGCTTTCAAATTAAAGTTACATTTTCTTGTATTTCATGTGGAAAATTTGGCCCACGCATTTTATAAACGTGTGATCTTTATTTGAGGCATAAGTGTGTCGATTTTAATGATCTTGTATATTAGGTTTGATAATTATTTACAAGTTAGGTTAGAATTATATTTAATGAGCTTGACGTATTATACATATTTTATAAATGTTAAATTAGAGGGGTAAAATAGTCATTTCACAAGTTTTAGATTTTAGGGTTTTACACTCAATTTCTTTGGGTATATATACAAGGCCTAGGGTCTTTGTATTTTAACTCTTGTACACCTAAACCTAAAACCTAAAATTGTTTGTGTGTTTTTTAGTCCTAACGATCGACTCTTATCCCTAAGAGGTCGATTACTTTTGTTTTTCCTTAACAAATTGTTTGGTGTTAATTAAACTATCATTTACTTTAATTCGTTAATAGTATGTGTGTACAAGAACGTGGTACAATCACACTATTGATTGTATCTTGGATTGAATTGCAAAATTGGTAAGGGGAAATTCTTATAATCTTATAAACTCTAATTAGGGTTCATCTCAATTGCTAGTTTAGGAATTGATTCTTGTTTGGCTAGAATTGATTCTTGTTTGGCTAGAATCATAAGGTACGCACACTATTTATGTTTTATTAATTAATTATTCATTATAGGTTCCTTACGCTTCCGCATGTATACTTGATGTTTATTGTTTATATTTATGAGTTGTCATGTTATATAATTCCAACACAATGATGATCTGGAAACTGCACTACATTTTTTGTTGAGTGCTCGGTGGCAGCTTACCTATGGAATATGATCTCATTTTGGTGGGGCTTCAACAATTTCCCGTCCACGTTGGCTAATTTAATCAGTTGGTGTGATACAACCACCCTAAGTCTTGGCATGAAGACTTGTTTTGATGCGGTTGTTCAAACAACTTTTTGGGTCACATTTGGAGAAACAAGAATCGTGTTTGCTTCGACTTGAAACCTCCCAGAAAGGATACGTTAAGCGAAGAAATCAAACTATTATCTCACTCGTGGATTATGCATAGGATAAACACTCCGGTTTCCGGTTGGTTAGATTGGATAGTTAATCCTTATTCACTTGTAGCTTAACTGTATGTTCATTTTCTTTTTCCTTTCTTCCCTCTAGCTTCTTGCTAGAGTGTTAGTAAAATTGTCGTTCAAAATAAAAAATTGTATGTGTGTGTAAATAATACATTTAAGAACACAGTTAATTAGGTCCTTTACTTAGTGTTCGGGGCGCTTCTTTTTTTGCCATGTTTCTTCTATCTTGCCTCTTTTTCTTTTTGAAAATCCTACTTTGCCTAACTGACCCATTAGCGTTAAAAGAGAACTAAAATGCCCCTAGTAAGATTGTACAGTTATGTATCATAATCATGCCACACTACTCATTGTATCTTGACTTCCTATATCTTTAGAGACTTTCTCAGCCATGAGAGAACTTCCATTAGCAGGAATCTGCATAAAAGCATACTTGTATCTTGAGGAATAAAAATCATGAGGTGGAAGTGCCTGTGAATAGTCCCATCAGAGTTTAGTTGTAATTGATCATTATTCGAGTGATAGTTTCCAACTTTAACCGGATCCGCCCAGAATCACGCATCTGGTTTTCATCGACACGCATCGGATGGTTGTGGAGAACTTTGGCTGTGGGGAACTTTGGCCGGGCGGCGAAGAGAGGACCTTAGAGCTCCTTTGTGCAGCGTGCCATTGTCATAGATACTACCATAGGAAGGTACCGGTAGTGCAATAGGTTCAGCGTATGTATACCCTAGCCCTTCCACATTTATGTAGGTGATGGCATCTGCTGCTGCTCATAACCATGGTTCGCTTCCTTTACAGTCTCCGTCGATGGAAAACTTGGAGGGCACATCAAACCTATTTTTAGCCACAAGTTGATGGTAAACTGTTAAACATAAATGTGATCAATCAACAGCAATCAGTACCTAGCCTAAGAGGCGATTCTTGTGACAGCCTGACAAGTCATAACATTCAGGTTGAAACAGTTCATTTTTTAGCAGAAAGTGAAGGAGCATCTCGCTTCGTCTGTCACAGTTTTAGATAAAAATAAGAATAAGGAAGGGGCATGAAACAACAATAGATTTAGAACGGCTTTCAATCTGTTTGTATGTGTGTGTTAATAATACATTTAAGAACACACTTAGTTAGGTCCTTTACTTTGCCTAATTGACCCATTAGCGTTAAAAGAGAACTAAAATGCCCCTAGTAAGATTGTACAGCTATGTATCATAATCATGCCACACTACTCACTGAAGCATGAAAGTATACATACCTGCTATAATCTTTGAGATATACAGCTTGCAGAAAATCATCAACATTTTTCTGAAGACAGTAACGTAGAAAGTCAAACCATCATCATTTAAAAATAGTTGAATAAATAAACTTAAAGGGAAAAGATAAAACTTTTGCACATTTTCAATGCTGCTAGATGCACACTGTCAATTAAGGCAAACAGTTAAATTATTATTTTATATTAGATAGTCATACAGATTAATGAGATGGGGCAATTTTGAGACCGGCCCAGTCGCTCAGTTGTGCGGGTTTTTCTAGACCCACTTTGGTTGGTTTCTTGATATGGACCAAGCGACTAGCTAATTTAATACAAATGTGACATGTGTCACTAAAAAAATCGCCTAATCATTTGTTGTAAAGCAAATTAGGGGTACCTTTTGAGCTACTTATCAATAGCGACTTATAAAAGTTTGAGCGAACTTCTATTTTGTCTTTTTGTTCCAAAATAGTCAAACTTCTAATAATATTATTTTAATCTCTTTGCTCCTTCCCAAGGTTGAGCAACCTAGCGAATAATTTTAAGCGACCTAGCAACATTTCACCTTTTTGTACTTTACCCATCACCTTTTTCATTACTTTTACAAAAAAAAAATTAATTTAAAAATTCGTTTAAAAATACTTTCGCAAATTAATTAATGCAAACTCGATCAAAAAAAAATTTATCTAAAAAGTTTAATGCAAATTAATTACATGAGAAAGGTTCCTCATTCAGAGCCAAACCCTATGGCTGCTATATTAAAGATCGCTTCGAGTAACCAGAAGCCTACTTTTCCAAAAGAATTCTCGAAAGAGGGTTTGAATTTTCTCAAAAAAATGTTTGGTGAGGACCCTAGAACGGAGATCCAATGTTGATAAGTTCCTAAACCATCCATTTATTACAGGCGAACCCGAGGCTCAAAACACACAAGAAAAGCAAGTATATCAACACATGTACTCTCTTCTGAGTGTTCTGGATGCAGATCTCAATGATAACGGTTATGAGTCAGACTCATCAGATGGGTCGGTGGAGATGAAACTCGCGAGTAAAATACCATTTTCTGTTAGGCGTTATGAAAAGAGAACGTCATTACAAAAGAATTGTACAGAAAATGAGATGGTGTCACAAGAAAATTGGGTCACGATTAGGAGTTAGAAAGACGGATGATTGTGTAGGACTATAGAAATGTGTTGCCAAAAAAAAAAAAAAAAAAAAAAAAAAAAAAAAAAAAAACAATGTACAGCCAAGAAATAGTTAACTGAAACCATGCTCATGTAGATGTAATTGTGTAAAGAAAATAAAAATATAAAATATGTATATATTAGAGTTACCATAGTCTCATAATTTTTGGACATGTTTGTGTCTACTGCCTATAGAATTTCAGTTCATATGAAATGTGGAAATGATGTTAGGATATTCAAGAGTTAGAAGTAAATTTTTGTAAATCAGTAAATTATATATTTTTCATGAAGAGTCTTAACTTTGGTCAAATTTAAACTCAAACAACAGGTGTTTACAACTCAAGTACAGCCTGTTCAAGTGTAATTTTGATGACCCATGAGAAAGGTTCCTCATTCACAGCCAAATGTCTTCTTTCCATCACAGATCTAAGATATGGTTCAAAATCACATCTTGATTCTTATTCATGTTGTGACTAGAGATGGAGGTTGGTCGGACATGGTGACTCAAGATGCTAGACGAAATTATCTAGTTTTGATTAAATTTTATTTTGAGTTCCATAGATGTTGATTTTGGATTGCATAGTGGGGATACCGATCATTTCAGGTTTTTTGTTACTCGTCGGAAAAAGTGGAGTCGCCGGAGGGTTGGGTGGTGATTGCCGGAGGTGATGATGGTTGCCGGAAATGATGGTGGTTGATGAGATTATGGTGATGGTTGGTTAAGAGGAAGAAGATGAATAATATCATTAAAAAAAATACAAAATTCCACATAATCATAAAAGTAAAATAAAAATGAGAATTATTTCGTAAAAGTACTTAAAAAGGTAATGGGTAAAGTACAAAAAGGTGACATGTTGCTAAGTCGCTTAAAGTTTTTCGCTAGGTTGCTCAACCTTGGGAAGGGGCAAAGAGATTAAAATAAAATTATTCGAAGTTTGACTATTGCGGAACTGCACTACTACACAAAAATCTCATTTAGTACGGTTTTTAAGGCCATTTAGTACGGTTTTAAAACCGTGGCAGATACGAGCGTACCAAAAAATAAAATCGTTTTTGGTACGGTTTTAAACCGTGGCAAATAATGATTATTTGGTACGGTTTTTTATTCAAACCGTAGCAAATTTCTTCCACTACTAACCAACCATACTTTTCTTGTTTGCTACGGTTTTTTATTAAAGTGCACCAAATCTGTTTCTTTAATAAAAAAAATAATTAAATTTTGTTTTCCAGAACCTGCAACCAAACACTACCACACGTACCAAACAGTACTCCAGCATACACAAACAATATTCAACAATTTTAACATCCTATATAAACATCAACCAACGCAACATCCGAGTTAGACAAAAGTGTTATCCATTACAATTGCTTAAACGTCATCATCACGAAAATATAAAACGTTAACTATTGAGGAGCCGTTGTATCTAAGAGATGAACTACAGCCCTATAAAACTCGTTCAACGTCATATTGGCCACTGAGTCGATCTTCAAAGGTTTTAGAATGCGTGTGTCATCCCAAAGCTGTAAAAACAAATAGAGATATATCAAAGTCTTGAACAAACACTTATATACTAAATCTTGGAACATAAGCCTCATAAAATGGTAATTATTCTTATGCTAGATCTATTTTCAAGTCGCTACAAACACTTATATGCTAATTCATTATTGTGATCATGTAAAAATGCTATTTCTAACTGCAACATAAAACTTGATTAACGCCTTTTGTTAGAGCAGCCGACTCGCTGTAACAGCGGCCGACCCGCTGCAACAGCAGCCCACCCATTGCTTGCTGCAACAGCAGCCAACCCGCTGCAACAGCCACCCACCCGTTGCCCGCTGCAACAACAGCCAACCCGCTGCCCACTGCAACAACAGCCTAGCAGTCCTTAAAGTCACTTGATTCAAGCTCAGGAACGTAAATAAGTAAGTAACAAATTATGAAGCTAACTTATTACCACCAGGTACAATGATTTCAGTAACGTTTAATACTGGTAGCCAATTACTAAAGATGTCATACTTAAAAAGCCTGCAGAAACTCTACTTTTAGACCATGTTGCCAAACAGGACAAAAAATGGTTTCCTAAAACATAACATGTATTCGCTTCTGGTTGAGTTGTGCACGAGTTAAAAGTTTTACAGCAAATTAATGCACCAACTCTCCCAAAAACCATTTGCACTACAATATAATTTCCCACCCCGACATAATATTGATTTTAAATGACTGAAAATCATTTGAAAGTGCAGTTTATTTATCATATACTGTCTATGACTATTCACAACAAGAAGACACATTCATCAAGTCATAACCATGAGCATCGTTAAGCATTTGCAGTAAACTGATGGGCTAAGCGCAAAATAGCAACCTATATTCACACATCACATAAAAGTTCGCTCAAACTTTTAAAAGTCGCTAGTGATAAGTAGCTCAAAAGGAACCCCTACTTGTGCCTTACACATCTATGACACAAAATGATTAGGCGCGACTTTTTTAGTGACACATGTCTCATTTGTATTAAATTCGCTAGTCGCTTGGTCCATTTTAAGAAACTAACCAAAGTGGGTCTAGAAAAACCCGCACACCTTGGCGACCGGGCCGTTTGTAGAATTGCCCCTAATGAGATACATATAGACACTTGACACGAAAATAACCTGATCTTTCCGAGTGCCAACTTTCTTGAATAAAGAACGGCCCAATTTATAGGATACCTTGCGAGGAAGCTTACAAAGATTTAATAAATAACTAAATAAAAAGTTGCATCAACAAGACATGATTACAAAGCCATGGACCCATTATTGTTTGTTATTATATATGGATTCACAAACTTGGTGGTTTTTGGAAAAATATTATTGGTTTATAGAGATCTAAAGAAAAAGATAACTCCGAATTCACAAAACCTTATGACCAGTGCATACACAACAAAAAGGTTGCACTTATAATCCAAAATCAAACTTACTCGAATTTGTCTCCACTTAGCAAGAGAAACACTATGGAAGCTCGCTTTGGTTGGGAGGTATGAATGGTGTACTCATGTGTTTTCTTTGATTCCTTGACGTTGCAATTCTCCACTACAATTCGTGGTAAGGATATTGATATCATGATATAGAAGTAATATGAAGGCTAATCATAACGTTTGAGATCGAGAAATTACTTCTACTTTCTAAAATGAATATCTGATCGTGAACAAGCGACTGTGTTAGACAACTATAAATGTTGAATTAGTGGTCCTGCCATCAAACAGTGATATACTAACATACAACCAGCTATTTGCTCCTTGTGATTCCTAGCCAATTTCTGTCGCAGACAAAAAATAAGAGGTAATAGAAAAGCCTGATTGTGAACATTATTAGTCTCTGCGGGTGCAACTATATTACGTATATAGTCCAATTCACGTATAAAACGTTATCTTCACAAAATAGCAAAGCGAACAGTCACATTTGAGATGCAAAAATTGAAATAATTAAACTAGAATATGAAATGGCATTCACAAGTTGTCATACAACTAAGCAAAGCCAATTTTATCGATAATGAAGTTGTATGAAATTCATTAGCTCAAATCGCCATTAATTGTACCCATTCCCTTTTACCACGTTACCTTTTTCTCCACTCTTTCTAGCAAAGAAAAAGATTGATATGGTTGACCATTACCCTTCCACACAAATCCAACTATATATTTATTATAAATCGCAATGGAGTCACTGAGTAAACCGAATTCCTCTCTAACCAAACAAAGGAAACCAAAGCTCCAATAACTAACCTTTGCAATATACTCCAAACAAACCTATTCATTGTTGTCCCAAGTTTAGATCAAAATATAGATTGCAAATGTATTGAAATGAATAAGTAAAATTTGTCTATTAACTTCTAAACGATTTACATATGAAATGTATGAAAGGTTTTATGGATATTTAAATATA
This sequence comes from Chrysanthemum makinoi, assembly GCA_910596185.1. Taxonomy (NCBI): domain Eukaryota; kingdom Viridiplantae; phylum Streptophyta; class Magnoliopsida; order Asterales; family Asteraceae; genus Chrysanthemum; species Chrysanthemum makinoi. Next base: position 296,775,500 of record OU343222.1, read on the forward strand.
TGTATGTCCGGATTCGAACTCGAGACTTCGGGATTGCACACATTACGTATGAGAATTGATGTAAATAATTAATATAAATAAAACGTTATTATTATTAATTATTAGTCACGAAATAAAACATAACAATAGTTAAATAATTACTAAGTTTGTTAACTCGTTAAATATTAACTAAAAGGACTAGAGATGAAATTACAAAGTCGGGAAAGTTCTAGAATCCCTTTGGGATTATTTTGGCCGATCGGTTGGGTCCCCCAATCACCACACAAACTTCACCAAGTTAAGTTACCTATAAATACAAACCCTTGTATTCATTCATAACTTAATCTTTATCACCAATATACCTAATTTCTCTCCCCTCCTTCCCTCTTTGTGTGGCCGGTCGAAACACCCAAACCCCAAGGGTTTTTGATTTTGCTTAACTCAAAGACACAAGTGTTTGGTTTTATTTGTGATTCAAGGAACTAGCTTTTCCACATAAAATCGCTATTAGTAACGGTGTACAAGAACGAAGGACAAGCACACTTGAGCTTGTAATCTTGGTGGTCGATTCTTTGTTTGGGTCGAATTACATAAACCCTATAATTAGGGTTTTGGGTTTTGTTCTTGTTCAATCATCGTTTGATTCTTGAATTGCTAAAAGGTACGCGTTTTTTTATTCGGTTAATTACTTACATATATTATTCCTATTTACTTTCGCTGCATGCTTTGATGATGTTATTTGATTTATATAATTGTTATGAGTATTAAATCCTAACAGTGGCATCACGAGCCGTTAATATGATGTAATTAATTACCGAAACACATAAAAATTGAATCTTTATGATTATTTGCATTCTTTTTATGGTTTCTAGGGTTTTGAATTCGAAAACCTAATTTTATTTATTATGGGTCGATTACCCTTATTTTATTTAATTAGGTTTTAATTTTGTAAAACTTGTAGAAACCCTAGGATTGCATGCTAATTTTATGTGGTTAATTAATGAATAATTGTTATGTGTCATGTAATATGCGTATCTTGGGTGATAATTGTTATGCGGAATCCATGGTGGAACATGCATGTTTTGCCATGGTGTATTGTTATGCTATAAATTGTTTAGTTGATACACACATGTTCTATTTATTTGATAATTATTGAATTGGGGAAGACCTCAATTATAACTAATAAAAATTCGTTACGTGCTAATTGGTATATTATTAACTTTGGCTTACGAAATCGACTTGTCGATGTATGTGGCTCATCTACCTTGTAGTTGAAAGCCCTAGTTAATGTATGCATTTATTTACGCCTAGAATTGTTTATTAGAGTTTATCGAAATAATTATGCATGTGGCTAATTGTTTTTACATATGTTAAATTGTTTAGTTATATGTTTATATTATTTGAGTGTGTTTAATTTTTATTAAAATGTTTTTTGTTTATCTATTGTTTTGACATGTTAGTAAGCAAAAAGGGTTTTTATGAATAGAAAATTAAATGGACTAAATAATGGTGAAACTGATTTGTTATCTAAGAATTATTCTTGAACTTTTAATCGATTGATGCGACTGTACTAAATGTTTAGAACGGCTCACCCACTAGAACAAACTATAAAGGGGTTAATTAAGAAGTGCGCACAGTCGCACTGAATGGATGTCTAAGGTTATGCTTTTGCGCTTACCTGGTCCTCTGCCCCCTGTGAGTTCGATTGGAGCTACCTAGTATAACCATTCTATGTACGAAGCATCTTAGTGCAAAGTTGTAAGTTTCTCAACGCATCGATTAAAACTTTGTAGAATTCAATCTTAGCAATTAAAATTTCATGTAAGTTTTTTCGAAAATATTATGTTATAAAGTTGTATGCATGCTTCTTTATACATAAGTTTTGATTACACGTCAAAAATTATACCCTTTAAATTTAAGTTTATGCCATCTAATGATATGAAACACTTGAACTTGTAATTTAGTAATGTGAGACCTTGATTTAGATTACAATAACGAGGTGAATTATTTAGTTGTGTGAGACCTCAACTTTATGATTTGCAGTTTCTAAATTAGACAACTTAATTAAGTTAGTTAGTGAGACCTATGACTTAAGGCATAAGATGGGATAAAACATGCTTACATTTTGCATTAATTGTTTTGGCAAAATTGTAAATCCCATAATTTTTGGAATTGGAAACTTGTTTGTCAATTATCGTTTTTCAACGATTACCTATTCTATACTTTCACCACTAGCAGATCAACTGATGTGGTGAAACTATGATAATGAGGGTCCTAAATTCAAGGAAAATTCTATGGTTAATATGAATATTCACCAAGGGTATTTTATTTTCTTGAAAGATTTAATTATCGAAAATACTAAAAATTGAATTTTGTTAATTCTTTTGATTGTATTAATGCAACATTAAACCATAAACGTGGTTTGTGCTTTGGTAAATTGATTTAGTTCTGTTTTCAAACAAATGTTTGATCAAGAACAATTCACTAAAAGACAAACATAAACTCTTTTCCATGGAAGAAGAGTGAGACTCAATCCTATTCCTTTTCATGATTGAGAAAGGTATGTTAGGAACATTAGAATTGTCTAAATTCTAATATAACTCATAGCAACTTTAATAGTTAAGAAAATTGCACACCATGTTTTCCTTAAGAGATTTCATTACCCTCTGTTGGTGATTGAATTCTTATATGACATTTTGGTCAACTAGAAAACATGTTTGACATTATATGAGTTATTACATTAGAATCTAGACTAATTACCGAAAAATTGGTAAAAGACAAACTAGTATATTTTATCTAGTTGGTTTTGTTTTGACTAATTGAAGGTGCTATACATCATTATGGCGATGGTAGACCTATTATGGAAGAAATTGCATGCTCAATTTTTCAAGTTAATAGCATTGATGGATAATCCATCATCTACAAAGTAGAATACACTCTTTTAGTACCTAAGTAATTGTTACGAATGGTCTTACAAAGGGGTAGCAACGTAATAGCACGCTATTTTCACTGGTTAATGAAACACTTACAATGTTGTCAAATCCAGGGGGAGTATGGTGTATTACTGAATAAGACATTATTGTAACGTTGTCTATTCAAATGGGAGTTACAAGTTATTATCTTGGTAATAACTCAGATTATTTCTAGATTTTCTTGAAATAATATATTACGTTCAAAAATGTAGACATTCATATTCTCAAGGATAGTCATGAACGTTTCCTTGATAATTAGGTGCTCCTACATCTACTTGTAATGCTTATATCTCTACGACACTATCATATTGCTCACATAAACAAACGAATGTCATGGTGTTTATCTATATGATGTTGTTCTATGCACAAGTGGGAGAAGTATTTATTGTGTGCAAAGGAACAACACATACAAATATGATTAATGGATTCTCTTGAGGTAAGAGATTAACGTTCTAATAAGATTGACTTGTTTAGAACATGTGTCAAGATTATAACATAGACTACTTTTATGTCTTATGTAATTCAAATCATAGAAACACTTGAAGTTACATTTTAGTTTAAGTGAGATCTTGGCTAGATTGTAATCTCAAGGTAAATCTCAACTTGTCGTGGGATCGGGGCGGATGCTTTTACAGCTTCTTAAGTTGGACACTTCATGGAATGACATAATTAAATAAAGTAATACTATCTTAAATATTTATGTATTTTAAGAATGACATAAATAGATAGAGTAGTATATTAACTTGAAAATAAATTAATTGAAACCATGATGTGGTGTTCATAATTACTTTAAATTATAAATGTTTATGTGTTTCTTTGTAAAGTCACAAACATGAAGTCTTTTCATTATTACAAGACATATAATATAAAGTAATACGTTAACTTTTATGTCTTCTTATTAAGACATAAAGTCATTGGTAAATGACTTATAACGTATAATGAGATTATAACTGTTTATGTTTTCTAGTTGAGACATGGACATGAAGTGACTTGATCAAAAGTACTTGAGTTATAAAGCATGCAATTGGCTTGGAATTTTATTTTACCATTAAGATGATTTAATTGGTAAATAGGTAAGCCAAAAGGAATATGTTTATCTTACATATTGTTAGATTGTCTTACAATATTAATTCTAATGAAATACTGTATGTATATGGAATGTTCAGTTAGAAGAATCAAACATTTGTTACATTGTTTGATTCAAGATAACTATATCTTCTTTTCTTCCAAAATTTATCAAGGTTAGAAAATTGAGTATTGATTGGATATACTTAATAAACTCAAACCTAGAAGATTAATAAGACACCATTTTAGGATGGAATGTGATGAATCACATTGAGTCTTATATTGAAGTTTTGAATTGTTAAAACTACTTATGGAGTAGGTTGTTAACGAACAAGTATTTCATTTACGAACTGTCAATGTGTTTTGTAATATCACAAAAGAAAACAATTTGGTGTTGTTCTACTTGCGAAGTGGCATTTATAGATACTCTTAAATTTCAAAAGCAAGTGGGAGTTTTGTTTAGATCTTGAAGAGATTAAATTACAATTACAAAACACATAATCTTCTAAAATACACTAGTGAATATCATGATGAGGTCAAATATGATATATCTCAAAATGATGGAATTCTCATTCATAGATCCGCAAGGATATCTCAGATATTTGATATGATGAGAAATATGAATTACAGGATCATTGTAAACCTGTTAATCATAATGATACATTACCTAATATTGAATTGTGGTAAATTATTCATACTATGAATGTTAAGATGTTGTCCAAAGAGATAATCAACTTTTAAAAATTGGTTTATCTTAATAAAGATGAGTTTCTTCAAAGGAAGGAAAACCCTAGCGGTTTAAATTCTTTGTGTAGAAATCATATGGACAAAATTGTACATGTGTTTAATGCATGACTTGTGACAAGATTATTAATCACACTTAAGCAATTAACTGTGATTGAATATTCTTTCCTTGGCACATTAAACATATAATGATTATAATTGTCATACTTATTTTCATTTATATGGAAAATGACAATTGATATTAAAACTTTTCTTGTGTGATTGCTTTATGAGGACGATAAGTAATACAAATGAGTTTTATGAATTCACATAATCTTTGGAAATGTACAAATTGCAAGAATCCATGAATGGATATATGCATGCATCTAGGAGATGATTCTTATGTTTAACTATTAAATCCAAGTTTTGGTTTTAAATTAAAATAAGATAATTTCTAAGTATTCATGAAAGCTAGTGGGAGTATTATGTTTATTTCTTTAAATCTTATATGTTGTGGGTAGTAACATTCCATCTAAGATAAATGTTAGTTTAATTTGGAATGGAACTTCACATGAAAGATTTAGAAAATAAGACATACAACCTTGGAATATATGTTTATTATTAATAAACATATGTGGTATTAAATAAATGAGTCTAATAGAACATGATATATCATTTGGAAAATATATATGTAGAACATGAATGAAATCTTAGTTTGGCACAAGGATTTTTCATGTACATCATGTTATTGTTGTATCATGCTTGAATGCAAAATGATTTGACAACATTGATATCTAATGAAGTTATTAGATAACTAGTGTAATGAATATTCTAATGGAATATGTTTGAATATAGAATTACATTCCTCACCGATTTGCTCTCAAAATTCTATGGATGAGCAATACATCAATTGTTGCATAATTGTCATAGCCAACAAACTTGAAAGTTTGGAAGGCATCAAACATTACACTATAGATATTGAAGTTTACGGAGATTTTAAAGAGCATATTGTTGTTTGTATACAATGATGCTGGTTTAATTGAGATGACACTCAATACTAGTCATGGGAGGATTTCATCCTTGTAAATGGCCATGTGAACTAGATGTGCTCAATTAAGAGCATAGTTGCATTATACAATAAAGAATAAGAATACTTTAAACTTTAAAAATGTTTGAAAGTTTGATTGTCATAAATTGGTGCTTGAGGATGTCACACACTTTATGAAATATTATGTGGCAATATCAAGATATTTTGAATGCACACATACAAGAATTTCACTAGTTGAATTCTTAAGTATTCTCAAAATTCCGATAGATCAAAGTTAGTTGAAATTATGTCTTTTCAACAAGTATGATTGTCATTACTTGAGACATAATTCATTAACCAGTATTATCATGCATTGATCTATTTAGTATTTGGATAAAGGATGTTATGAACAAATATTACTTTAATGAAATAAAATAGTTGTTTATGTTTATTTTTCATTTTCTTAATATTATATCCTATATTTGCATGTTTAACCCATGAATAACTTATGTTATTCTAAATAGTCCGTTGTCGATCAATGATGTGGGAATGTCATTGAATTAAGACAAATCTGAGTTTGGTAGAATATACTTTTAAAGTATATTGATGCGTTGGACATACCAGATTCACATGATATTCAATGAATTGAATATAGGACTCATCCCAACTTTACATGATGATACTTTATGGATCTATGTCATTAAGTATATCATGAAGTGTTTATCCTCCGACTTGAGATACCAGATAACTGATATGAATGTAGTGCATTTGTGTAAGATAGTCTAACGCTATCCGTAACTGGTAGTTATAAGGGCTATTTTCGGAAGTGTTGCAAAGTTCATGAGTTATGTTTGTAGTCAAGAGAATTTGTTCATTTGAATTTGTTTCAAAGCATAATACTATATTTGGGCCCCTCGTAGGGTTGACAAGATGTTTGTATGGCCATACCCAAGATCTATCTGGAATACGTTCAGATGATTTGGTAATCTTGTTCAATCAGATACAACGAGAAATGAATGTTAACTTATGAAATGACTTGATCCATATTCATAGTTAATGTAGTATTAGTAACAAAAGGATAAGTAAAAATGATGAATCATGAAATGGTTTTTTCCAGAGACCATACTGATTTGATCTGGGGGCATTGGCGTGTGAAAGCTAGACTAATTGATGTCATTACTATATTTAGTAATATCCAAGTGGGAGCTGAAAGGTTTTATGGATATTTAAATATATGTATGTCCGGATTCGAACTCGAGACTTCGATTGCACACATTACGTATGAGAATTGATGTAAATAATTAATATAAATAAAACGTTATTATTATTAATTATTAGTCACGAAATAAAACATAACGATAGTTAAATAATTAACGAAGATTGGTTAACGGTCGTTAAATATTAACTAAAAGGACTAGAGATGAAATTACAAAGTCGGGAAAGTTCTAGAATCCCTTTGGGATTATGTTTGGCCGATCGGTTGGGTTCCAAACCCAATCACACACAAACTTGGTAACCAAGTTAAGTTACCTATAAATACAAACCCTTATATTCATTCATAACTTAATCTTTGATCACCAATATACCTAATTTCTCCTCCTCTCCTCTTCTTTGTGTGGTCGAAACACCCAAACCCCAAGGGTTTTCGATTTTTCTTAACTCAAAGACACAAGTGTTTGGTTTTATTTGTGATTCAAGGAACTAGCTTTTCCACATCAAATCGCTATTAGTACGTGTGTACAAGAACGAAGGACAAGCACACTTGAGCTTGTAATCTTGGTGGTCGATTCTTTGTTTGGGTCGAATTACATAAACCCTATAATTAGGGTTTTGGGTTTTGTTCTTGTTCAATCATCGTTTGATTCTTGAATTGCTAAAAGGTACGCGTTTTCTTATTCGGTTAATTACTTACATATATTATTCCTATTTACTTCCGCTGCATGCTTTGATGATGTTATTTGATTTATATAATTGTTATGAGTATTAAATCCCAACAATGTATATATACAATCCTAAACGGTATGATCTAACCGTTGTGACTATACGGTTTTGTAACCGTTTTCCTAACCGCCACTTTGTAACCGTTTTATGGTTACAATCTTTCTAACTAACGTATTTGGTCCTTCATCTAATAATGTTTAAATAAGAAGCATAAGTATTAAGATTATTTGGTTCACATTCTCCTCCTTAATCTTGATCGTTTCTTCGTCCTAAATCTTGAACTCCGAGCATTTGTCGCATAGTCACGAAATTCAATCTTGGTAGAGCCTTTGTTAGAATATCCGCTTTTGTAGTTCTCCGGGCATGTTCCACATTGATATGGCCATTCTACGCCACAAATGAAATGGTAATATCAATGCTTGCTTCTTCCATGAAAACTGGGTTCCCACGAGTGTTATTGCTGAAACGTTGTCGCCTTGAAGTATCCTTTCTTCCCATCCGCTAATTCATCGAGCAATCATTTTAACCATAAAGCTTGACATGCTATCGCAGTAGCCGCCATGAATTCTAATTTACATGATGATACGCTATTGCTTCGAGTACACCGTAATAGGTGACTTCCAAAATAAAATACTATCCCAGAGTTCCTTTTCCTTGATCATGTTGATTTCATATACCACTGTCGCAGAACCATAATCTTGCAGCCGCCTTCTTGCTTGTATATTATGCCATGCTCCTTTGTTCCTTTTATATATCGGATTACTTGCTTACCGCCGTGAGATGATCCTTCGAGTCTTGCATGAATCTGCTGAGTAGTCCGACCGAGTAACTAAGATCCGTCTCGTATGCAGTAGTACCCGAGACTTCCAATTAAGCTTCTGTAATAAGTTAAGGCCAACCGAAGTTTCCATCTTCCGCCTTGACCAACTTAGTACCGGGATCCATTGGTATCTTCGTATCATTACTATCCGCCATACTTGTTTCCTTCAAAATCTTGTTAATATAACCTCGCTTGCTTGATTGTAATTCTCCTCATGTCTGTAACTTCTATCCCAAGATAATAAGCTAATAATCCTCACGCTCATTTCAAATATCCTTCATCCGATTTGAATTCTTATATTTTCCTTGGAGTGCCTGTGATTATTAAATCATCTACGTAGACTCCAACTATAAGTGTAGAATTCTTGCTTCTTGTATAAACCGCTTGTTCGAGATTACATTTCTTAAAGTCTAACGACTTTAAAGTTTGATCAAGATTCACATTCCAAGCTCTTGGTGCTTGTCTTAAGCCATATAAAGCTTTAGTAAGCTTATAGACTTTTCCTGACTTTCTTTGTTGAATAAATCATTCAGGTTGTGTAACGTAGACTTCTTCCTTCAAATCTCCATGTAAAAACGCCGATTTTACATCTAAGTGATATACTTGCCATCCATGATAAGCTGCTAATGCTAATGATGAGTGTCTAAATACTCATCATTTTTTGTACAATATAAACTGCAAAATCATCTGAAAACACTCAGAAACACATCAAAATGATCAAAATATCACAAATCAGTGTTTTATGTGTTTTAAATACAAAAATATCAAAATCAGATGAAACACATATCAAATTTGCAAAAATTGCAGTTTTAGTCCCCAAGTTTAAAAATTGTCAAAAACCTCCTGAGCATAAAATTTCAAAAGAAAAATCACCAAAGGTCCTTTTAAAATCATAAGTTGTCAAATTTAGTCCTTTGGTGAAACATGTCAAAAGTTTGAGAAAATTACAAAATGGCCCTTCAAGTTTCAAATTTGAAAATGGCCCCTGGAAAATTGCAAAATGACAGATTTGGTCCCTCAGACGAAGCTTGTCGGCCAGTCCTTTGAAATAACTTTGAGATAATGGCAGTTTGGTCCTTACATTTTCAGGAATTACATAAATGGTCCTTGTTATTATTAACTCTTTACACATTTTTGGACCTTGAACCTACCTTGGACCCCTGTCAAATTGCAATTTTGAACCCCCTTTCTAATAACACCCAACCAAACATCGTCAAATAGCCCCTACCCGCCTCTTTCGCTTCAACCTCTAGCCCTGCCAACACTCCATTCCTCTCATGATCCACCCAACCTTATCACTCCAAACATATGAATCCAAGAAACAATTCTTCCCTCCCCTACACTCAATCTCACTCACATGCTTAAAAACAATTTTCCCGCCAAAAGTGATGAATGGCCAAGATCATGTTATCTCATCCAAGGGTCAGGATTTATGGTGGGATTTTCTTAGAGAGAGGAGAGAGGCAACTGGAGCTATAAGAGAAGAAAGAAGCAGTTTCAAAGGAGTAGTTAGTCTTTTTAATTTTCCTTAATGTCGCATTTTTAAAATCAATGTCTTAGTTTAGAACAAGTATTGTAATTTCAGTTTATTTGCATTTCCTTTAAGTTAAATATCATTGTATTGTGTTTTTGAACAATTAATCCAAGTTTTATTCAAGTTCACAGTTTAAAGGTTATGTGGAAATTTTTCCATTTATTCTCGATTCCAAAGTTTCATATAGTTTGTTTCACCATTCACCTTATTTAAGCTTATGTTAGCTTTTTGCAAGCTTAGAAGTCAGTTTCAAATAATTTTCACTTAGGGTCAACAAAAGTCAACTTTGGGGCTCAGAATGGACATGAAGATGAAAATGGGCATTGCAAGGTGATAATGGGTTAGATTTGGTAGGTTAGAGTAGGATTTGGGTTTGTTTTAGCCTCAATCAGCTGGATCGGCCAGAGTAGCTTTCTCCGTTTCATTTTTTTTAAGTCATATTGCAGCTTTTGCTTATCTCTATATCTGTGGCCTCAATTGTTTTCTATGTGTTTATATAGTTGTAATATGATCATATAAACTCATTTTAATCAAAGGTACTATCTGGTTCAGAGTTCATCTCAAGTTAGATTGGCTTCACAGCATTGTTATGGTGTTTGGATTTAGTGCTTAAACTGTGCTTAAGGTTTGCTCAGTTGTTATAGCTTACTGTTTTATGCTTGTGCATCTATTTTGAACTCATTCTAGTCTTTGGTTGGCACTTTAGAACAACAAAAGTCAAAAATCAATTTATACTGCTCTATGTATATCTGTTGGATTTTCAATGATCCAAAGCTTGTTTTGTGTTCAAAAGTCATAGGTCTTGCTTGCTTTAGTTTCATTTTATCATTATATATCACTCTCAGTTCACAAATCATGATCAAAGTTCATATTAGTCAAACATTTCAAATCCTTCAAAAAGTCAAAATGTCCAAAAATCAGATTTGAGCCCATCTAGAGGGATTTTTCAAGAGTTTATTTCTAGGTTATTTCAAGTGGAAATTGATGTTTTAAAATCTTCTACTGGTCTATTTTCCCATGTCCATTTTAGTATATTTTTGCAAATTTTTTATAAGCTCAAAAAAGGCTTGTCAATGAGCTTAGGTTGCCCCTGGCAGGCAATCTTGCACCGCACGGCTTGTTCAGATTTTGTAGCTTCGCACGTGTCTCATGTGAGCTCACCTAGGTCTGAAACTTGGTTTATAAGCTCTCACCCAGGTCTAGTGTTAGTTCCAATTATTTCTGTTTCCGCTTATTTAGGTTCTTGTTTTTAAGCTTAAAGTTGCCCCCAACTCGTTTTATCAAAAGCTCACAACATCAAATCTGTTGAGCTTGTTGTTTCTGTGGTTTAGGCTTATTGAGATTTGTTGCAATCTAGTTCTTTTAGCTTATTATAGTCCCTCGCTTCAGTTGGTGCTTGATTGGTCCTCATCTAGCTTATTCAAGTGCTTATTTTCAAGCACTTGACATCAGTTTCAGATCTTGCACACAAGCCCTGGTTTTTCTATTTTTCCCAGCTTCCTAATATCATTTTAGACTTTTCCTGCAATTTTCAGATTTTTCCAAGTTCATTTACTATTTTTCTTAATTTAAATTAGTTTTTAAGCCTTTTTAATTAGCTTTAAATACAAAAAATTAAGAAAAGGTTCAAAAAAATAATTTTTCATTTTTATTAAGTTTAGATAAATATAAAAAGCCAAAAAAGTATTTTTCCATATTTTTCTTAGTTAAATTTGTATTTTTAGATAATTTAAATAGTTTTTAATAGTTTAAAATTCCTAGAAAATAGAAAAATAATCAGAAAATTACAAAAATAGTTTTGAAAATTCTAGTTTGATATTTTAGATTTTTCCATTTCATAATTTTATTTTTCTAGCTTTATTTCCTAATTTCTTGTATTTTAGGTAATTATTTAATAGTTAAAAATAGTTCTTAATTAATAGTAATTAGATAATTAGTTATAAAAATAATTTTCTTTTCCTATAAATTTTATTTTATCATTAGGATTGTAAAAATGTATTTTCATATTTTTAGGACTTTATTTCTTAGATTTCACGTTTTTATTTATACATGCACGTAAATTTTATTTTAAACGTAAGTTTTAGTTTTAAGTTTTAAACGTTCATCATTTTAAATATAGTGATAGCGTTTATTTAATAGGTTTTATCTTTCTAATTTCCTTTAATTTTCATTTTAGCCCTTGTAGTTTATGTCCCTTTTCCGTAGTTATAATAATTCCAAATCTCCTTTCCGTTCAAATCTCGCGATCACTATTCGCTCGATAATCCATCGCACCACGACATAACGACTGGGAACACTGTACTTCTCGATCTTCATTGCATTTGTGTCCGAATTTTAAGTTCTGTTACGGCTGGTCATTCACAAGTGACCGCCAGGTGATTTCGGACGGCGCAGACGCCTAATATCAACCGAACTGTCTCTATCCGAGCAACTGGTGCAAATACTTCATCGAAGTCTATTACTTGTTCTTTTACATAACCTTTTTCTACTAACCGTGCTTTGTATTTGATGATATTTCCTTTTGCATCCCTCTTGGTCTTGTAAACCCATTTGAGTCCTATTACCTTCTGATTTTCTGGCAATGTTGTCAGAGTCCATGTATTATTCTTGTTGATAGAATCCAATTTAATCTCCATGGCCTCAATCCATTTCTCATCTGTTGATGCTTCCTTATAGTTACGGTGTTCTTCTTCCGTAAATAGTAAACTTTGTGGTTCAACTCTACGTGCATACTTGTATATTTCCGTCATGTCTCTGTATTCACGTACGGGTGTATCATCAACTCTACCTCTTGAGTTCTCTACAGAACTAGTAGTAGCCTCTTCTTCCACTTCTGTGTGTGGGTCGTAATTGTATGTCGATGGTGTGATTGGTGAAACTGGATCAGGAATCTGATCTTGTTCATGATATGTGTTAATATCATTTTCTGTGTTGACTGGTGTAAGGTTTTCATTGTCAACTCATTCTACCACAAAACTAGTCCAAAATGTGTCTTGTGTACTCGTATCCTCTTCATCTTTGTTCCAATCCCACGGTTTTGTTTCCATAAACTTTACGTCCCTACTAACATGTTTCTTCTTGGCTATTTGATCATATAACCTACATGCTTTTGATCCTTCCTCTACTCCTAAGTAAATCATTGGTATGCTTCTCGTCGTCAGCTTCTTTTGTGAGGTATCGTTATCTTAGCATAAGCTGTGCATCCAAATATTCTTAGGTTTTCCAGATTCGGTTTTGTGTTGTAGAGTGCCTCATATGGAGTTTTATCTGTCAGGACCTTTGTAGGTACCCTATTAAGTATGTAAATTGCATGTTTAATCTGCCCTACCAAAAGTTAAGGGTAACTTCATCGCCATCATACTCCTTGTAGTTGATAACATCGTTTTATTTCTCTCCACTACTCCATTCTTTGTGGGAGTAAGTGCGCACAACGGTCGTATATTACATTTTCCTTACAATACCTTGTGAATTCACCACCTCTATCCGTTCTTAGCATCCTTATTTTCAATCTCATTTCCATTTCTATCTTCTGTCTAAATTCCTTGAATGTACTAAATGCCTCATCTTTCGATGTATTAAAGTATGCCCACATAAAACGTGTACAATCGTCCACTAACAAGAAAATGAGTTTCTTGCCTGAGTGTGTTACTGGACTTATAGGACCGCAAAGGTCTCCATATACTAAGTCCAACGGGTTCTTTGATCTGAATTTAGCTTGATTTGGAAATGGTGTTCTACTGTGTTTTCCTAATAAACATGCGTCACAAATCTGCCCGACATGATTTATCCTTGAAATTCCTTCTACTAGACCTTTCCTAGTCATCTTGTTGATATCGTCAAAGTTCAGATGACCTAATCTAGCATGCCATAACCATGCTTGGTTATCTATATTTGCTAAGAGACATATATGTGCTTCTATATATAATTGAATCTTGTAGATTCGATTCTTAGATCTTTCAACCTTCATCATTAACTTCTTGTTCTTATCATACAAAGTCAATTTATCTCCGTCCATAATGACCTTACAACCTATTTCCGTAAGTTTTCCTAGACTAAGTATGTTGCTCTTGAGGTTTGGTATGTAGTATACATCCTATACTCTTCTGCTCGGTTCTTATAACCTAATAATATAGAGCCTCTACCCATTATCTGTACATACGATCCATCTCCAAAACGCATCGTCTCCGCATCTTTCATCAATATCCCTAAAATTTCTTTATTCCCTCATATGGTTACTTGCACCATTATCTAAATACCATTATGCTCATTGTAGCATATTTCCCTGGTTGAATTTGTTCTTCATTCAACAACACTTCCTGTTCGATTGCATAGTATTAATAGTGATGGTTCATCGTCCTCTAAGATAAGGTTTGATTGTTCCTGAGTTGCTGATGTTCCTCTACAATTTCTTTTAAGATGTCCAAGTTTATGACACTTGTAACATTTTACTTTACTTACATCCCACTCATTTTTATTCTCATCCGAACTCTCTTTGTGATCTGAGTTCCCTCTTTGTGAGTTGTTTCTATTTCTATTATTCTGCCAGTTCCCTCGTGAGAAATTTGATTTCCCTCCACGTTTGTAGAAACGTTTTCTGTTTTCTGAGTGTTCGCCATGTGCGAATAATAGGTTTTCCTGGCTTTCTACTTGTCCTCCTTTCCGGAGTTTTATCCTTTCCTCAAATGCCTTGAGTCTTCCAGTGATCTCATCTAAAGTGATGTCGTCGAGATCACTTCTATGTTCTATGGATGCTACTATCAGAATGAACCTATCTGGTGTGGAGTCTAATAGTTTTCGTACTAAAAGTGATTCATTCAATGTTTTCCCTAATTCTTTTGCCTTTGTCGCATAGCCGTTTAGTTTAGCCGTAAATGCATCCACCGTCTCATCTTCCTTCATCCGGTGAGTTAAATCCAATCATCAATGATTGTAACCGTGCTTTCTGCACTCTGTCTTCTCCAACATGTCTTTTCTTTAACGAATCCCATAATTCCTTGGCCGTTTTACATC
Source organism: Chrysanthemum makinoi (assembly GCA_910596185.1). Classification (NCBI taxonomy): domain Eukaryota; kingdom Viridiplantae; phylum Streptophyta; class Magnoliopsida; order Asterales; family Asteraceae; genus Chrysanthemum; species Chrysanthemum makinoi. The sequence continues at coordinate 296,790,571 of OU343222.1, forward strand.
CCGCTACTTGTAAAATTACATCTTCAGTCAACGCTTGATATAGGAAGGCAGTTGTTGCCTCATCCTTCTTATCATCTACTGCAGGTTCATTCTATTGCTTCCCATAAACCATGTGCCTCCAGTATAACCTTAATTTGTATAGCCCAAACTGTATAGTTTGTGTTTTTCAACTTAGGGCATTGATATTGTGCAATAGGTGTTACGGGTTTTGATGTAGTTTATGTGCTTGCTATATCGTCGACAGTCATGTTGAAAGTGCTTAGTATCTTCACTTTCTAATTTTAATGGGATTTATCCTTCCTAGTATGGTATTTCTATAAAAAATGTGAATATATAGTCTTCCGAGAATCCTAATAATATGGGATCAATAAATAGTTCCTGATTTCCTAATAGTATGAAATAACTATTCTATAGTTATTCTAATATAAATGAAATCCAGAAAAGTTTAACTTGTGACCTCGATGATGTGATGAACACAAGTGTATTCCCTTTGTCTCATGTTAGTAAATATCGTTTACCAACGTTTGTTTTAATCCCAAGTTGGTTCCCTCGATTCCTCGTCTCGTTGTAACCCTGGTTTTTTTTGTATTCGAATTTGTATGCTTCGAATTGATATGCTGCCACTCCTTTGCGTCGAATTCTTTTGCTTTCGACTTCCTTGTATCGAATCAAACAAGTGCTCTTGGTCCTTTTGGTGTAAACGTTTGCAATCCCCTACGTAAATGATCGTGCACTATCTTTTACTTATACTTATTCAAGTATTGTTTCTCTTGGAAGAAGAGAGAAAACAAAATAATCCTGCCGAAGCAAATGTTTTTGCTGCGTATTCCTTGGGTTTGTCTCGTTAAATTGTATGGTATCCAAAAAACGAGTCGCGTATATCCACTGCTCTTGATGCCAATGTTGTCCCACGTTTAGATCAAAATATAGATTGCAAATGTATTGAAATGAATAAGTAAAATTTGTCTATTAACTTCTAAACGATTTACATATGAAATGTATATATACAATCCTAAACGGTATGATCTAACCGTTGTGACTATATGGTTTTGTAACCGTTTTCCTAACCGCCACTTTGTAACCGTTTTATGGTTACAATCTTTCTAACTAACGTAGTTGGTCCTTCGTCTAATAATGTTTAAATAAGAAGCATAAGTATTAAGATTATTTGGTTCACATTCATTGTTCTTTCATAGATATATGGAACAATTTCAGTCAATGAATTAGGAGCAAATTTCAGATTCACCAAATCTTTAAACTGCTGCCACACCTCCAACGAGTATCCACACTCAAAAAACAAATGATTATGGGATTCAAGCTACCATGTTGTGAGCACGGATATTGAGTTATAGGCATCAAGGGTAACTTCTAAGTTGGCTACTATGTGATATTCTCTACAAACAGCCAAGGCTGAAAAACGTGTAGACTATTCTTATACTGGTAACAAAATGGTTTCAATAAAACATGACACGCTAAATATTAAAATCTAACAAAACAAGTATGACTCAAACTCTATGCTTCAATATATCTTTAGAGACTTTCTCAGCCATGACAAGACTTCCATTAGCATGAGTCAGCAAAAAAGCATACTTGTAATTGAGTAATAAAATTCATGAGTTGGAAGTGCGTGTGAATAGTGTCATCTTATTCCCATCCGAGTTTAGTTGTAATTGATCATTAGATTCGAGAGATAGTTTCCAACTTTAACTGGATCCGCCTAGAATGACTCAAACTCTATGCTTACCTATATCTTTAGAGACTTTCTCAGCCATGAGAGGACTTCCATTAGCATGAGTCTGCATGAAAACATACTTGTATCTTGAGGAATAAAATTCATGAGTTGGAAGTGCCTGTGAATTGTGTCATCTCATTCCCATCAGAGTTTAGTTGTAATTGATCATTATTCGAGAGATAGTTTCCAACTTTAACCGGATCCGCCCAGAATCACGCATCTGGTTTTCACCGACACGCATTGGATGGCTGTGGGGAACTTTGGCCGGGTGGAGAAAAGAGGACCTTAGCGGTCCTTTGTGCAGTGTGCCATTGTCATAGAAACTACCATAGGAAGGTACCAGTAGTGCAATAAGTTCATGAAATGTATACCCTAGCCCTTCCACATTTATGCAGGTGATGGCATCTGCTGCTGCTCATAACCATGGTTCGCTTCCTTTACAGTCTCCGTCGATGGAAAACTTGGAGGGCACATGAAACCTATGTTTAGCCACAAGTTGACGGTAAACTGTTAAACATAAATGTGATCAATCAACAACAATCAGTACCTAGCCTAAGAGGCGATTCGTGTGACAGCCTGACAAGTCATAACATTGAGGTTGAAACTGTTCTTTTTTTAGCAGAAAGTGAAGGAGCCTGTCGCTTCGACTGTCACAGTTTTGAGATAAAAATAAGAATTAGGAAGGGGCATGCAACAACAATGATTTAGAATGGCTTTCAACCTGTTTTGACCCATTTGACTTGTTCCCCTTGTAAATAGTCTTTTGATTTAACCCGTTAACCCCTGCCAGGCCCGGATATGTGGGTGTGCACAGTGAACAATGAACAGGGCCCATCATTATTAGGGGCGCCAAAAAATTTAGTACCGTATATATGTTAGTTGTAGTCCCAAGTTTTATCCAAGAGTCCATCACAAATTAGTATAATCATAGTCCTATTTTTTCTCTTATTCCAGCTATATAAATTAAAGTTCACTTCTTTTTATATTACAAATCATAGATATCAATTGTTTTTGGGACAGTGGTCAATTCTCATTCACAAACAAATGAATAACTTTCACCAATCACTAGGTATCTTTTTATTATTGTTATATTCTTTTATTTTATTTATTAGTTATCGATGATTTAAGTCTGATTGTTTATATATAAGATCGATCATCATTCACTTGGTATTTTTTTTTTTAAATTGTTCAATGCTTTTTGTTTTAATTATTAGTTAGGCGATTTAAATATGTTAAATATAACTAATTCTAATTGTTTAGATCTAGGATCGAAGCACACATACCTTAACTGAAAACAAGAATTATATGATCAACACATAACCAATTACCCAATTAATAATTTTTTTTACCTGTAATGACTATAAGTTTAAAGCACTAGTCACTTACTTAATTAATAATTATCTTGTCGTTTTTTTCTTGAATATTTTTCAGACAAACTATGCCTCCTAAGACTTTTAGGAAACATAAATCCGAAAATGTTTAGAGAAACAAAGTAGCGAACAACGTGAGAAGTCTCAATATGGAACTATGCATAAGTATGTTGGATTATTCGTGTTTAAGGGCCCAATTTGCTATAGTGGAACAGGGCATTCAAAATCCACGAGACGGCCCTGACCCCCGCTAAATCAGGTCATTCATAAGTAAATGGCTTAACAGTTTAAATATGATAGGTTCATTTATATTAAAATATGGTTGTGCAGCTTCATCTCTTTCATGTGTGTAAATAAACATTTGCATGTGTGTAAATAATACATTTGCAGTTTAAATATGTAAAAACAAATATTAAAAAAACGTTTGCATGTGTGTAAATAATACATTTAAGAACACACTTAGTTATGTCCTTTACTTAGTGTTCCGGGCGCTTCTTTTTTAGCCATGTTTCTTCTATCTTGCCTCTTTTTCTTTTTGAAAATACTACTTTGCCTAATTGACGCATTAGCGTTAAAAGAGAACTAAAATATCCCTAGTAAGATTGTACATTTATGTATCATAATCATGCCACACTACTCACTGAAGTATGAAAATAAACATACCTCATATATACATAACTCATACCTGCTATATTCAATGAGATATCCAGCTTGCACAAAATCATCAACAGTTTTCTGAAGACAGAGACGTTGAAAGTCAAATCATCATCATTTAAAAAGAGTTGAATAAACAAACTTAAAAGGGAAAAGATAAAACTTTTGCACATTTTCAATGCTGCTAGATGCACAATGTCATATAAGGCATACAGTACAATTATGATTTTGTATCAGATACAGTGATTTATGAGATACATATAGACACTTGACACGAAAATAACCTGATCGTTCCAAGTACCGACTTACTTGAATAAAGAACGGTCCAATTTATAGGATAACTTGCGAGGAAGCTGAACCTACAAAGATTTAATTAATAAATAAATAAAAGTGGCATCAACAAGACATGACCTATGTAGCCTGAAAAGATCATCAAATATACTTCCCTCTTCTTATAGCTATTAAGACTACAAATTTTTCATAATATAAAATGATAGAACCTAACTTAAGAGAAATGTTGCACGCTTACCTTTTTGTCTCTAACAAACATCTGGGAAACAACTCCAGCTGCAAACCTAAATCCTCATGAATAAATATAAGTATCTCTTAAAAAAATAGAACAAAGACAAAAGTGTAAATAAAATATAAGAATTGTAATGCAAGTGATGTATAGTTACCCAAATTTTACCATGTGTCATCTATGTTTGATTGTTTGTTTGTACTAGCTCTTGCTTATTTATCATGTGTAACTAAATAAATTAGTGTTTGCTTAGATCCAATGAAACCTAGTTATTTATTATTGTTAGGTTGTTTCTTGTTCTAATTGGTAGACGTTAGATTAAGAAAAGTTTGCTTCTTTTATAATTGTTGCGAGGTTGAACGTCCTAAATAGTATAAAGCCTTAGAGTGCACTTTGGCTCTGTTTATTGTGTGAGTTGTAGCTTAAGGATAATAGGATATTCGGGGGAGGTACCTCGGTACTTGGGGATCCCGGGTGTTCTAGAGGAGAGTTACGATTCATAGAATTAGGAAATTAGGTACCACCCTATGACTAAAATGGAATACAACGCATTAATTAGTAAGGCGTGATGTGACAATTCAACCGACCAATAAAAGATAACTAGGGAGTAACAGAATCTAAGTGAACACGTTTTTAATTATTATAAGAACACATTCCTACAATCCATAGCTTTCGCTTTTATTTAGTTTAATTAGTTTTAATTTAATTTGTTAATTAGTTTAATTGGTAAATTACCAAACCCCCACTTTTCAAACCCCGATATTTTACTTGCTTTCATAAAAAATTATAAAAAGACTAAAAAGAATCATCCCCACCTTATCTTTTTGTCATACATCTCTACTAGCATCTCTATTCTCCTTGAGAATGATCAACCCTCTGGGATTACCCATACTACACTACAAAGATTAGGTACACTGCCTAGTGAGTTGTAAAGCTTGCCCATCCCGAACCACGCATCAGACATGTCCCCGCCAATAGATGTTTTATTAAAAAAAAACTATTTTATATTATTTTAATTAAGTTAAATCGCTATTAAATCATTTAAATTTAATTTAAACATTTTCAAAATCATCTTTAATTAATTTCAAACCTTTTAGAAATATTTACATCATTTTTAACTAAGTTAAATAATTTATACTTAATTTATATAATTAAAAATTATTTTTAAATCATTTTAATTAAGTTATACATGAGATGTTAAACGAATGATCGAGATTATATGGTTATAGATGAAATGTTAAACGATTGAGTCGAGATTATATCTATATCCCACCAAAATTTCCAGCCAAAATTTTGGCGCTAACATTTCTCACCAAAAGCTCTATTTTTGTTACCATATATATGACATCAGATCTGCTCTTATCCACACAAACTCATTAATATCTTATTCTCACAACCACCAACACATTACTCAATCTGTTTATCACAACAACCAACATACACACGGTTATCATGCCTAGGATGTCACAATTTGAAGCTTTTGCTTGCCGTTGTGGGTGGAGATGTACTTCTGCGAACATCGCATAAAGGTGACACATGTGGTAATCTATACTATGCATGTCCCCAATCAAAGGTGAACAATTACATATTTTTTTGTGTAATATATAAATAATTTGGTTAGTTGTTAAAAATATTTTTTTTTACTATTTAATAACTTGGGACAAAGGAATTTTTTTTTTGAAGTGGGGAACGACTCCGTTTAATGACCGGCTCTCCTGCTCCTTCAACGCCTCCAACTCATTCCGTAGGACCTTCATGAACTCCAACATACTATGAAGGACCTTCAACATCGAGTCCTGGAAATGCAGAGTTCTCAAATTGCATCAAATTGAATCACAAAATAAAGGTACTCGAGAAAATGCTAGAAGTGTATATGCATCCCAACAAGCACACGGTTGATTCAGCTTCATGACCTTTATAATGACATGGGCAATCTCAGTTTGGAGTAGTTCGTATGCTTTAGTGTCGATCTGTAATGTAATTCGTACTCTTTAATGTTTGAACTTTTATCGATATGTAATGTAATTCTTACGTTTTAATGTTGGACGTTTATTGATTTGTAATGTAATTTCATATGCTTTAATTAATGTCTAAACTTTTATCGATTAACTTGTAACGACGTAATTTGTACGCTTTAATGTTTGAATGTTTATCAATTTGTTATGTAATTCGTATGTATTTTACATATCCAAACACCCTTTTAAATAGACTCAATCATTTGCTTGTAATTATTTTGATTCGTAATGTAATCCGCTTTGTAATGTAATTCGTATGTATTTTACACTTTGTATTTGATATTAATCATTTGCTTGTTATCCATACACCCTTTTAAACAGCAGGGTATTTCAAATATGCAAATTTTCAACACTAAATTACATATGCATAAAGACAGGAACTGAAGGAATAATATCACAATTAACAAACACGAAAGCAAACCTTTTATTCGATATACGTAAGAGTTCTCAACCACATACATTTCATACAGACTCAAACGGAACTACTAGACAAGCAAACGAAACAACTCGATAAGGAAACAAAACAAATCAAACAAAATAACTCAACAAGCAAACGAAACACACGACATAGACCATAACAAACATCGCCCATTCATTTTTTTTGCACTTTGCTAGAACCTAAACCACCTTTTTCATCCATTGCATTCTTTTGCTTGATGAAATGTTCAAACAAAGCTTCAAGATTTGTTATCCTCATTCCCAGTTCATCGACTTTTGCCTCCATTCTTTCACTATCAGCATCAGCCAACAACTGTCTATAGTATGGCTTTTTCCTCGACCATTTGACAATGACATCTTTCATCCACTAGCTAATGTTCTTATAAGAACCATATTCATAAATAATTTTATCACCATATGTAATAAGAACTTCATCAAAGAGTGGTAGGTTCGATAAAACCTTTGACCACCCCTCTTCCGACGTGTTACCAGCCATTGTTATGTGTGTTTTGGGGAATTAACGATTGGGTTATTGGTCTTTTGCCAAATTGAGGATGATCGGTTAGGTTATATATAAGTAAAAATTTGGCGGGATAGATTGGCGCCAACACTTTTTGCAGGGACATGTCCCCGCCAAAAGCTATTATCATTAGTAGAAAATTTTGGCAGGATAAAGTAATTGCGAGGGAAAACTGAATTTACCAAACCATATGACCAATGTATATACACCAAAAAATTTGTCTACACTTGGCAAGAGGAACACTATGGAAGCTCATTTTGGTAGGGAAGTATCATGATCAGATATCGATATCATGATATAGAAATGATATGAATGATAATCCACTACTACACAATTGGGTTTAGCGACCCCTTCATTAAGACCCTTTCTAAGAAAAACGGTCTCAATTATTGTTTTCCGCCAGCTCAAAAATATTGAGACCTAAAAAAAGAAAAACACCCGGTTTTGATATAAATAATAACTCAAGACCGGTTTTTAAACTAACAACACGTCTCTTTTAGGCCTAATATGGACCGGTTTTAGTTGTGAAACCCGGCCTATCTTATTGTTTACAAGCAGACATGTTTTAAATAAGAAACGGGTCTTGATTCCCCAAATTGTTAGCGGGACTTTTTTCCCTTTTATTCTTTTCAAATATTTTCAATGAATTTCAAACTAGTTTCTTTTTCTATCTCCTTTCTTTAAAGTCCACACATACTACCCAAGATACCACCATGGCACACCTCTGCCACGCCACTTGTGCCACTGCCCATCACTCTTGTTTATTGGCGTATTATTTCAAAGGTTTGTATAAAACTTGAACTAAATTTGTCCTTTTTTGAAATTATTATGTATTTTTTACAACTTATCTGTTTGTTTTCTACTTCTAGCTTTAGATCCATTAATAGATTTTTTGATTTAAGGGTTATATAGGTTAAAACTACTTAGTTTATTAGTGCTTGTAGCATAAGAAATATATGTTATGTGAGCAAATTCGAGTTGACTAGGTAGTAGATTCATGTGGTTCAAGCTTGCACAGAAGGTGTTTGATGAAATGCTTAATTTTGTTTTTATGTTTTTCTTTTTCACATACAAAGGTTGCTTAAGATGGCTGATGGTTTGAACTTTTACGACTTTTTGATACTTTGTCTGCTTATAATTCTGAAGCAAGTATGGCACACAAAATTAAATGTAAGGTTAACACATATATAGGTAAGTTGTACTGTAAGAATCGTGAGGGGTAGTTTGTTGAAATTTGTTTAATGTATCGAGATTCGAGTGTCGTAGGTCTGTTTTTGAAAATCTATATATAGCAGTCCACTGAAATTGAGTTTGAGATGTGTGCAGTTCAAGTCATGATGCGTAGTATGTTAACATTTTGAAAATGTGTCAAGATTCGCGTGGGGTAGCTTTGTGTTTTTCTCATATGGTAACATATAATTATGGTATTTTGTTGTAGGATATGGATATCGCTCTCTGACTTGGCTCCCACTCACCTCATCAGGCTTGGACTTGAACTTAATTCTCAGTGTTTTAGTATGAGATCCTTAACTCACCTGACCGTGCTTGCAACCTTGCCAAGCAGGTAATTTTGTTACCTTTGAGTGGTGAAACTCCTATTTTCGTTTCTTTGGTTTTTGTTAATGTGAACATGTTCCCGGCAAATCTTCTTTAATAGCTCTATACTTTTGAAACATTTTATCTGCTTTTGGGTATTCTTATTTGTGATGTTTGGTTTAGATTTTTCGAAACATGAATTAAAAAAATATCAGAATTGGCTATGGAATAGTCGTGTACTCGTATATTTTTACTCGATATATAATCTGATCTAGATCTTGCTTATAAATGATGTCATATAAGTTGTATTCTTGGGTATATGAAGAAAAAAAAATGCCAGACTGGTTATAAAATACATTATGATATATTTTAGTTGTATCATTATTGTGTTTACACTTGCTAAAGTTTTTAGTGGTCTTGGTGGAAAGTTCCACATGTTATTGATTTAATTAAACCTTGAGTTGAGTCTTTAATCTGTTTGGTTCTTCTAATAGTCAAAGAGGTGTAAGATTTAGTAGCTTTGTGTTGTGTGTTACTGTGTTAGTGATTTGTTTAGCTTGTTCTTGTGGGTTTTTTTAGTATCTCTTGATATTGACTAACACTTACAAACTAATATTAACTCACTTATCTCCTTAGGATACAAGTCAGATTATAATGGAAGATGGAGGTTGAAGCTTCGGTTGACAATATTATCTCAGCTATCTCCACAGGATACAAGTCAGATTATATTAGGAGTTGGGTTGCTACTCAAGTCTCTGATTATTACTCTCCTATTCGATATTATTTAGTTTCAAGTTTCTCTGCTTCTTTGATACGCAGGATGATCTAAATGAGAATGTGTAAACTTAGCCTGTACTTCTACTAACATGCTTTTACATGTGATAATACTCTAATGTTTATAGATTGCATTGCTTATTAAAAATGATTATGGGGCTGTTTGGGGTAGCGTACTGTTACTGCTAATAAAGTGATTGTTATAGGATCACTTACAAAAACATGAGCTTATAAAGGGATTTTCTCGGATTGCTTATTAAAGTGCTTATAAGGGATGTTTGGGATTGGCAATAAGCTATCTTAAACAACCATTATTAGCCACTTCAATAAGCAACCGCAAATACTCCCTATATAAGCTCAAGTTTATGCAAGAAATCCCCGTAACAATCACTTTATTAACATTTACGGTAAGCTATCTCAAACAGCCTGTTTTTTTAATTTTTAAAATAAGAGAGAGACCGGTTTAGAAGTTGGAAACCGGTCTGCATTTGTCTTATCGAGACCCTTTTTTAAACCGGTCTCAATTGATTTTCACATGGAGAGCCCCCCTCATAGAGACCATATAAAAAACCGGTCTCGAGGAGTCTCTCAACAGGTCTTGAAAGGCTTTTTTGTAGTAGTGATCGTTACTTTTGAGATGGAGAATCATGGATTAAAATATAGTGTTGATTGATATACCTTGTTCGGGGAATCATGGATTAAATGAAAAATATTTGAAATTGGAATCAGATCGATTTTACAGAATAAATGGGCAGAGATATTTTTTATGGTTTTGGTTTGGGACTGCGAAAAAAGTAGTGCTATGCTACTGATTAAATATGTGTGATAAGTTTTAGAAAGGCCCTTTAATTGTGGAAATGTTATAAACTTGTCCAAATTATAGAGTGATTGGAAATTTGACATGTTTAGTAAAATAATTACAATTGTGTTAGTGCATTAAGTTATCTGTATATCTATCTATCTTCTATCTCTATTACAAAGTTCAGTTTTTGGACATACCTTAAGCTTTAGTGTGATTAAATGATTACGGAGTATAAGTTACATCCCATAATAACTCATGTGTTCTGCTTCAATGATTTTCCCATAAATCCACGCCATTGCCAACGAATGGTTGCCTTCTTTTTTGGATGATTAGCTTTAGTGTGATTAAAAGTTTCATCTCATAATAACTCACGTGTTCTACTTCAATGATTTTCCCGTAATTCCACACCATTGCCAACGAAGGGTTGCCTTCTTCAAATAATGTTTTGGTTTCATAACCCACAAATTTAATTTGGTCTTAACTTTTGTCATGCACCAACTAATCTTCGTACAAAGGGATCTATATTAATAGCACTTTCATATGACGGGATAGTCACATTGTGAGCAACCATGCATCTCAAAAAACGAAATTGCATTTAAAATGGGATATCAACAGTATCCAAGGGAGATACATGGCCATTAACTTCATGGTTTCGGATGAAAATATCTATTCTACTTTGTTCATATATGTTTACAACATTTAACAATACCTGTGGTAATAACGTAAGCCTTTTCCAGGGAAATATCATGCATTGTACAGCATGGAGCAACATATCACATCGTTTCATCAATAAGCTGCAAGAAGGTTACGTTTATTCAGTGCAGGGCTTTAGCTTTGAAGCCAACAAAGAAGACTATCGAATCTTGAAAGGAAACATTCAAGTATTCACCCAATATGTTTCCTAATTATACGTACCCTCAGGCTACAAACATTTGTACGGTTTTTTTGTACCATACATAAGTAAGATGGTAAAAATTCAATTACGCGGCTTCCTACTTACCTATGTGAATTGAAAATATATAAAAATATGTGGTGTTAGATTTTGGATAATTATTGTTAACTTCATTATCAAATACACAAATAACAGCATAAAAATGCAATGTACGGTCTCATAAAGGAGTAGTTTATGGTCAGCCATCAACGCAGACTATGAACTTGTGCTTTATTATTTTTGCTATGGATTTATTAAGATCAACTTATTTGTGATTTGAATTTGGAGCAGCGAGGAGTACGCGATGTTCATGTGAAATCTTGGGCAAAGCTAATGTCGAGTTGCTTAAGATGTGGGGTAGCAATATTAGTGTGTGCAAGTGAGACTAATATTAGAGAGTACATTTGACTTTGATCTAAAGCTTGGAGGGCTGGAACTCAAGATTTTATTGTTATTCTAATGAAAAAAAGTATCATCTTATAGATATAAAAATATACATTGGTACTTTGTATTCTTAAGGTGCATATTGTACATGATTACAAAGCCATGGACCCATTATTGTTTGTTATTATATACGGATTCACAAACTTGGTGATTTTCGGAAAAAGATTATTAGTTTATAAAGAACTGAACAAAACGATAACTCCAAATTCACAAAACCTCATAACCGGTGCATACAGCAAAAAAGGTTGCACTTATAATCCGAAATCAAACTTGCTCGAATTTGTCTCCACTTAGCAAAAGGAACACTATGGAAGCTCGTTTCGGTAGGGAGGTATGAATGGTGTACTCATGCGTTTTCTCTGATTCCTTGACGTTGCAATTCTCCACTACAATTCATGGAAAGGAAATCGATATCATCATATAGAAATAATATGAATGCTAATCATTTCTTTTGAGATCGAGATAGAAGTTAGGATCAAGAAGTTATTCTACTTTCTCAAATGATTGTCTGATCGTGAACAAGCGACTGTGTTAGACAACTGTAACTGTTGAATTAGTGGTCCTGGCATCAAACACTGATATACTGACATCAAACACTGATATAATACAACCAACTATTTGCTCCTTGTGATTCCCGGCCAATTTTTGACTTACAAAAAAAAGGGGGTAATAGAAAAGCCTATCTGTGAACATTATTAGTCCCTGCGGGTGCAACTATTTTACGTATGAGTCCAATTTACGTGTAAAACGTTATCTTCACAAAATAGCAAAGCTAACAATTACATTGAGTTGTAAAAGTTGAAATAATAAAACTAAAGTACCAAATGGTATTCACAAGTTGTCAAACAATTAACTAAAACCAATTTTATCGATAACGAATTAGTTGAAATTCTTTAGCTCAAATCACCATTAATTGTACCCATTCACTTTTATCCCGTTTCCCTTTTCTCCACTCTTTCTAGCAACAAAAAATATTCATATGATTGAACATTACCCTTCCACACAAATCCAACTATATATTTATTACAAATCGCAATGGCGTCACTGAGTAAACCAAACTCCTCTCTAGCCTAACAAAGTAAACCAAAGCTCCAATAACTAACCTTTGCAATGTACTCCAAACAGACCTATTCATTGGTCTTTCATAGATATATGGAACAATTTCAGTCATTGAATTAGGAGCAAACTTCAGATTCACCAAATCTTTAAACTGCTGCCACACCTCCAACGCGTATCCACACTCAAAAAACAAATGATTATGTGATTCCAGCCCATTGATGGTACCATGTTGTGAACACGGATATTGATTATGGTATCCAAAGGCTGAAAAATGTGTAGACTATTCTTATACTGGTATTAAAATGGTTTCAATATATAAAACATGACACGCTAAATATTAATATCTAACAAAACTAGTATGACTCAAACTCTATGCTTACCTATTTAGAGACTCTCAGCCATGAGAGGACTTCCATTGGCATGAGTCTGCAAAAAAGCATACTTGAATCTTGAGGAATAAAATTCATGAGTTGGAAGTGCCTGTGAATAGTGTCATCTCATTCCCATCAGAGTTTAGTTGTAATTGATCATTTGATTCGAGTGATAGTTTCCTACTTTAACTAGATCCGCCCAGAATCACGCATCTGGTTTTCACCAACATGCATTGGATGGTTGTGGGGAACTTTGGCCGAGTGGAGAAGAGAGGACCTTAGTGCTCCATTGTGCGGCGTGCAATTTTCATAGAAACTACCATAGGAAGGTACGAGTAGTGCAATAGGTTCATGTATACCCTAGCCCTTCCACATTTATGCAAGTGATGGCTTCTCCAGCTGCTCATAACGATGATTAGCTTCCTTTACAGTCTCCGTCGATGGAAAACTTGGAGGGTACATCAAACCTATTTTTAGCCACAAGTTGACGGTAAACTGTTAAACATAAATGTGACCAATCAACAACAGTGAGTACCTAGCCTAAGAGGCGATTCGTGTGACAGCCTGACGAGTCATAACATTCAGGTTGAAACTGTTCTTTTTTTAGCAGAACAGTAAAGGAGCATGTCGCTTCGACTGTCCAGTTTTTGGATAAAAATTAGAATTAGGAAGGGGCATGCAACAACAATGGATTTAGAACGGCTTTCAACCTGTTTTGACCCATTTGACTTGTACCCCTTATAACTAATCTTTTGATTTGACCCGTTAACCCTCTAAACCAGTTCATTCATAAGTAAATGGAACAGTTCAAATATGATAGGTTCATTTATATTAAAATATGGTTGTGCTGCTTCGTCTCTTTCATTTCATAGATTCACTTATAAATATGTAAATAATACATTTAAGAACACACTTAGTTATGTCCTTTACTTAGCGTTCGGGGCGCTTCTTTTTTAGCCATGTTTCTTTTATCCTGCTTCTTTTTCTTTTTGAAAATCCTATTTTGCCTAATTGACCCATTAGCATTAAAAGAGAACTAAAATACCCCTAGTAAGATTGTACAGTACTTATGCATCATAATATAGATACCTGCTATATTCATTAAGATTTCCAGCTTGCACAAAACCATCAACATTTTTCTGAAAACAGAGATGTAAAAAGTCCAATCATCATCATTTAAAAAGTGTTGAATAAACAAACTAAAAGAGTAAAGATAAACCTTTTGCACATTTTCCATGCTGGAAGATGCACACTGTCGATTATGGCATACAGTTAAGTTATGATTTTATATCAGATATAGTCATATACAGATTTATGAGATACATATAGACACTTGACACGAAAATAACCTGATATTTCCGAGTACCGACTTTCTTGAATAAAGAACGGCCCAATCTATAGGATAACTTGCGAGGAAGTTGAACCTACAAAGATTTAATAATAATAAAAAAAAGGGCATCAACAAGACATGACCTATGTAGCCTGAAAAAATCATCAAATATACTTCCTTTTTCTTATAGCTATTTGATAGACTACGAATTTTTCATAATATAAAATTATAGAACCTAACTTAAAAGAAATGCAGCACGCTTACCATTTTGTCCCTACTAACATCTGGGAAACAAACTCCAACTACAAACCTACATCATCATGAATATATAAAAAATAGAACAAAGACAAAAGCGTAAAGAAAATATAAGAATTGTAATGTAAGTGATGTAAAGTTTCCCTAATATTTTCAGATGATCAGCCATTGAATTAAAACCTGAGTGGAACCCTTCATGGTAGTGTTTCTTTTTTGAGACCCTAATGAAGTTGATAAGCGCAACAAGTATGAGCCGAAAACACCCTTCAGTGTGGTTATTAGCAGCAACATGTCCCATGAGGAAAAAGTTGATAGCTGTAAGGAATAAAATAAAACAAATGACCAGAATCAGTATGCGATCCGTAGAACTTCAGAGCACTACCAATAGGCTAGTAACAAAACTGGATGGCATACAAGCCAAAATGGTTCAGTCTTTCTGTTACAATACACGTTCTGTTTGTACTACAGTAACAAGATTCTTTAATTTCATATGCAATTACATCAGCAGGTTTGTACTAAACGGTTTAGATCGCTTGGTTAACACCGGAATTAGATTCTTCACACAAAATACTCATTTTCATCTTCAATTAGAAATATTGCCACAATAAAGGGTTTGTATTTGGAGATGATTCGCAAAACTTTGCTCCGTCAAAATTCTCTCCAAAAGAGTAATAAATAAACAATTTAAAAGAATTAAACATATGCTGAACACGAAAACTGCTGACCAAGTCAAGTATTAGATAGAGCATTTAAAAGGCAAATAGTGTATTCATATAGTATTTTTCCCCCTATTGATTGTAAAAAGAGTCAAGACATGAATATCCGTTGCATATAAAAAGAACAATGTGATATAATAAGTGACTGTGATATAAGCATTGTACAACCAAGAAACAGAAAGAAAAATCAAGAATCGGCACCGATCCTGCAAAGTACAAAGACAAATAATAATCTGGTCGAGTTTCTAGCAGAAAGAAACCAACCTTTCTTTTTGCCAGGAAAGAAAACAGCAATCACGATTTCAGATTAACCTAGGTTACTCCGCCTATGGTTTTATCACCTTTACTCTCTCTAATCTATGTTAATATATATCACAAATTTCACATTTAGCCATTAATGCTTACTAAAATAAATACTAATTTTCAAATTTCAATTCCCTCTTCTTTTGGCAAAATGGTTTACCAAGGTCCTGCATCAGTAAGGCATGTGATTTTAATTTTTAGAAAGCGCTACTTGGTGATAGAATCCTGTATCAGTAAAAAATTGGTTTACCTAGTAGACACTAACAAGTTAAACATAAAAGAATTACCATATATTCTTTAGAGACTTTCTGAGCCAGGGGAAGAGTTCCATTAGCATGGTTCTTCATACAACTTGTTTTTGAGGTGTACATATTTGTGGCTTGAAATACCTGACAATTATGAAAAACCTTTGTCATGCCGTTTCCAACAAACACGGCTATGTAAGCATCATACATTCAGAAAAGTAGCTAAAAGAGTGAGAATCATTTGTTCAAATCACCATTCCGCCCATTAACATGTCTCCTATTTCTTTTCTTATTTTCACTCTTTATGGCAATGGAAGTGAATCAAAATGAATGACAGACAAACGGTGAGTTAAGCAAACAAAACTAACAAAGCTTATTTGCAAGAACTGTGTTTATTTTTTTTAATGACAATTTTTGTAAAAATAATAATAATAATAAAAATAAAAAACAAAAAATGGAAATTAGCTAGATGATAATAAGAAGACATGCCTCGAAACTAATCTAAAAAAACACTCAAACACTGAGATTATTAGCAAAAAATATGTTAAATTTGAGATCTGATACTCCATGGTAAAAATATATTTTGATTAACAAATACGAATTAAAAGAGTATAAATTTATGGATTAAAAGGCGTTAACATTTTAACAACATGCTAGTACACATAACATAAAAACCCTAACTGATGCAAATATAATTAAAAAATGAACTTATGGAAAATCAAATAAAGTAAAATAGAGTGTTGATTGATATACCTTGTTCGCAGAATCAAGGATTATATGAAAAATATTTCAAATGAACGGAATCAGATCGATTTTCAAGAAGAAATGGGAAGACAGATTTTTTAGGGTTTTGGTTTGGGACTTCGACAGAAGTGGTACTATGCCACTGGTAAAATAAGTGTGATAAGTTTTAGAAAGGCCCTTTAATTATGGAAATGTTATAAACTTGTCCATGTTATAGAGTGGTTGGAAATTTGACATATTTAGTAAAAAAATTACAATTGTGTTAGTGTATTAAGTTATCTTTCTATCTATTTATCTTCTATCTCTATTATAAAGTTGAGTTTTTGGATGTTTAATACCATAAGCTTTATTGTGATTAAATGATTACGGAGTATAAGTTACATCCCATAATAACTAATGTATCTACTTCAATGATTTTCAGATAACCCCACACCATTGCCAACAAATGGTTGCCTTCTTTTTTGAATGATTAGCTTTAGTGTGATTAAAAGTTTTAACTCATAATAACTCACGTGTTAAACTTTAATGATTTTCCACTAACTCCACACCATTGCGAACGAAGGGTTGCCTTCTTCAAATTATGTTTTGGTTTCATAACCCACTGATTTAATTTGGACTTAACTTTTGTCCTACACCAACTAATCTTCATTCAAAGGTATCTATATTACTACGTAATAGCACCTTCATCTCATGGGATAGTCATTTTGTGAGCAACCATGCATCTCAAAAAATGAAATTGCATCTAAAAGTTAGGTTCAAATCTTAATAGTTTACCAAATCATATTTTTCTTGACCAATTGGCAAAAGATGTTGATGCTCCAATAAAAGTTACAGTGGGTTGAAAATGGGAATTCATTAGTATCCAAGGGAGATACATGGCCACTAACTTCGTTGTTTCGGATGAGAAGGTTTATTCTACTTTTTCATATAGGTTTACAACGTTTGAATATACCTATGATCAAGGTTGCAAAAATCGCTAGGCGGTAGCTGGTCGGTCAGGTACCGTCTAGAAATCATTCGGTTAGGCGAGGATTAATTAGATTGGATATTTTATGTATATAATTATAAGGGTTTATAGACAAAGAAGTTACTAAAGTTTGCGAAAAAGTTCACCTAAGTTACTATAGTTTTTTTGGTTACAAAGAGGTAACTTAAGTAAACGGGTTTGTCATTTGGGTTACTCAAAGATTAAAAATGTTACATAAATGTTACTGTGAGGGTGGGCAACCGGCTGATTATCGGTTCCCCTTGTCCACGCCACACCATAGTTTAAAATGTTACAAGGAAGTTACTATAGTTTACGTTTATGAAATAGGTACTAACCTTAACAAAAAGTAACTATGCTTTTTTTTTTTCCTAATTTTTTATTTTAATTTTTTATTTTTACATTTTTCTCCTTCGCATATCTTTGTATATTTTCGTACATTTATCCGCATTATACGCTTATGAATGTTTTCTCTCTTGTCGTACGTTTCTCCAGACGCTTTGTACGCTTTCATCTATTTTTCGCTTATTTTCATACGCTTTCATAGGTTTTCATAATTTTTTTATTACATTTGTGTGCAAATTTATATGCTTGTGTACGTTTCTTACGTCTTTTTACGTTTTCATACTAGTTTTATGTTTTTCTACACCTTTGTATGTTTTATACGTTTGTATGTTTTATACGTTTGTATGTTTTATACTTGTTATGTTTTATACGTATGTAAAAATGTGTATAAAAAGTATATAAAATTGTGTGAAAATGTGTAAAAATAAACAAAATCGTATGAAAACGGAAAAAACGTAAGAAAACAGAAAAAAATGTCTGAAACGTAAGAAAAACATACAAAACGTAAGAAAAACGGATGAAAGTGTAAGAAAATAGGCGAAAACGTATAAAAACGAACGAAAACGTATAAAACGTATGAAAACAGAAAACCCGTAAAAAAAGGGTAAAAAAACGTAAGAATAACGGACGAAAATGTATGAAAACCAAATTTTGAGTTAAGTATAAACGGTCGTTAGGATAAAGGACTAACAGTGCAAATGTTTTTTGCAAATGGCCGTTAGCTAACGGAAAAAACTAACGACAGTTAGTCTGAGGGACCATTTTTGAAATTAACGAAAAAAAAAAACTTATAGTAGAAGGTTAAAACATACAGAGTAACTTATATAACCGGTGACCAAACTTAAGTAACCTCTTTGTAACCAAAAAAACTATAGTAACTTAGGTGAACTTTTTCGCAAACATTAGTAACTTCTTTGTCTATA
Source organism: Chrysanthemum makinoi (assembly GCA_910596185.1). Taxonomy (NCBI): domain Eukaryota; kingdom Viridiplantae; phylum Streptophyta; class Magnoliopsida; order Asterales; family Asteraceae; genus Chrysanthemum; species Chrysanthemum makinoi. The sequence goes on from OU343222.1 coordinate 296,809,583, forward strand.
AACCCTAATTATAAAGATTTATAACTATATGCCCTGATTTGGCCGATTTATGCTTGATTTGGCCAATTTTTATGCATAACCGACTTGGTGATTTATCCGATTGGTCAATTTATGCCTGAATTGGCCGATTTATCGGGGCGGTTAAACCCCGCCTAAGGATTAATCTCCGATTAATCCGCCGCCTAGACCGATTTTTGCAACACTGCCAGTGATAATAACATAAGCTTTTTCCAGATAAATATCATGCATTGTACATCAAAGACCAAAGATGTCACATGGTTTCATCAATAAGCTGCAAGAAGGTTTCATTTATTAAATGCAGGGCTTTAGCTTGGAACCCAACAAAGAAGACTATCGAATCTTGAAAAGAAACATTCAAGTATTCAACCAATATGTATCCTAATTATACGTACCCTCATTCTACAAAGATTTTTACGTATCTTTTGCTACTATACAAAAGTAAAATGGTAAAAATTCAATTATGCGGCGTCCTACTTACCTATGTGAATTGAAAATTTATAAAAATATGTTGTTGGGAATTAAGGTAAACTACTGATTTTGCCGAAGATTCTGCCGAAGAAGAATGGATTCTGCTGAAGTTATACTTCAGCAGAAGTGCTAAAGCAGATATTGTGTTGCTGCTGAAAGTGCGAACCACGTAGGAGAGATAAGCTCAGGATAGAGTAAAAGTCAGCGCCGTATTAAAGATAGGTTGGTGCCGTATTATGTAGAGCTTAATCAGAATAAACAATATGATGAACAAAACAATATGATTAGTTGCATGCTTGACTAGATGCATGCTTGGTCTATGATAGTATTAGGAGCGTACATTGTAAACGCTGATTTTAGGGTTTCTTGCCTATATAAGGAACCATTATAGTTTGTAATAGATAAGCTTTTCGAAAGTCTTTCAAGTCTTGTAAAATATCGAAACATAGAGTTTCAATAATCAAAGATCCATAGAGGATCAAAAGCGTTCTTAGTTATTATAACTTGTATTTATTTTCCGCTACAATACCAAGTTGTAGAGATCTTCTATTAGTTTGCTTGTGATTACATTGGCAACACTAACGATCTCCGAGTGCTTAAAGATCTATCAAGGTCTTTGTGTTCAACAAGTGGTATCAGAGCCTCAGGAAGTCTCTACCATACTAAGAACCATTCATACCCTCATACAACCATACATACCGCCACCATGCCTCGATCCGATAATGAAACTGAAGTCACCAACACAAACAACACCAACACCACTTCCATGCAACAACTCAGTCTCTCAAACAAGAATGGTAAATTTCCTTATTTGAAAAGGGAAGAGTATGAACTTTGGACTATGAAGATGGAAAACTGGATTTCCAATATTGATTGGAATCTGTGGGAGGTTGTGAAGAAAGGAAATAGTCTAAAGAAAATGATTCCTGACAGGGATGGGAAGTTTATCATGGCTCCACCAAAAACAAGAGGTGCCGGCTATGCAGCAGAGAGCATAAAGTAAAAACTATTCTGCTTCAAGCCATACCTGAAGATCATCTATGTGATTTTCATCATATGGATGATGCTAAGGACATCTGGATGGCTCTCAAAGCATGCCGAGACAACAATTTCAGACTTTAATATCTCTCAAGAAGAAGGTATTCACAAGGGATACGACAGTTCCATAGGATCTTGAGTCAGCTAAACCATGAATGCAAAACTGATAATGATGACGCAACTCAAAGTTCCTTCGATCCTTGCCTCCATCATGGTTACATGTAAGTATAACCCTCAAGGCTAAAGGGGGTTGGACATGCTCACCTTTGATGAGCTGTACAACAGACTCAGAACTCTTGAACTTGATGTAAGAACTCCCTACCGTACATCTTCTTCTTCTCGCCATGCAGCTTTTGTTGGGACATCTCACTCAAACATGATGGTACCTGCTCCTAGTTCCAACTATTTTCCATCATCTCCTAGTTCCAACTACTTTCCATCATCCTGCTCTCCCACTCCACCACATAACACTCGTCCCACGCCACCATCTTCTCAATCTAAGACTAGTAGTGTGATGGAGGATGTTCTTCATTCATTTGTTGTTGACTATGATACTCAGCAGTATCTTGCATATGAAGACTTTGATCAGTTGGACCCACTTGAAATGGAGGAAATGAAACTGAAAATGCAGTGGCATTACGCAGTGACATCAAAAGGTTTGAAGAGAAGTCCGGAAGGAAGTTTGCTTTCAAGGGAAAGGAACCAGCTCGCTTTGATAGGAGAAAAGTCAAGTGTTTCACTTGCCACCAAATGGGGCATTTCTCATGGGAATGCAAAGACAGGAAAAGTGGAGATGGAGCAAACTACCTTTCCTATCGCCAGAAACAACAGGAAGCCGGAGCTTCAGATCTCTCCTCACCATGGATGAACAGTCAACTGGATCTGCACATGAACCTCGTGAATGAGGAAGCTCATGATTCGATAAGCTTGGATTGTCTGGCAAGGTGTACTTCGGATGAAAGGCATGATCAGTTTGCCTTGATGAGACTATCTCAGGTACACAATCAGTATATTTGGTTGTAGTCTAAGATACAATGAACTTAAAGAAGAGTATGATGCTATGAAACCTAAGTTTGATGAATGCTATGTTGAAAATGAAGCTCATAAACTAGCATTAAAAATAGTAGAAAGACAAAAGGTATGGTTTCAAAAGAATCAAATAGCTTATGAAGAAAAGATAAAGGTGTTACAGTTTGATCTTGAAGTTGCTAATAATTATTTAAAACTGTCTGAAAAAGCTAAGGATGAAGCTGTCTGATTCAAAAACCTAGAGCTTAAAGAAAAGGTAGCCGAGGAAATAGCTAGGAATAAACAATGGTTAATTTCAGGTGATAATCTGGCTAGAGAACTATATAACAAACCAATCTGTAACCTCGGCTTAGGATTAGGCTTTCAAAATATAGTGAGTAGAAGCTAGGTATGATGGTCGTAAATCCACACCAGAGGGTTAGCTAACTTTGTAAAGAGAGGTAATATGCATGCTGTCCCTGGACCTATTAGAGGTGAATTTATGCCCAGAGACTGTCCATCAAGTTGACTTTGATGGATCACATCATCTATATGGCAAAAAGTCAAAAGACTTGCCAGACCTCGATACCTCATCTAATGACTTTGTCTCTTTCTCTGACAGTGACAATTCATCGGATCAAGGGTCTACTTCCTATGAAAGCTGTGGTTCAAATGAGAAGTCTGACCTTTCCAAGCCTGAGCCTACACCCAAGCCTCGCACCCCAGTCTACTTACAAGCCTTCTAAGGAAGAGCGAGGAATCAACTTCCAAGACAGTTTCTTCAAGACTTGTCTTTAAATCTTTGAATAATCACCAATTGCTAAAACAATTCCTTGAATGTTTCTAATTTAAGTACCTCTTCATGTAATCAAACATCTCCCTATTTGAATAAATCTTCCAAGAAGAAGACATGCTTTGTATGTGGAAGTAAATTTCATTTGATTAAGGATTGTGATTTTTATGAGCAAAGATTGGGTGCATGTGCTACTCACCAAAAACACAAATCTAAATGGACCAATGTTGCTAATATTCCACCTTATGTCCCCCAAGCAGCTAATATTGACTCTCATTGGAGAGGATCATCACCACTGACCTTATGTGCAACCCACTAGCCCATACTTTAAACATGGTTATTGGCCTACATATGTTGACTCTATGTATGCCGGATGGGATATGGAGCACTGCTGAAGCCCTCAGAAGTTGTTCTTGACTAACAAGGACCCAATTATCAATGGAGGACCAAGAACAATGGTGGATCCTCTAAATACTCTTGTCCTAAACTCCGGATTCATTACAAGGTGTTCAAGTCAAGAATGACTTGAACCTCCATTGTATACTAACTGTATGTATATATTTTATTGTTGTTTGTAGGATCATCCCCTTAAGCATAAGAATATTGGTATTATTGATAGTGGTTGTTCCGTAAGCATGTCGGGAACATGATATGATGCACAATTTTGTCCCTATTGAAGGAGGAGGCAATGTAACTTTTGGAGGAAGTGATGGTAGTATCACTAGGAAAGGCACCATAAAGACACCTCATCTAGATTTTGAAAATGTGTATTATGTTAAGGAACTTCAGATTTCAACTGTTCTTCTGCTGCTTCACAAATCTGGACACTAAGAACAAAGTCCTCTTCACAGAAAATGAATGTCTTGTGCTGTCTAAAGACTTCAAACTCCCAGAAGAAACTTCAATTCTACTGAAAGTTCCTCGCACTCACAACTTATACACATTCAACCTTAATGAAGTTCAACCTGATGGTGACCTCACATGTTTGGTGGCTAAAGCATCACTTGATGAATCCACAGAATGGCATAGGAGGATGGCGATGAATTTCAAGACCATTAACAAACTTTCTAAAATGAGTCTTGTTGAAGGTCTTCCCACCAAAGTTTTTACCAATGATCATAATTGTGTCGCCTGCAATAAAGGAAAAAACAACACGAGCCTCTACAAAGCTATCGCTATGAGCATCACATGAACCTCTTCGCTTGCTTCACATGGATCTCTTGGTCCAACTTAAGTCAAGCATTGATCATAAGTACTTCGCTTTGGTGATCACTGATGGCTAAGCAGATTTTGTTGGGTTTTCCTCGTAACCAAAGATGAAACATCTCAAGCGCCGATCAATTCATCACTCTTGTTGAAAATCACTGAACAAAAAGGTCAAAGGTATTCGTGTGATAATGGGACAGTTTAAAAATGCCGTTCTTATAGAACTCTCAGGGTCAAAAGGCATAAAAGGGACTATAGTAATCCAAGAACCCCACAACAAAATGGGGTAGTAAAGAAAGAATAGGACCTTAATAGAGGCCGCTATATCCATGCTTGCAGACTCTAAACCTTCCACTATGTTCTCGATCAGCCGTTGGCACCGCTGCTATGTGCTAAACAGGTGTCCATTACTAGACCACAACTCAAAACCCCATATGAACTTCTCTTTGGGAAGGTTCTGCCATTCACTACCAAACCTTTGGTTGTCAAGGACCATTTCAACACAAGTGATCCATTGGGAAAGTTTGATGAGAAGGTCATGATGGTTATATTGTGGGCTATTCACATAGTAAGGCATATGTGGTGTACAACTTGCAAGCCAAGAAAATAGAGGAGACGTTGAACTGAGATTTTGGAAGATAAGCCTAATGTTCAAGGACAAGGTCATACGTGGTCCTTTGATCTTGACTACTTAATCGACTGTTACCACGCACATCCGCTAACCAAAATGCGTGTCCTCAAGTGTTCCAACTAACAATGCAGGTCCCCTAGATGATGGCTCTAAAAATGAGTTTGAAGATGATGAGCAACCCATACTTGTACCTTCTTTCTCCCCTAACAATATTGCATGTACCACCTCCAAGGATACTGCTGATTCGAGTGATGAAGATGACTCTCATTATGATGAGGACCTTGCTAGGCTCCGCATCAAGAATTTGCAGCTAAGCTTGAAGCAGAGAAACTGAATGGAGAGGTTGCTAATGAAGGAGTCAGTGGAAACCATGTTTCGCCGGTTGATTCACACACCTACCTTCCCCAAATCACAAGGCTATGCTGCTCCTTCTCAAGTATCTTCCGACTTTGGTGAACCCTATACACGCTTTCCAAAACCTTCAGATCTTGGAAATCATCAACCCAAAGCTGGAATCTTCACCTCACCCTCGTGATGATGTCAATTTGAGCCAACCATCACTAATCTTGACTCATCCATTGAAGTCAACCCCACCACTACTCACAGGATCAACATTGCTCATCCTCAATCCAACATCATAGGTGATCTTCTGGCACCTGTTAGAACAAGAAGGGCTATCACCACCCCCTCGCTTGACATTGCTTTTTCTCTTATGTCTCCAACCAAAGAAGAGACAATCACAGCACCTCAAGCATTGTCTGCTTGTTTGTTTTCTCTCAAGTGTAACCAACTAGTGTTTCTCAAGCTCTCAATGATTCAAGCCGGCTCAAGCAATGCAAGAAGAAATGCAACAATTTCACAATCACAGGTTTGATTTTGGTTCCACTCCCTGATGACAAATATGCCATTGGGACAAAATGGGTTTTGAAGAATAAGAGAGATGCAAGGGGTGTTGTGATAAAAACAAAGCAAGGTTGGTAGCTCAAGGCTCGCAGAAAGAGGAAGGGATTGATTATGATGAAGTGTTTGCACCATGCCCGAGTTGAAGCAATTTGCATTTTCTTGGCATATGCTTCATACATGGGTTTCATGGTGTATCAAATGGATGTCAAGGGTGCCTTCAGATGGTGAGATTGAAGAGGAGGTTTATGTCTCTCAACCCAAGGGATTTGAAGACCCTGATCACCCAAATCATGTCTACAAGGTGGTTAAAGCTCTTTATGGCTTACATCATGCACCTAGAGCTTGGTATGCTCGGCCATCGCTCCCAAAGCATGGCTATAGAAGAGGTGCTATTGATAAAACTCGCTCCTCAAGAAGAATTACTCACATCATTCGTGCAAGTGTATGTGATCTACATTTTTTTGGTTCCACAAACAAAGCTTGGTGCAGGGAATTCGAGGAACTTATGAAGGGTGAATTTCAAATGAGTGCTATGGGAGAGCTTACTTTCTTTTGGGTCTCCGTGTTCAGAAATGTGATGGCATCTTTATCACCAAGATAAATATGTGAGGGACATTTTGAAGAAGTTTGGTATGGAAGGTGTTAGGACTGCCACAACACCTTATGAAGCTCCAAAGGCTAAAGCAAATAATGAACCAGATCTATCTGTGAATGTTCATCCGTATTGTGTCCATGATTGGTTCATTGATGTATTTGATGTTCAAGACCCTGATATTACATTTGCCGTGAGTGTTTGTTCTCTACATCAAGTCACTCCACTTGCTTCCCATCTCAATGCCGCCAAGAAGATCTTAAGTACCTCAAAGGCCAACCTCTTTTAGGCCTTTGGTACACAAAAGAATCTCCTTTCAAGTTGGAAGCATATAGTGACAGTGATTATGCCGTGCAACCGATAGAAGATCCACAATCAAATGCTTCTTGGCAAGAGGTTGATTTCTGGCAATGCAAGAAACAAACCATCGTGGCCACCTCAACCATCAAGCAGTAATGCTGTCGCCGCAAATTGTCAGGACAAGTCCTTTGGATTCAAAACCAATTGCTGGACTATGGGTACAACTTCATGAACACTACAATTCATATTGATAATCAAAGTACCATCTCGTGATAGTCAAAAATCCAGCTTTTCACATCGGACAAAACACATTGAAATCGTGCACCACTTTATAAGAGATGCTTATGAAAACATTTGATAAAAGTGGCTAAAATCCATACCGATGATAATGTGGCGATTTGTTAACAAAAGCGCTTGATGGACCAAGGTTTCAACACCTCGTGGTCAATATTGGAATGTTAAACCCTTGATCAGTATATTGGGGGAGGCATAGGTCGGGCATATGCCTCAGGATGATTTGTGCAAACTCTGCATTTTTGTGTATATTAGTTTGTATTCTAACACTAACTACTAATATTTCTAGTTTGTTTGTTTTGTTGTTGTGTATGTTTTGTGTCTGCTTTTGCAGTTTGTCTGCATCGCATTTTGTCCTGCTCCATCCTGATTGCAAGTATATATCCCTGATCAAGATCAAAGTCATCAAGTGTGGTTCATTAGTAAATGGTCAGATAGCTTAAAGGGTGTTACTTGTCTTTTCCATATCAAATAATCAAGCATACAATTTGATTCCCCAAGTTATAATAATCAAGAAAAGAAATTGAAGTCAAATTGTTCATTCATTCATTCAAGAAACAGCTTTTACTACCTTAAAATTACATAAAGTCAACCTACTACTATGCATCTACAAGATACGAGCCATACACTTAAGCTAATCCTAATCTAGTGTATATCCTCATTCCAAAATCTAAGTGAATGTGGATATGCATTAGATGTTGGCTTTGTTGTGAGGTCTTGCATAACCATCCATTCCGCCTTTGTAGATGGTTGGATATGCATGACCAACACGACGAAGATGCTAAGGACCAAAATGGGAGGATGGATTGATGCAAACGATTGATGATGACGATGACCACGCAGGATGATGAAGAAAAATAACGTGGTCCCGTGTGCTTCATCTATTCATTTCAACCAAAATGCAATCGATCCACCCTCCTTAAGCCCTTCTTCTATACGATGTGTGTTGATGCACCAAAAGATGGCTATAGAGACCAAGAACCACCTCTCTATCTTGGGGAGTGGCGGATTCTGCACGAGGTCTTTGTGGAGACCAAGATGCCGAGGTTGGGAGTAAGTCGTTCTCCTTATAGAGTCATCGTAATCACAGATTCACTTGGATTCACTACAATCGCTATCTTCAAGAAGGAGAAAGGCGATTTATTTGGTCGTGGATAGGTTGAGGAAAGTTACATGTACCATGGGTTTGATTCACCACTTGATGATGATGAAGAGGATGATGAAGATGAGGAAGTGAGATCTTGATCTCGTGTCCGTATTCATGGTGCAATTTAGTTGATTGGGGTTATTTTGACTTCTAGGGTTTGTGGTAATTATTTGAGGATCTTGATGAAGAGAAGAGTTACATTGGGATCATTTTATAGACGGGTTCGAGGTTCAATGAATTTAATGCAAGTGGGTGGCACAAGAATTTAGAAACTTACCGAAGATTCTTATCTTTGATATATCTCCATGAGCTATAACTTCACAGATTGATCATGTGTTTCGCTGGTGTTATTTTGGGTCATCAAAGATGCAATACATCAGAAAGGTCAACCAAACGGTCCATTTTTCTGTGACTATAATTTGGGCAAAAACACTTCATCCACCATTACTCGCTTCAACAAACCAATTCCTCTCATTCCACTTTCACAAACACTCACCATTTCAAGAATCATAATCCTAAACACTCATATTCCTCATGGCTCTTGAATTTAAACATGATCACAACAAAGTTGCATTTCGAAATGGCAAGGATATGAATTGTACGAACCAATGGTGGAATTTCAAAGGTGGTCCAAAATTTATTATGCTCTAAATCATTCTCCAAATGAGATATATGACACCGATCACTCAATTTTGGGAAATCACGAGAAGAGGAGCGAGACAGAGATTAGGGCTGTGATTGATGAAACAGAGTACATTGTAACCGAGGACCTGATCAGAGGAAGCTTCACCCGAAGATGCCAGGAGTATTTCACTCTAATCATGAAGATGTGCTTAATGGGCTAAGGGCTATTGGGTATCGAGGAACAAGAATGATATGTATAAAGAAGGAACTCACCAAAATGGAGGTTCCTGGTTCACACACCGCCCAATGCATGAGCAACAAGATCGAGGATGGGACCAGCTTCTACACTCCGGCTATGGTATTGTGTGTCTTTCACAAGGGGTAACTTTCAATTTTTCTAAGTATATTTTTGAAAACTTGGTTGAAAATATTCAAAAGACAAAGGGAAAAATTTTAATGTACCCCAGGTTTCTTCAAATGATTTTAGACACCTCTACCCAGACCCAATCTTTCTATCCCATAGGTACTTTAATCGCTAAATTGTTTGCTACAATGAAAACCCACTTCGGGGAACATCATCCCTGCTAGCAGCCATGTTGCCCTGTAATGAGGTCGCCGACGAGGAGAATGTGGCTCATAATCCTCCTTCCTCACTGCTGCTACTGATGGTAATCCATTGGTTCACATTGATGAGGGCCCATCTTCAACCTGAAGCAACTCATGTTGCTCCGCCCAACCACACATGTCCCAGTCCTCCACCCACTCTAGCTACTCATGTTGAGTCGATCTCAATAGACCACCACACCAAGTCCCTGAGGAACTCTCGATGAAGATCTTCCTCACATTGAGCATGACCAAAACATTTCGAAGGTCCAATGAGGCTCCCTTACCACAGAGCAATCTGCCGGTGGAGCCGAGGACCCCATTACACTTCATCCTGTATGCTCTGTCAATGTGTATGCAGCAGAGGTTAATAGTCAAAAAAGGAGCTTGCAGAGACCAAGTCTTCTTTGGGGTAAGATTGAAGAACCGCGAAATCGTCAAGGTCTTAGAGCACAAACTAAAGGGGCTCCAAAAGGAAACTTGTGGTTTCTCCGATGAAGAACAAGAAGGTCCTCATTTTGAGTCTCCGACATGTTGGTCGCTGTTTCTCTCAATGATCCTTTATCATTAGCCGCCACTTCCTCAAAGAAGAAGGAGCCCGCCCTTACAAAAGAAGGAAGAGATCTTATTTCATAAGGTTTCTTCTCAAGCTTCAAAGGAACCTGGTTGATAAGGATGCATCCGGCCGATGTACTTATGGAGGATGTATCTCAGATCCTAATCAATCAGACAGCTCAAGAACCAACAAACCTTTCCTCGCCAGACTGTCTGACATTGCTACTATGACCACTCCAGTTGATGATCAACATCAACATGTTGACCTAGGTACTACTACAGAGGTACCCGCTTGATTTAACTAAAGAAGAGTGTGCAAGACGCCGATGATAAAGGGAAAAATGTCATCATCAAGATGAGCTTGGTCCCACTCGGTGAGTGAGGTGGAAAGACTAGGTCAAGCAAGTAGATTGGCTGAGTTTGAGAAGTCAAAGGAAAGTGTAGCACTGGCTAAACAACTTGAAACAGAGGAATTTTCATCTTTAACTCCCGAGAGAAGAAAAGAACTCGATGAACTGAGGGTTCAGATGCCCTGCCAACACCGGATATTCTAACTCAAAGAAGTCATTTCAAGACCTTCTCTAGCTCAAAGCATACTAGGTGGTGATTTCCTTAGTGACAATTATGTGGAGCTAATGATGGCTCAGTGGAAGACAAAGGAGGCAAGAAGCATTGCACAAAAGAGGGCCATCCAAGCTCATACAAAGACAAACCCCCTACTAAAGATGAAATAGAAGGTGGTGAAGAACCAATGCTCAATGTACAACTTTGGGTTAACAATGAAACAAGTCAAGGCCTTTCCCCGATCATGTCCCGTATCGCAAATATAACAAAATCATGAAGGAAAGATCATCTCAAAGACCTTCTACCAACTTAAAAAGGATTTCAGAGAATGAAGCCGCCTTAAGCCAAAAGACTCAAGGTCGATGATGCTCCAACCAAGGAATCCTCTCCATCATTCCCCGCCGAAGCAAACCTCAAGTTGCTTCCTCTAATGTCAAGGGTCAATCACGAACCATCTTCCATTTCCCAAGCACCAAGCATCAACTCCTCTCCCTCAGGGCACCTTGTCACAATCGAAGATTCTCAAGTAAAGGAAGCCGATCTCACGTAAACTAAAATGTAGAGGGCTATAAATATATTCCACAGATGAATGCACTTCTACCCAACCAAGTCTCAATCTACCAGTTCAAGCCCTACTACAAATACACAAGATGAAAATGCTCACTCTAGGATATCTATCACCGAGGAGGAAGAAGAGTATGGCCAAACGATCTCATTTGGATCTTGAAGCCGATGACCTACTTTCATTATAGAAGGGTTCTATCACATTTTCCCGATGGAAATCTCATGAGGTGTTGAGGAAATTAAAGGATGATGAGATGAATGTTCTTCTTCAAGGACTCCACTTCAATGGAATTCACCTTTCTAAAGGAAATTCTACACTTGGTAGACAGGCGCACTTACTTTCTCTCTGCTCACTCAAGTTACCACCTATTATTGCAACAAGGAACCACAAGGTTCGGGATGTTCTTACCAGAGATCTTCAAGTTCCGTTAAACTCCCACATTCCCATAGCAAAGCATCTTCCATTTGGGAAAACTCACATCGTGGAAGCTACATCCCGGAGATTCTATCCTCTCCCTCGTGCATGTGCTTGAGACTAAGGTGGAATCACCGTATGCATGTTGTCCAAAGAAAGTATCCTTTGCCTAAAAGACTTATGGAAAGATGAGTCAAGTTGGAAATTCCTCCCATCCTGTGGGAAATGAAAGACACCGCAACACCTGTGGATTGATCAAAACTCAACTCCAACAACGCAATAGGCCTCATCCTCATCCTAATCCCGCACCTGTACTTTCGCACTACTTTGTTTTGTTCATTTAGTTTGCTTTATTTATGTTATTTGTCTATTTTGTCTAAGTTTTTTTTAAGTAAAAGACTTCATAAAAAGAAACTCACAAAAACATCATTTTAAAAATAGTGATAGCGTTTATTTAATAAATTAAGTTTTAATTTTCCTTTTCAACTTATTATTAATCTTTTCAGCTTTATAAATTATTATTAGTTAAAAAAAAAAAAAAACTTTTATGCAGTTTTGTTTGTTGTCCAATTCAGATGGTCTTTAACTCACCGAATGTACCTTGTGTATGTCAAAGAGTTGGCTAGTCCAAAGGGTACAAATTTAAAAGACACATCAAATCTGTTGATAGCTTTAATGGTTTGCTCAAAATCATATGCAACCACCCATGCTTCACTGCTGAGGGTTGTATGGTCATCAATTCACCATGGTCTATTCCTTTTGGAATCCAAGAATTGGCTAGCCCACATGTATATGGCATGTGGTAAAGGCAATCGACTCCATATTTGGTGCTCAATTCACCAATACTAAGAATTGACTAGTCCCGAGCAAACGCCAGTGTAAAGACAAGTCAAACCCGCTGATATGGTTGCCGGTTTGCCAATAAATCAGATGGTTATCAATGTACCATAGTTTTCGAACTCAAACATGGCTACTCCAAAGAGTAATGGCTATTGGTAAAGAGACATCAAACCCATTAATTTCAATGATTCACCTCTCACGTGAGCACACACCCGAAGTGATGAGAATAGTCTGAAACTTATATGTTTTGATGTACATGATGTCATATGTTGCCGCAAAGATCCGCTATCATCACCATCATAGAGATGTTCCTCTTGTTAATCTTTGTTGTCGATATTCAACAAATCTCAACAATTTTACAGATCTATCAGGAAACCGAACTTAACCTTGTCAAATTCCAGTTTAGGAGGATTGTTGGGAATTAAGGTAAACTACCGATCAAGATTCTCAGCCAAGATTATGCCGAAGAAGAATGGATTCTCGGCCAGTTATACTTCGCCAGGTGCAAAGCATATTGTGTTGTCACGAAAGTAACTAATGAGAGATAAGCTCAAGATAGAGTAAAAGTCGTACCAGATAAAGATAGGTTGGCGTCAGATATGTAGAGCTTAATCAGAATAAACAATATGATGAACAAAACAATATGATTAGTTGCATGCTTGACTAGATGCATGCTTGGTCTATGATAGTATTAGGAGCGACATTGTAAACGCCTTTTTAGTTTTTGCCTATATAAGGAACCATTATAGTTTGTAATAGATAAGTTTTTCAAAAGTCTTTCAAGTCTTGTAAAATATCCAAACATAGAGTTTCATAATCAAAGATCCATAGAGAATCAAAAGCGTTCTTAGTTATTATAACTTGTATTTATTTTCCGCTACAATACCAAGTTGTAGAGATCTTCTATTAGTTTGCTTTTGATTACATTGGCAACACTAACGATCTCCGAGTGCTTAAAGATCTATCAAGGTCTTTGTGTTCAACATATGTGGTGTTAGATTTTGGATAATTATTGTTAACTTCATGATCAAATACACAAATAACAACATAAAAATGCAATGTACGGTCTTATAGTGGAGTACATTATGGTGAACCATCAACGTAGATTATGAACTTGTGCTTTATCATTTTTGCTATGATGGATTTAATAAGATCAACTTATTTGTGATTTGAATTTGGAGCAATGAGGAGTACATTTATGTTCATGTGGAATATGTGGTCAAAGGTACGGATGTCTAGTTGCTTAAGATGTGTGGTAGCAATATTTGTGTGTGCAAGTGAGACTAATATTAGCGAGTACAATTGACTTTGATATAAAGCTTGGAGGGCCGGAACTCTAGATTTTATTGTTACTCTAATAAAAAAAAAAGTATCATCTTATAGATATAAAATATACGCTGGTATTTTGTATTATTAAGGTGCATATTGTACATGATTACAAAGCCATGGACCCATTATTGTTTGTTATTATATATGGATTCACAAACTTGGTGATGTTTGGAAATATATTATTGGTTTATAAAGATCTAAAGAAAAAGATAACTCCGAATTCACAAAACCTTATGACCGGTGCATACACAACAAAAAGGTTGCATTTATAATCAGAAATCAAACTTACTCAAATTTGTCTCCACTTAGCAAGAGGAACACTATGGAAGCTCGCTTGTTGGGAGGTATGAATGGTGTACTCATGTGTTTTCTCTGATTCGTTGACGTTGCAATTCTCCACTACAACCATGGTAAGGATATTGATATCATGATATAGAAGTAATATGAATGCTAATCATTACTTTTGAGATCGAGAAATTACTTTCTAAAATGAAAATATGATCGTGAACAAGTTTAATGTGTTAGACAACTATAAATGTTGAATTAGTGATCCCGCCATCAAAACCCGATACACATACAATCAACTATTTGCTCCTTGTGATTCCCAACCAATTTCTTTCACAACGAAAAATAAGGGGTAACAGAAAAGTCATGTGCAACCATATTACGTATCTAGTCAAATTCACGTGTAAAATTTTATCTTCACAAAATAGCAAAGCTAATCGACCGTTGTCAATTATATATTCTCAAGCAACACAAACGATAAGTTTGTATCCCCAGATCGCTCCAAACAAAGGTTGAATGGAGTTATAAACTCGTCGGCTTTACGTTATTTGGAATAGTGAAAAAGGGCAAATAATGGGGAATTATCCTAAATATGATGAAAAATAGCTAAAAACAACTAATAGGAACTAAAACAATTACTCTAAGCAATCGGGCTAGATCGTAATAAAACTTAAAACGAAAGCGTTTCGGGAAAACTTGAGCCTAAAAGTGAAATCTAAGAAATAACGAATTTAAACGTAAAATTATTTTTCCTATGTGCAAACGACAAAATAAAAATTTGGAAAAAGTGAATATTTTTTGACTTTTATTTAATTTTTATGAATTAAAAACTAAAGTAGAAATTAAATGTTTAAAATAGAAAACAATTTGGAAAATTAAAAACTTTTTGGAAAATTACTTTACTAAATGCTAAACTGAAAATTGTTAAACTTGAAAAATCCGCTATTAGGTACATCTGCCTAGTGGTTGTAAACTTGCTCATTAAAAATGAAGTCTTTCGACCCCAAACCACGATCGACATGTCCCTACCAAAAGATATTTTATTAAAACTCTTTATATTATTTTAATTAAGTTAAATTGCTATTAAATCATTTAAATTGAATTTAAACATTTGCAAAATCATCTTTAATTAATTTCAAACCTTTTAAAAATGTTTACATCAATTTTAACTAAGTTAAATCATTTATCCTTAATTTATATAATTAAAAATTATTTTTAAATCATTTTAATTAAGTTATACATGAGATGTTAAACGAATGAGTCGAGATGATATGGTTATAGATGAAATGTTAAATGATTGAGTCGAGATGATATGTTTATACATGAGATGTCAAACGAGTGAGTCGAGATGATATCAATATCCCGCCAAAATTTTACGCTTAACACTTCCCACCAAAAGCTCTATTTTTTTTACCATATATATGACAGCATATCTGCTCTTATCCACACAAACTCATTAATATCTTATTCTCACAGCCACCAACACATTACTCAATCTGTTTATCACAACAACCAACATACACATGGTTATCATGCCTCGGATTTCGCAATTTGAAGCTTTTGCTTGTCATTGTGGGTGTAGATGTATTTCCGCGAAAATCGCATAAAGGTGACACATGTGAACAATTACATATTTTTTTGTGTAATATATAAATAATTTGGTTACTTGATAAGGATTTAAAATGTACACTTTTGAATGTTCATTTAAGCCCTTAATTGATCACTTTTGTATCTGTTACTACTTAATTTCGTTCATTTTACTTTTTAGGTCTCTTGAAGGAAATTGTGGAATGACACTTTATTCGGACTAAAAAGGCTATATCCAAGAAATGGCCAAAGTCAATAATCGAGACACTCAAGCTGCTGAACCTGAAGGGGACGGCGGCCACGCTTAATTGCAACGCCGTCGCCACACACCTTGAGACGACTCGAGAGCAAATTGCTATTTTAAAAGTGACGCATCGGTTTAAAAGATTAGGAGTCACAACTCATACGCCTAGATTTGGATCCGACCGGCCGAGGTTGAAAGATCACGCCACAAGCATAAGGTAACGCTGTCACAGAGTTGACGTGGCCAAGACGAAACCCTAATGACGGCGACCCGATGGCGCCACATTAAAGAGTGACGCCGCGATATTGTAACTCTACATATAGAATTTGAATTTTCAGATTTAGAGAGGTAGTTTTGTGGAGTAAAACCTAAACCGAACATAGGCTGTCTTGGGCAGTATCTTAGGGTTCCATACCCTATTTTACAACAAGATAAGTGATTAACTTCATTAATTCAATTATGTCTTCAATTGTTTGTGTATATGCTTGCATGTTTTCCATGTCCGGCTAATTTACTTGTGTGTTTGCTTAGATCTATGAAACCTAGGTATTGAATATTGATTGGTTGTCTCTTATCTTAATTATGATTGACCAAGTATTGCGATAGGTCATCTGTTGTGTTTTTAATGCTTAAGTAATATTTGTGAACATTAGTTTATAATCACCTAGAGTTATTGTAGTCTAAACACCCAAAGATAACCTTAGAGGTAGTTTATGAATCCTAGAGATTTCGTAGGCAATAACCTTTAGGTAGACTTAAAGAGTTAGGGATAAACGCATATCCTACGACCTTAGAAGACACAACGCGTTAAGAATAAGGACGTGACAATTCAACCATCAATAGGAGATAACTAGAGAGTAATAGCATCTAAGTAAACACATTTTTAATCATCATAAGAGCACACAACAATAGACATAGACTACACTTACCTTAGTTTAGATAATTAGATAAGTAGAGTAATCGGTAGAAATACCAACCCCCCAAATCCAATACCCCGAGATTCGTACATTTCCATTTTCTAAAAAACATAAAAAAGAAAATAAAAATAATCTTCCTCAACCCCAACCTTAGCGTAGTAATTTCTCACTAGCATTCCTATTCCCCTAGAGAACGATATCAATTCCCGATGCTTACCCTAATACTACACTACCACGATTAGGTTCACTGCCTAGGTGGTTGAAAAACTTGCTCGATTTAAAAGGAAGTTCCTTTGACCTCGAACGCTGTAATGGAAATTTTTGTATGCCAAATGGGGAATAGAATAGCTAGTTAGATTTCTACCTCGTTTAGGTTTCCTTGCTTGATTCCTATCAAGTAAGATTTTTTTCCTATTTTTAGCTTCCTTGTAGTCTATACCCCTTCTTCGTGACCTTTGTTAGTAACCCCATCACTTTTCATCATGGAAGGTGATAATCAACCACCACTCATCAACCCACCACCAAATGACCCGCCAAGAGGCCGTACTCTTGGTGAATACTCAAGACCAAGCCACCTAGGCTATAGAAACACCATTAAGCTTCCCGACAAAGCCCAAACTACGGCCCTTCAATCTGACACCATCCGGTTGGTGCAAAACGGATGTGCATTCCATGGACTTCGTTCCAAAGGTCCTAATCTGCATCTTAAGGATTTCCTTAAAAAGGCATACTTGTAACTTGAGTAATAAAATTCATGAGTTGGAAGTGCATGTGAATAGTGTCATCTTATTCCCATCGGAGTTTAGTTGTAATTGATCATTAGATTCGAGTGATAGTTTCCAACTTTAACTGAATCCGCCTAGAATGACTCAAACTCTATGCTTACCTATATCTTTATAGACTTTCTACCATGAGAGGACTTCCATTAGCATGAGTCTGCATGAAAGCATACTTGTATCTTGAGG
The DNA here is from genome assembly GCA_910596185.1 of Chrysanthemum makinoi. Classification (NCBI taxonomy): domain Eukaryota; kingdom Viridiplantae; phylum Streptophyta; class Magnoliopsida; order Asterales; family Asteraceae; genus Chrysanthemum; species Chrysanthemum makinoi. The sequence continues at coordinate 296,827,476 of OU343222.1, forward strand.
AATAAAATTCATGAGTTGGAAGTGCCTGTGAATAGTGTCATCTCATTCCCAATGAGTTTAGTTGTATTTATCATTATTCGAGTGATAGTTTCCAACTTTAACCGGATCCGCCGAATCACGATCGGTTTTCACCCACACGCATTGGATGGCTGTGGGGAACTTTGGCCGTGGAGAAAGAGGACCTTAGCGGTCCTTTTGTGCAAAGATGCCATTGTCATAGAAACTACCATAGGAAGGTACCAGTAGTGCAATAAGTTCATGAAATGTATACCCTAGCCCTTCCACATTTATGCAGTGATGGCATCCGCTGCCATAACCATGGTTCGCTCCGCATAGCCTCACGATGGAAAACTTGGAGGGCACATGAAACCTATGTTTAGCCACAAGTTGACGGTAAACTGTTAAACATAAATGTGATCAATCAACAACATCGCACTTTAGCCTAAGAGGCGATTCAGGACAAATGACAAGTCATAACATTGAGGTTGAAACTGCTCTTTTTAGCGTAAAGTGAAGGAGCCCACGCTCGGGATCACAAGCTTTGAGGTAAAAATAAGAATTAGAAGGCATGTAACAACAATAGATTTAGAAACGCTTTCAACCTGTTTTGATTCCATTTGACTTGTTCCCTTGTAAATAATCTTTGATTTAACCCATTAACCCTCAAACAGGTCATTCATAAGTAAATGGCTTAACAGTTTAAATATGATAGGTTCATTTATACTAAATATGGTTGTGCAGCTTCATCTCTTTCATGTGTGTAAATAAACATTTGCATGTGTGTAAATAATACATTTGCAGTTTAAATATGTAAAAACAAATATTAAAAAAACATTTGCATGTGTGTAAATAATACATTTAAGAACACACTTAGTTATGTCCTTTACTTAGTGTTCGGGGCGCTTCTTTTTTAGCCATGTTTATTTTATCTTGCCTCTTTTCTTTTGAAATTACTACTTTGCCTAATTGACGATTAGCGCTAAAAGAGAACTAAATATCCCTAGTAAAGATTGTACGTTATGTATCATAATCATGCCACACTACTCATCAAGTATGAAAATAAACATACCTCATATATACATAACTCATACCTGCTATATTCAATGAGATATCCAAATTTGCACAAAATCATCAACAGTTTTCTGAAGACAGAGACGTTGAAAGTCAAATCATCATCATTTAAAAAGAGTTGAATAAACAAACTTAAAAGGGAAAAGATAAACTTGCACACTTTCAATGATCCTAAATGCACAATGTCGATAAGGCATACAAATAAATTATGATTTTGTATCGATACAAGTGATTTATGAGATACATATAGACACTTTGACACTAAAATAACCTGATCTTCCCGAAAATTTACTTCTTTGAATAAAGAACGGCCCAATTTATAGGATAACTTATGAGGAAGTTGAACTACAAAGATTTAATTAATAAATAAATAAAAGTGGCATCAACAAGACATGACCTATGTAGCCTGAAAAGATCATCAAATATACTTCCCTCTTCTTATAGCTATTAAGACTACAAATTTTTCATAATATAAAATGATAGAACCTAACTTAAGAGAAATGTCACACGCTTACCTTTTTGTCTCTAACAAACATCCTGGGAACAACTCCACTGCAAACCTAAATCCTCATGAATAAATATAAGTATTCATAAAAAATAGAACAAAGACAAAAGTGTAAATAAAATATAAGAATTGTAATGCAAGTGATTTATAGTTACCAATTTTTACCATGTGTCATCTATGTTTGATTGTTTGTTTTACTTGCTTACTATCATGTGTAACTAAATTAATTAGTGTTTGCTTAGATCCAATGAAACCTAGTTATTTATTATTGTTAGGTTGTTTCTTGTTCTAATTGGTAGACGTTAGATTAAGAAAAGTTTGCTTCTTTTTTAATTGTTGCGAGGTTGAACGTCCTAAATAGTATAAAGCCTTAGAGTGCACTTTCGTTCTCGCTGTGTTTAATGTGTGAGTTGTAGCTAAGGATAATAGGATATTCTTGGGGAGATTCTTACTCTAGGCCATCCTGACTCCTTCTGAATAAAGATAAATCAGGAGTAGCAAGATCTAAGTGAACAAGTTTTTAATTATTATAAGAACACACCTCTACAATCCATAGCCGCTTATTTAGTTTAATTTGTTTAATTTAATTTGTTAATTAGTTTAATTGGTAAATTACCAAAACCCCCACTTTTCAAAACCCCATATTTTTACTTGCTTTCATAAAAAATTATAAAAAGACTAAAAAGAATCGTCCCCACCTTACCTTTTTGTCATACATCTCTACTAGCATCTCTATTCTCCTAGGGAACGATCAACCCTATGGGCTTACCCATACTACACTACAAAGATTAGGTACACTGCCTAGTGAGTTGTAAAGCTTGCCCATGAAAAATAAAGTCTTTTGACCCCGAACCACGCATCACACATGTCCCCGCCAATAGATGTTTTATTAAAAAAAAACTATTTTATATTATTTTAATTAAGTTAAATCGCTATTAAATCATTTACATTTAATTTAAACATTTGCAAAATCATCTTTAATTAATTTCAAACCTTTTAGAAATATTTACATCATCTTTAACTAAGTTAAATCATTGATACTTAATTTATATAATTAAAAATTATTTTTGAATCATTTTAATTAAGTTATACATGAGATGTTAAACAAATGATCGAGATTATATGGTTATAGATGAAATGTTAAACGATTGAGTTGAGATGATATGTTTATACATGAGATGTTAAACGAATGAGTCGAGATTATATCTATATCCCACCAAAATTTTGGAGCTAACACTTCCCACCAAAAGCTCTAGTTTTTACCATATATATGACAACATATCTGCTCTTATCCACACAAACTCATTAATATCTTATTCTCACAACCACCAACACATTACTCAATCTGTTTATCACAACAACCAACATACACACGGTTATCATGCCTAGGATGTCGCAATTTGAAGGTTTTGCTTGCCGTTGTGGGTGGAGATGTATTTCCGCGAAAATCGCATAAAGGTGACACATGTAGTAATCTATACTATGCATGTCCCCAATCAAAGGTGAACAATTACATATTTTTTTGTGTAATATATAAATAATTTGGTTAGTTGTTAAAAATATATCTTTTTACTACTTAACAAATTGGGACAAAGGATTTATTTTTTTATTTTTTTTTAATGGAAGGGGGAACGACTCCGTTTAATGACCGGTTCTCCTGCTCCTTCAACGCCTCCAACTCATTCTGTAGGACCTTCACGAACTCCAACATACTATGAAGGACCTTCAACATCGAGTCTTGGAAATGCAGAGTTCTCAAATTGCATCAAATTGAATCACAAGATAAAGGTACTTGAGAAAATGCTAGAAGTGTATATGCATCCCAACAAGCACACGGTTGATTCAACTGCCCTATTTCATGACCTTTATAATGACATGTGCAATATTAGTTTGGAGTAGTTCTTATGCTTTTATCATTGATCCAGAATGTAATTCGACGCTTTAATGTTTGAACTTTTATCATATGTATGTAATTTACGCTTTAATGTTGACGCTTATAGATTTGTAATGTAATTTCATATGCTTTAATTAATGTCTAAACTTTTATTGATTAACTTGTAACGACGTAATTTGTACGCTCTAATGTTTGAATGTTTATCAATTTGTTATGTAATTCATATTTATTTTACATATCCAAACACCCTTTTAAATAGACTCAATCATTTGCTTGTAATTATTTTGATTTGTAACTTTGTATTTGATATTAATCATCTGCTTGTTATCCATACACCCTTTTAAACAGCAGGGTATTCCAAATATGCAAATTTTCAACACTAAATTACATATGCATAAAGACTGGAACTGAAGGAACAATATCACAATTAACAAACACGAAAGCAATCATTTTATTCGAAATACGCAAGAGTTCTCAACCACATACATTTCATACAGACCCAAACGAAACTACTAGACAAGGAAACGAAACAACTCGATAAGCAAACAAAACAAATCAAACAAAATAACTCGACAAGCAAACGAAACACACGACATAGACCATAACAAACATCGCCCATTCATTTTTTTTGCACTTTGCTAGAACCTAAACCACCTTTTTCATCCATTGCATTCTTTTGCTTGATGAAATGTTCAAACAAAGCTTCAAGATTTGTTATCCTCATTCTCAGTTCATCGACTTTTGCCTCCATTCTTTCACTATCAGCATCAACCAATAACTGTTTATAGTATGGCTTTTTCCTGAACCATTTGACAATGACATCTTTCATCCACCGGCTAATGTTCTTATAAGAACCATATTGATAGATAATTTCATCACCATATGTAATAAGAACTTCATCAAAGAGTGGTAGGTTCGATAAAATCTATGACCACCCCTCTTCCGGCGTGTAACCAACCATTGTTATGTGTGTTTTGGGGGAATTAACGATTGGGTAATTGGTCTTTTGCCGAATTGAGGATGATCGGTTAGGTTGTATATAAGTAAAAATTTGGCGGGATAGATTGGCACCAACACTTTTTGCGGGGACATGTCCCCGCCAAAAGCTATTATCATTAGTGGAAAATTTTGGCAGGATAAAGTAATTGCAAGGAGGAAAATCGATAATATTTTAGTAGAGGATTATGTCCCCGCCAAAAGGTTAGGTACACAGATAATTTTACGGACATGTCCCCGCTAAAATTAGTGGCAGGAAAAAAAACCTGGAACAATGAAGAGTTACAGCTTTGGTCAAATTTTGCCAAATATCAAATCTACTCATTTAGGACATGTCTCCGCAAAAGTGTGCTGAAAATTTAATAAACGGTCACCGAAGTTTGTGTGCTACCAATGGTTTTGTCGCTAGGTTTAATTTTCGGCGGGGACATGGGCGACCCCGTCAAAAGTCTCATCGCCCGTCCTCGTGATTGTTGTTGTGGACGGGTTATGAAGCTAGTATAAAAATATACGCTGGTATTTTGTATTCTTAAGATGCATAATGAACATGATTACAAAGCCATGAATCAACCAACTGGCTTAGCTCAGTTGGCCACCTTGGAGTCCTTAGGGGCTGTTGGGGGAGGGAGGTCTTGAGTTCAAATCCTGCAAGGGGTTTGAATGAGGGATTTTCCTTCAAGGTAGTCCTTTAATGAATTGATTTGGGCCTGGTAAACCCTGTGTTCAATCTTGGAAAGGCAAGGGTTTACCCCTACATTGTCGCGGCCTCTCGGGCGGATTAGTAGGGGTTTTCCCCATCGGTATTTGAAATAGGTTTCAGCTTCGAGGGAGCTCTCTAGCGCAGTAACGTTTAGAAAACGTAGTCTAGACTTCCTACCGCTTAACCACGTATTAATGCAAGCACTTAATAAGAAATTCACCTTTCAAAAAAAAAAGCCATGAATCCATGATTGCTTGTTATTATATATGGATTCACAAAATTGGTGATTTTTGGAAAATGATTATTGGTTTATAAAGAAATGAACAAAAAGATAACTCTGAATTTACCAAACCATATGACCAATGTATATACACCAAAAAATTTGTCTCCACTTGGCAAGAGGAACACTATGGAAGCTCATTTTGGTAGGGAAGTATCATGATCAGATATCCATATCATGATATAGAAATGATATGATTGATAATCCACTACTACACAATTGGGTTTAGTGACCCCTTCATTAAGACCTTTCAAGAAAACGGTCTCAATTATTGTTTTTCCGCCACCAAAAATATTGAGACCTAAAAAGAAAAACACCCGGTTTTGATATAATAACTCAAGACCTAGCTTAAACTAACAACACGTCTCTTTTAGGCCTAATATGGACCGGTTTTAGTTGTGAAACCCGGCCTATCTTATTGTTTACAAGCAGACATGTTTTAAATAAGAAACGGGTCTTGATTCGCCAAATTGTTAGCGGGACTTTTTTCCCTTTTATTCTTTTCAAATATTTTCAATGAATTTCAAACTAGTTTCTTTTTCTATCTCCTTTCTTTAAAGTCCACACATACTACCATATACCACCATGGCACACCTCTGCCACGCCACTTGTGCCACTGCCCATCACTCTTGTTTATTGGCGTATTATTTCAAAGGTTTGTATAAAACTTGAACTAAATTTGTCCTTTTTTGAAATTATTATGTATTTTTTACAACTTATCTGTTTGTTTTCTACTTCTAGCTTTAGATCCATTAATAGATTTTTTTATTTAAGGGTTATATAGGTTAAAACTACTTAGTTTATTAGTGCTTGTAGCATAAGAAATATATGTTATGTGAGCAAATTCGAGTTGACTAGGTAGTAGATTCATGTGGTTCAAGCTTGCACAGAAGGTGTTTGATGAAATGCTTAATTTTGTTTTTATGTTTTTCTTTTTCACATACAAAGGTTGCTTAAGATGGCTGATGGTTTGAACTTTTACGACTTTTTGATACTTTGTCTGCTTATAATTCTGAAGCAAGTATGGCACACAAGATTAAATGTAAGGTTAACACATATATAGGTAAGTTGTACTGTAAGAATCGTGAGGGATAGTTTGTTGAAATTTGTTTAATGTATCGAGATTCGAGTGTCGTAGGTCTGTTTTTGAAAATCTATATATAGCAGTCCACTGAAATTGAGTTTGAGATGTGTGCAGTTCAAGTCATGATGCGTAGTATGTTAACATTTTGAAAATGTGTCGAGATTCGCGTGGGGTAGCTTTGTGTCTTTCTCGTATGATAACTTATAATTATGGTATTTTGTTGTAGGATATGGATATCGCTTCTTGACTTGGCTCCCACTCACCCCATCAGGCTTGGACTTGAACTTAATTCTCATTGTTTTAGTATGAGATCCTTAACTCACCTGACCGTGCTTGCAACCTTGCCAAGCAGGTAATTTTGTTACCTTTGAGTGGTGAAACTCCTATTTTCGTTTCTTTGGTTTTTGTTAATGTGAACATGTTTCCGGCAAATCTTCTTTAATAACACTATACTTTTGAAAGATTCTATCTGCTTTTGGGTATTCTTATTTGTGACGTTTGGTTTAGATTTTTCGAAACATGAATTAAAAAATATCAGAATTAACTATGGAATTGTCATATATTTTTACTCGATATATAATCTGATCTGGATCTTGCTTATAAATGATGTCATATTAGTTGTATTGTTGGGCATATGAGAAAAATAAAAAATGCCAGACTGGTTATAAAATACATTATGATATATTTTAGTTGTATCATTATTGTGTTTTCACTTGCTAAAGTTTTTACTGGTCTAGGTGGAAAGTTCCACACGTTATTGATTTAATTAAACTTTGAGTCTTAATCTGTTCGGTTCTTCTAATAGTCAAAGATGTTTAAGAGTTAGTAGCTTTGTGTTGTGTGTTACCGTGTTAGTGATTTATTTAGCTTGTTGTTCTTGTGGGTTTTTTTAGTATCTCTTGATATTGACTAACACTTACAAACTAATATTAACTCACTTATCTCCTTAGGATACAAGTCAGATTATAATGGAAGATGGAGGTTGAAGCTTCGGTTGACAATATTATCTCAGCTATCTCCACAGACCTTCAGTTAATCGCATCAAGTACAATGGCAAATTGGCTAGTATATGATATTATTCTTTAAAAAAAAAGCTATCTATACTATATAAAATGGAAAAATGGTCAAAGTGGAAAAAGTGAAAAATGTTGAAAGTTGAATGTTGAAAACATGGTCAATGGAGAGAGAAATAAATAATATAATTAATACTCTTATTAAAACACCCTATTACTTAAAAGTACAATAATTTATTCACATTGTACACCCAATTAAAAGCACATCTACCAAATTAAAAGCAACCAATTGAAACCTGATACCGGTTGACCCGTTGAAACCGATACCGGTTGACCCGATGAAACCGATACCGGGTTGACCAGGGACGCTTCAAACCCGGCGGGCTGACCCGGTTTAATTGGACATTTTTTCGACCCAACCAATCGGCTTGACTCGGTTTAAATCGAACTGTTTTTTTATCGGAACGGTTCAACCAGTTGAACCACCCGGGTGAAATCGGGTTTCAAATTTGACAAAATTATATGAGAAATGATGAAGTAGTTGTGGAACCCGTGACAATTTTTTTTAAAGGAGAGACCAAGTAATTGTAGTTTTTGGTTTATTTTGCTTTGACACATGTAATTTGTCATTTGCATAATATTATTTTAAAAAATGTTGCTCTTGCACCATTTAAGGGACTAGCATATATGAATCGTCATTTAAAAGTTAATATATATTGTACAGCCCTTTGTCCAGTGTATCAATAATGTTTTGTAAGTTTATTAAAATCACAAAAAATAAATAGTATTGTTATATTTAACGATAATTATTTGTACCTCAAACAAATTGCATCGAACAATGCATAAATATCAATACAAATTGATAGTACAAAATAATCTTATATGGTGATATCCAATTTGCAAAGTTACAATTTTAAAAGCCACACACCAAATGATAAACGTCACACATGTAAAAAAAATAATTATCACTGCCTAAATTACTGACAAAACAAGAAAAAGCGGTCACACATGTTTGCTATACCTCTAAACTACAATATAATATTGCCAACTACATAATACCGTTGCTTTTTGTAATGCTTGAATCTATTGTTGAAAGAAACTTATGGGTCATCGGAACTTTGCAAGAAACTAGACATCGCTGCCGCTAGGCGCGGGTACTCGTCTATAAGAAAAAAAGGAAAAACTGAAAAACATGTAAACTACACTAATTTAGGTAACAGATCGAATTGTTTAAGATAAACACAACAAAGCTAAACTAACAGATGAAAATGTTAAGACAAACTAACTAACATGAATCAAACTCTATGCTTACCTATATCTTTAGAGACTTTCTCATCCATGAGAGAATTTGCATTAGCATGGTTCTTCATTGAATAATACTTGTTTCTTGAGGTATGAAATTCTGGAGTTGATAGTGCCGTTTGGATAATTTCATGATTTCCATCAAAATTCTGTAAAAGATCATTAGATTCGAGTGATAGTTTCCAACTACAACCGAATGCACCAAGACGCATCTGGTGTTCACCAAAATACAAACACCGCCGCTAACCGCTAGTCACAACCACTAACCACTAAAAATATCTACAAAGCAGAATCTGGTTTCATGATGATAATTCACCTTAACAAAGCATAATTCCCCATTAACCTTCGACAATCCACCAACTTCACCATATGGAATATATTGAACACCATAAATCTCATTTTTTCAAATCAAAACCCAAAAAACTCACCACCTGTCGTTCCCAAGTAAGCAACTCCACTCAGAAAAATACCGTTACCCCTGACATCAGATTCATGCAAATCGACACAGATCGTTTCAGATATCCTCCAAGACTGAGTCCTTTAGTCAAATATGTCAAAATACACAATTGGTCCCTGACTAGGATCAGGAAGAGAAAATAGGCATATAACTTGATAAGATGGCTCAAAGTTCAGAGAGGAAGGTTCAAACGCAAGGACAATTTTTGGTGTTGGTCCATGGTAATAACTAGAAGGAGGCAGCCTGATGTACTGTTTATTTTCAGTGTTACAAAGTGCTAATCTTGCTATGAAAGGATCTTTATATCAGTAACGAAAGGGTTTACTTAGCAAATAAATAAATATATTAAAGGTGACTTATTTGTTGCAATTAATCTAACAATAACAAAAAGAAATGAAATTATCAATATCAGTGAAAGCAAATAAAAGGAATCAGTTAATTTACCTCGTTAGGAGAATCATGAAAGCTATCCTACTTTAATAGATGTAGAAAGTTTCATAAAGATCCTCCAATTATATACAAATTTTATGTAAACTATCCTACTTTAATATATGTTGATTAACAAATACGAATAAAAGAGTATAAATTTATGGATTAAAAGCCGTTAACATCTTAACAACATGCTAATACACAAGATAAAAATGTAAGAAACTACATATAACACATAAACCCTAATTGATGCAAATATAATTAAAAAAATTAACTTATAGAAAATCAAATAAATTAAAATATAGTGTTGATTGATATACCTTGTTCGGGGAATCATGGATTAAATGAAAAATATTTCAAATTGGAATCAGATCGATTTTACAGAAGAAATGGGCAGAGATAATTTTTATGGTTTTGGTTTGGGACTGCCAAAAAAGTAGTGCTATGCTACTGATTAAATATGTGTGATAAGTTTTAGAAAGGCCCTTTAATTGTGGAAATGTTATAAACTTGTCCAAATTATAGAGTGATTGGAAATTTGACATGTTTAGTAAAATAATTACAATTGTGTTAGTGCATTAAGTTATCTGTATATCTATCTATCTTCTATCTCTATTACAAAGTTCAGTTTTTGGACGTACCTTAAGCTTTAGTGTGATTAAATGATTACGGAGTATAAGTTACATCCCATAATAACTCATGTGTTCTGCTTCAATGATTTTCCCATAAATCCACGCCATTGCCAACGAATGGTTGCCTTCTTTTTTGGATGATTAGCTTTAGTGTGATTAAAAGTTTCATCTCATAATAACTCACGGTTTCTACTTCAATGATTTTCCATTCCACACCATTGCAACGAAGGGTTGCCTTCTTCAAATAATGTTTTGGTTTCATAACCCACAAATTTAATTTGGTCTGAACTTTTGTCATGCACCAACTAATCTTCGTACAAAGGGATCTATATTAATAGCACTTTCATATGACGGGATAGTCACATTGTGAGCAACCATGCATCTCAAAAAACGAAATTGCATTTAAAATGGGATATCAACAGTATCCAAGGGAGATACATGGCCATTAACTGTTGAGTTTATGATATAAAATACGACAAAACATAAAGACATCAAGAGTACACAGCGGAAGACTTAAAGATCATAACACATAAATTAATTAACTGCAAAGTGAACGCATCTCTTGCGAATGTCAGATCCCTTTGAGCAAAACAAAGAAGTACTGGTTATTCTTACACCACTTTCTTGTACACATGAATTAACCAACGAATCAAGCGATTGCTAGATCTAACACAAGTCCTCGTTTAAGAAAAACGAAACTAAACTCCCTTACTAATGGGGTGCTCGGCCGAATATAGACTAGAGAGAGGAGAGGAGAGATCTAGGGTTAATTCAATGCACAAGTGTATGAAACCCTAGAACCTAACCCTCTTTATATACTAGTAAGGAAACTTTGGGAACAAGTTAGGGATTAGGGCTTGGGAAGCCCCCCTTGACCGGCCACTATGCAACGCCAAGGAAATCCATAACTTTTCTAAGTTTTCCATTTCTAGTCCTTTCTCTTTTCATTTAACGGTAGTTAGTCATTTTTCCGTTAAATATTTAACGATCGTTAACCGAACTTAATGTGCAATAATTAATCGTAAACATAAACATTAATTATTAACTTTAATTCTCATTCGCTAATGTGTGCAATCCCGTGGTCACGAGTTCGAATCCGGACATTCACATGTTTGTAAATATATACATTTCCAACAGCTCCCCCTTGGATATGTTTACAAAACGTGAAATGACATTGGTTAGCGTCTAGCAACACGCCAATGCCCCCGGTACAACTCGTGTATGGTTTTCTGGAGAAAAACCAAATTTGTTGATTCATCATCATATTCATCCTTTTGTTTCTAATACCATGTTAATAAGAATATGGATCTCACTCATTTCTTAATTAACTATTCTGTTTCTCGCTTTATGTGATTGATTAAGATTACCAATTCTTCTGAATATATACCAGAAGACCTTGGGTATGGCCATACAAACATCTTAACAATCCTACGAGGGGCCCAGTAGTATTATACTTCAAAATAAATTTGAAGGAAACAAATCCCATTTTGACTACAAGCAGGATTCATAAATTTCGCAACACTTCTGAAAACAACCCTTATAACTACCAGTTACGTGTAGCGTTAGATTGCTTCACAAAATGCACTACATCCATGACATATCTCTTGTATCTCAAGTCAGAGGATAAATATCCATGATATACTTAATGACAAAGATCCATAAAGTATTATCATGCGGGTGGGATAAGTCCTATATTCAATTCATTGAATATCATCTGAAATTAGTCATGCTACGCATCAATATACTTTCAAGTATATTCTAACTAATACTCAGATTTGTCTTAATTCAATATCATTCCCATGTTATTGATTGACAACGGACTATTTAGAATAACTCAAGTTATTCAAGGATTTAAACATGCAAAAATAGGACAACATCATAATAAATGAATAATAAACATAACAAAATACTTTATTTCATTTCAATAATAATGTTTACAATATCCTTTTAACTAAAATACTTAGTCACAGATGGGCATGAAACTACTAGCTAAACGAAGTCCAAACTTATCAGACAAATAATTAAGTTTTTCACCAGGTAAGGCCTTCGTTAACGGATCTGCTAGGTTATCATTTGTGTGAACTTTGAGTAACTCAATTTCACATATCTCGACTTGCTCTCGAACATAGTGATATTGTCTAGGATAGTTTCTGGTGCCCTTCATGACTCCAGGTTCATGGGCAAAAGTAATTGCAGCTGAATTGTCACAATATACTTTAATAGGATTTTCAATCGACGGCATAACACCAAGCCCCGAAACAAACTTCCTTATCCAAACAGCTTCCGTGGCAGCCTCAGACGCCGCTATGTACTCAATTTCTGTAGCAGACATCGCAAGTGTTGTCTGTTTCTTACTCTTCCAATCCACAGCACCTCCATTGATGACAAAAATGTAACCCGTTTGAGACTTCGTATCATCTTTGTCACACTTCCAGGATGCATCGCAGTAACCTGTAACAGACAGTTCTGCTTCTGGATTTCCCCCATACACTATGAACATATCTCTTGTAGCCCTAAGGTACTTGAGAATATGTTTAACAGCAGTCCAGTGAATTTCACCAGATTCTGTGATACCGACTGGCCAAGTTTTGAGCAAACGCCACATCAGGCCTTGTGCATCATACCGCGTACATGATAGATCCTACAGCCGAAGCATAAGGAACTTTCTTCATACGCGCCACCTCTGCAGGTGTTGAAGCACAGCCTTGGCTGCTCAAACCATAATTTACTTGCATTGGCAAAAATCCCTTCTTGGAATTTTGCATATTGAATCTCTTCAATATTTTGTCAATGTAAGCACTTTGGCTTAAACCAATTAGCCGCCTTGATCTATCCCTGTAGATCTTGATTCCAAGGATGTATGATGCTTCCCCTAAGTCCTTCATCGAAAAACATTTACCAAGATATGCTTTCACCTCATTTAGACTTGGTATATGATTTCCTATGATTAATATGTCATCGACATACTGAACAAGGAAAGTAACATGACTCCCACTAGCTTTGTGATATACACATGGCTCATCAAGATTCTGAGTAAATCCAAAACTTTTGATTTCCCCATCGAATCTTTTATTCCATTGCCTTGATGCTTGCTTCACTCCATAAATGGACCTCTTAAGCTTGCATACACGGTTAGGAAACAATGGATTCACAAACCCTTCCTCTGTGCCATATAGATGTCTTCATCTAGACGGCCATTCAGAAAAGCGGTTTTGACATCCATTTGCCAAATCTCATAGTCATAGTGTGCAGCTATAGCTATGAAAATCCGAATAGCTCTTATGTCTGCTACAGGAGAGAATGTCTCCTCGTAGTCAATGCCATGGGTTTGAGTAAAACCTTTAGCCACTAGACGAGCCTTGTAGGTGTGTACATTGCCATCCATGTCAGTTTTCTTTTTGAAGATCCCCTTACTTCCAACGACTTTAGCATTGGGAGGAAGGTCAACTTCAATCCAGACATCATTATCTTTCATGGATTGCATTTTCCCATTCATAGCAATCTGCCATTTATCCTTTTCAGGATCTGCCATGGCAGCCTTATAGTTGGCAGGTTCATTAAGATCCCCAACCATATTTTCCTCCACCTCTACGTTAAGACATAGACGGTCAGGTGCACGTATAGTCCTTTCAGACCTACGAATGGGAACAACTTCAGGAGGAGCACCTAAGCTTTCAGGTTCTTCTTGAAGTTGGCTAGTATTTTCAGAAGGTGTTGTATCTTCTTGATCATATTCTAGATCATATACTCTCCACTGAGTTCTTGAGATATGAGATTCCTTTCAAGGAAATCTCCATACCTAGCCACAATGACTTTATTCTCAGCTGGGTAGTAAAAGTAGTAACCCATAGTTTCCTTAAGGTATCCTACAAAGATACACTTAACAGATCTGGCTTGGAGCTTATCAGGTGTGTCACCTTTAACAAACGCTTCACATCCCCAGACCTTTAAGTAAGAAAAGTTGGGAGCTTTTCCAGTCCATATTTCATATGGAGTTTTCACAACCTTCTTTGTTGGAACCATATTCAAAATGCGAATAGCAGTTTCAAGGGCATAATCCCAAAAGTAAAAGGAAGAGTCGTAAGTTCAAACATTGATCGTACCATGTCAAGTAAGGTACGATTTCACCTTTCAGATACACCATTTTGTTGTGGAGTATAAGGAGATGTGAGTTGCTGGATAATTCCACACTCAGCTAAGTAATCTTTGAACTCTTGACTTATATACTCACCACCTCTATCGGATCGAAGAGCTTTAATCTTCTTTCCAAGTTGTAATTCTACTTCACTTTTGAAAACCTTAAATGTTTCAAAGACTTCATGTTTATGTTTAAGTAAATAAACATAACCATATCGACTGAAATCATCCGTAAAGGTTAAGAAGTAGGAAGCACCGCGTTTTGACACATGTCTAAGTGGACCACACACATCAGTGTGTATCAATCCAAGTAGACCAGAAGCCCTTTCCACTTGTGGTGAAAAAGGTTTCCTTGTCATCTTCCCAGCTATGCAAGACTCGCATTTGTCAAATGATTCATCATTGACCGTTTGTAAAAGCCCATCGTGTTGCAGCTTTTCCATGCGTTTCTTGCCAATATGGGCAAGGCGACAATGCCAAAGATAAGAAGAGTCACAGTTCAACTTGCTCTTCTTATTTCTAATGCTACACAACGAATTATTTCCATTGGATATACAACCATCCATATCAATTTCAAACACACCAAGAATAGGAATTGCATTAAAGTAAAAAAACATTATTTAAAGAAACTGAAATTCCATAACTTGTAAAAGTGTGCACAAAACCAATATCTTTTAACAAAGAAACTGAAATAACACCCCTAACAATGGAGGGTACATAATGACAATTATTTAGTTCTAAAATTAAGCCCGAAGGCAACACTAAATCAAAAGTCCCTATGGCTTCGACAACTGCACGCTTTCCATTGCCAACGTACAAATATCTTTCTCCACAGGTCAGCTTCCTTGCCCCTCTAAGTCCCTGCGATGTATTACAGATGTGAGTACCACATCCTGTATCATATATCCAGGAATTTTGCTTATGAGGAAAAGAAAATAATTCAAACATAAAAATACCTGATGAGCTAGGCACCATCTTATTTTTATTCTGAAGGAACTCATTCAGATAAATTGGACAGTTCCGCTTCCAGTGACCCGGTGAGTTGCAGTGGTGGCAAGTTAAATCCTTCTTAGGATTCTCCTTTTTCTTTCCAGGGTTCTTCTTAGGAGATGGTGGGACGACAACTTGCTTCCCCTTTCCTTTTCCTTTCCCTTTCTTATCTGCTTGCGGCTTAGGCTTATTTACCCTACCACCCTGTATTGCGAGCACAACAGGTGTAGGAGCCTTCTTTGGCAATCTCTTCTCGAAGTCTACAAGCATTGCATGTAACTCATTCACTGTCTTCCCCGTGCAATGCATGTTAAAATTTCGTACAAAATCACCAAATCGATCCTGATTAAGGGAGTGATTGATGAGGCCGACACATACATCATTCGAGTAACCACAGCCGAGCTTCTCCAATTGGTCCAAGTGATGTTTCATCTCTAGGACGTGGTTGGAGACATATTTGCCAACCTCCTGCTTGCAGCTATGAACCTTTTCAATAAGTTCATATAGTTCAGCTGCAGGTGGCTTCTCAAACATATGTTTGAGTTCATCTAGCATGCTCATAGGCGGATAGTGCTCAAATTGTTTTTGCAATTGAGCAGACATCCCCGAAAGCATTAGACACGCCACATCATTGTGCTTCTCATATTCAACACGATATGCCTCTTGTTCAAGAGCAGTTGTCGTGTTGGGAGGAGCATCAGGCAGAGGTGTAGTCAAAATTTCAACCCTTTTGGCAACACGAAGGATGATCCTAAGTGAACGATGCCAATCATTGAAATTAGGGCCAGTCAGCTTGTCCCTTCCAATCATATCTTTGAAAGCAGAACTCATTAAGCTCATAGTGTTTTCAGGTTGAGCCATCTACAGAAAAGTTCAAAAAACCATAATCAGTATTTTGATAATTTTCCTTTTCAATAAACAATTAAATACCCAAGGTTCATATTCATATAACCAATTAATATTTATTGAAAACTAGGATCCAAATTGTCATAATTTCATCACGTCAGTTGATCTGCTAGTAATGAACCTTATACAAAATAGTAGAGCATTTGCTCAATTGCCAATATCAATTGCAATTCCTAGATTTATGGGATTTACATATAGCCAATATCAATCGCCATGTAAACATGTTTTATCCCATCTTATGCCTTGAGTTGCCAGTTCTCACTGCCTAACTCAATTAAGTTGTCCAACTTTAGAAACTGCAAAATCGTCCATGCCCGTTCTCACGACACGTGGACATTTTACCCTTTGATTAAGATCTAAATCACGTTCTCACGCAAATAGAAAGTAATCTTAGGTGTTTCCGTTTCGTTGGATGGCATATAACTTAAATTAAAGGGTAATAGTTTTGATGTTAAATCAAATATGTACAAAGATGTCATGCATTCATCTTTGTAGCATAGTTTTTATTTTTTTTTGGTAAAGGGTTTCCCCGGTAAATTGTATTCCACCAAAAAACATTTAAGTACAAAAGGTGTAGGTGAAGTCCTACAACCCGGCCCGTTACATGGGCGAATAAGAACGCACCGTAGTGAAACAAACCACACCATCATGAGAAAGACAAGCCAAACTCATGAACAAGCTTCAACAAGCTACCAACCAAAACACTAAATAAGAATGACACAACCATTCTTATTACTAACACAGAAAGAAGCAAAAACGACTTTCTAAATCAAACCACCGAGATGGCAACAAAAGCTCCTGAAAAAACGTCTCATAAATGGTTAACACAGAAATGTGTTCATTCTGAAAATATTAAGAGGTGTATAATGAGCATGATACATGCTATTACTTTCAGCAGCGACTTCCAAATAGCCTAAGCGGCTAACTTCCAAACAAGACGACCCAAGAAACATTAAAAAGCAGCAGCACAAGAGCAACACACCTTTAATGTCCATATCACATACATGATCACCCTTAGACAAGTAGCAATCACACCGCACCCATTAAGCATACTTACAAGCCTGGCTAAGATGACATATGAATTCAGTAAATTAGACCCACCATTATAGCCACAAAGCACCCCCAAATGGTGAAGAAGGAAGTCAAACCAAACTGTAAAACTAAAACGCAACCAACCTGCATAGAAATCTTACAAGCATTCGAATACCACTTCCCAATCACCATACAACTCAAATGAAAAAACAACATCCAACTCTCTACAACCCACTTTCAATACACGCAAAGTAACTACCAGTCTACCAGATATAATATCACACAACAGATCGATTAAATTCAATGTACAGGATAGCAGATCTCCAACCAATATAAGCCTAAAAATTGATAATTATCGATGAGATGCATACCAGATCGAACCAGGCCAAGAATGTACGGTTGAAGGAAATCAAACCGCAGAAGTGAAAATCATAAATCCTAACAAATCGGATTCCTTATTGTTAATTCAGTAATCCCAAAGGCGATTAAAGAAAAAACAGAATAGATAGGGAGAATGATGGGTGGATTTGTTAAGGTTATGGAGGCCGGATCTGATAAAACAATAGGCAGGGGATGGTGTATGTGAGAGACGATTTCAAAGGAATAAAAAGAGATAAGAATAAACACACCCCCTCCCAGATCGTATCAACCCATCAAACCCGATTGCATATCACTGATGATAGAGAGGCGGGAAGATGGATGGATTTGGCCGGAAAAATTAGGGGAGGGTGGCGGCTGAAATCGCCCCTAGGGGAGAGAGAGAAGTTATCAAAAAACAATTACTAGTAGCATAACCAAATTTTAAAACATTTATATCTTGTTTTAATGTATAAGCTTTTCATCATCAAATTTTAATTGAGGTATTGGGTTCACCAATCAAGGAATTTACTGTTAATTATCATCCATTATACCGTACTTTTGCATAAGTGTAAACACTTATTGTTTCGGATAATTACCAATCAAGTGGCGCTTGGAATTAAAACTAATTCCTTTTAAGATGAGCTTGCACATTTAATGGCTTACTAAGTAGCTCCACTCGAACTTACAGAGGGCAGAGGACCAGGTACGCGCTAAAGCACAACTTTAGACATCCTTTCAGTGTGACTGTGCGCACTTCTTAATTAACCCCTTTATAGTTCATTCTCATGGGTGAGCCGTTCAAGACCATTTGTGCCAAAGTCATCAATCAATTAAACGATTATGATTACTATGCTTAAAATACATGTTTCACCATTGTTTAGGTCAGTTTATTTTTCTTGTAAAAATACCCTTGTTACAAAAAACAAACAAGCAAGTATTTTTAAAAATAAACAAATAAACAATGAATGCATAACAAATAAAAGTCATGCATATCAAATAGCCACATGCAAACGGTTTTGATAAATCTTATTAATAACCAATTCTAGATCTGTCAATATGCATATATTTAATTAAGACTTTCACCCGTTTTCATCTATGTACAAGGTGAACCACATGCATCGATTCATCGATTGCGTAAGTCAAAATTAAATACATACTACATAGCACATAATTGATTAAATTAATAATTATTGAGGTCTTCCCCAATTTTAGATCTATCATAATTTAGTGTATATCACTTAAACAAGAAAGACATACAATAAAAGCAAATCCATGATAAAACATGCAGATAATTATCATGGACATAAAATTACACTTAACAATTAATGCAATTAAATCAAAGTTACGCATATACGCATAGAGTTGCATGCATCTTAGGGTTTCTAATCCAATTAAAACAATAGTTTACAAAACCCTAATTAGGGCACCCATATCAAACGCCCCCCCTAAAATTAGGGTTTAGGTTTTGCAAACCCTAGATCTAAGCATACAAATAATAACACATTCATGTTTATTTTAATTATGTGTTTCAGTAATTAATTACTTGTTATAAAATACAATAAAACATAAAGACATCAAGAGTACACAGCGGAAGACTTAAAGATCATAACAAATAAATTAATTAACTGAAAGTATGTGTAACGTACCTCTTGCGAATGTCAGATCCCTTTGAGCAAAACAAAGAAGTACTGATTGGTGTAAGAATAATGTCTTACAATCACGTTCTTGTACACACGAATTAACCAACGAATCAAGCGATTGACTAGAGAGAGGAGAGGAGGGATCTAGGGTTAATTCAATGCACAAGTGTATGAAACCCTAGAACCTAACCCTCTTTATATACTAGTAGGGAAACTTTAGGAATAAGTTAGGGATTAGGGCTTGGGAAGCCCCCCCTTGGCCGGCCACTATGCAAAGCCCAAGGGAAATCCATAACTTTTCCAAGTTTTGCATTTCTACTCCTTTCTCTTTTCATTTAACGGTCGTTAGTCATTTTTCCGTTAAATACTTAACGATCGTTAACCGGACTTAATATGCAATAATTAATCGTAAACATAAACATTAATTATTAACTTTAATTCTCATTCGCTAATGTGTGCAATCCCGTGGTCACGAGTTCGAATCCGGACATTCACATGTTTGTAAATATATACATTTCCAACATTAACTTCATGGTTTCAGATGAAAAGATCTATTCTACTTTGTTCATATAGGTTTACAACATTTAACAATACCTGTGGTAATAACGTAAGCCTTTTCCAGGGAAATATCATGCATTGTACAGCATGGAGCAACATATCACATCGTTTCATCGATAAGCTGCAAGAAGGTTACGTTTATTCAGTGCAGGGCTTTAGCTTTGAAGCCAACAAAGAAGACTATCGAATCTTGAAAGGAAACATTCAAGTATTCAACCAGTATGTTTCCTAATTATACGTACCCTCACGCTACAAACATTTGTACGGTTTTTTTTGTACCGCATAAGTAAGATGGTAAAATTCAATTACGCAAGGCCCTACTTACCTATGTGAATTGAAAATATATAAAAATATGTGGTGTTAGATTTTGGATAATTATTGTTAACTTCATGATCAAATACACAAATAACAGATAAAATGCAATGTTCGGTCTTATAAAGGATTAGTTTATTGTCAGCCATCAACGCAGACTATGAACTTGTGCTTTAATAAAAAAAAAAAAAAAAAAAAAAAAAAAAAACCCTAAACGATTCTCTCCTTTGGCGATTTCTTAAAACCCTAAAAACTCAAATCGTTTTTCATCAATACTGCCTATAACCTTGGATTCTAAGCAACGATCTCATCTTGTTCTTCATTAACTTCATTGTTAATTGGTCATTGATTTGCTTGGTGCTTTGTTTCCTCTCGTTCTAGTTAGATTTTCTGAATCGTTTTTAGGGTTTTAACGATTGGACTCTGATTGTATACATCTAAGAGTGCTTTTAACGTGAATTATTCTATCTTGGATCATCTTTCATGGGGGCTGGTTAGGTTTTGGGGCGTGCGGCATAAAACCCTAACGATAGTTAGGGTTTTCTTTTGTTCAGTTTTCTTGGTTTATGATTGGTGTAGCTTGTTCGTTGGATTGTTTAGGGGATTGAGGAGAGATGGATAAAGGTTTTTTGAATAAGTGTAGCTCTTCGGTGAAAGCTACAAAACCAGACATCAACTTGGCCGATCAAGTTGACATTAATGCGTTGGAAGCTAGGATGAAAAGGCTTGAAGGTGAGCCTGGAGATTCCAATGAGTCTGCTACTGAACCGCGTAAAGCTGCTAGGGTTCTTACTAACCCTAGCGTTAAAGATGGGAACCAGCTTGTTGATGTCGTATTAGAATCTAACATGCATGATGTTCATTCAGATTCTATTTGGGGTAATACAAATCTGGATAATACAAGTTATAGTTCTACGTTTGTGGGTGGATTCGATTTGAGCAATAAAGTTTATTCGACAGATTCTGGTCCTAATGTGTCTACACCCAAGAACGTGGTGAATGCTTCTACCTCTGGTTCGAAAGAGATTGGTAGTGATAATAATGATATAAGGTCATTTGCTAATGTTTTAAACCCGGAACGTGTATCAAGGAAAGTTAATTTCCGTCCCTTGGTGAATGAGACGCGCATTGATAATCATGATACGGTGCTTCCGAAGGCTGCTATGGAGGGTGTTTTCAACCGGTATGAAAATACACTTGTTGGCTTCTTTGTTGGCAAGAATGTTGCTTTTCATCCGGTTAAGAACTACGGTCCAACACGGGGTAAGTTTGGTTTTCTGAAACTAATGAAGAATGATGATGGTGTTTTCCTCTTTAAATTCGATTCTAAAGAGGGTGTTGAGAATGTTCTTCAACGGGGCCCTTGGATTATTCGTAATTCTTCTCTCATTCTCACTAGATGGACTCCTAATGTGCTATTGTCTAAAAGTGAGGTTACTAGTGTTCCCGTGTGGATTAAATTGCATAATGTGCCATTACTCGCATATTCGGAAGATGGGTTGAGCTTAATTGCTACTCAAGTGGGTAAGCCGATTATGTTAGATGCTTTTACTAGTTCCATGTGTGTTGATTCATGGGGTCGTATTAGTTTTGCACGTGCTCTTGTGGAATTATCATCTGATTTCGAGCTTAAACATGTGGTAACTATGGCGATCCCTAATAAAGATGATAGTGGTTTTACTACGGCAAATATAAAGGTGGAATATGAATGGAAGCCGCCACACTGTGCGGAATGTAAAGTGTTTGGGCATGATACTGCTTGTTGTCCTAAGAGTATTAAGGAGAATAATGATGTTCCCCCCACCTCTAATGGGGATGAACTTGATAATGGTTTTAAGGTGGTGCATAATCGGAAAGCCAAACCTAAAGGTACGAACCCCACCTCTAATGAGGATGAACCTGATGATGGCTTTAAGGTGGTGCAGAATCGGAAAGCCAAACCTAAAGGTACGAAGATGACTGGTGGTATTAATATGGGTAAGGGTCCTAGATTTGCACCTAGGAAGCAGGTATATGTTGAAAAGACGAAGACACCGGCTGCTGCTAGTGGTAATCCTAAAGATATACCGATTATTACGTCTAACTCTTTTGGGACTCTTGAGGTGGAAGATGATTTGGGCATCCCAAGTACTGTGGCTGATTCTTCTACTAACAAGGTCAAGACTGGGAAGTCTTCTGGTACTAATAAGGAAGCAGGTATTGATGGATCTCGGGGGACGGACTCTCGTATTGATATTGGTGAGGCATCTAAGCCTCCGGAGACTGAGACTTCTTCTGCTGCCAAGCTTGTGAGTGATTCAATGGGAACAATGGATGTCGGTTCTACTCCCATAGCTGAGAAAATTGGTAAGCTTGAAAAGCTAATTATTGGTGGGAAAGCTACTCTTGTAGATGATGATGGTCAACCTATTCCGTCTACCTCTTCTACTAAGAGAGTTAACCCTTTTTCTAAAGTGGGAGAGATTGAGGTGTCTGATTCTGAAGATGAGGTTGTTGCTAACCCATTTGATGAGTCTGCTAATATTTTTGGTGGTGGTCAAGAGTTTGAAGATGAGTATGATGACTATGACTTCGATGACTATGCGAAACAGGTTCGTGATCTTCCAGGGAATTTGGATTCATTTAATGCCATGTATGGCACAAAGTTTCAAGGTCCTAGGAAGTAATTTTATTTTGTTGTGTCATATGTTATCATTTGAATAGTGGTTTGTTTTCTTGTTTAGAGAATTGGAAGTATCTTGTTATGTAAGCTTTATGCCTATGTAACGGGCTGAGATATGGGATTTCACTCATATCCTTTGTACTTAAACGTTTATTTGGTTAATATATTTACCAGGGTGCAGGATTACTCCCCTTTACCCAAAAAAAGAACTTGTGCTTTAATATTTTTGCTATGGATTTATTAAGATCAACTTATTTGTGATTTGAATTTGGAGCAGCGAGGAGTACGCGGTGTTCATGTGAAATCTTTGGGCAAAGCTAATGTCGAGTTGCTTAAGATGTGTGGTAGGAATATTAGTGTGTGCAAGTGAGACTAATATTAGAGAGTACATTTGACTTTGATCTAAAGCTTGGAGGGCTGGAACTCTAGATTTTATTGTTATTCTAATGAAAAAAAGTATCATCTTATAGATATAAAAATATACATTGGTACTTTGTATTCTTAAGGTGCATATTGTACATGATTACAAAGCCATGGACCCATTATTGTTTGTTATTATATATGGATTCACAAACTTGGTTATTTTTGGAAAAAGATTATTAGTTTATAAAGAACTGAACAAAACGATAACTCCAAATTCACAAAACTTTATAACCGGTGCATACAGCAAAAAAGGTTGCACTTATAATCCGAAATCAAACTTGCTCGAATTTGTCTCCACTTAGCAAAAGGAACACTATGGAAGCTCGTTTCGGTAGGGAGGTATGAATGGTGTACTCATGCGTTTTCTCTGATTCCTTGACGTGGCAATTCTCCACGGCAATTCATGGAAAGGAAATCGATATCATGATATAGAAATAATATGAATGCTAATCATTTCTTTTGAGATCGAGATCAAAGTTACGATCTAGAAGTTATTCTACTTTCTCAAATGATTGTCTGATCGTGAACAAGCGACTGTGTTAGACAACTATAACTGTTGAATTAGTGGTCCTGGCATCAAACACTCATATACTGACATACAACCAACTATTTGCTCCTTGTGATTCCCGCGCAATTTTTGACGCACAAAAAAAGGGGGTAATAGAAAAGCCTATCTGTGAACATTATTAGTCCCTGCGGGTGCAACTATTTTACGTATGATTCCAATTTACGTGTAAAACGTTATCCTCGCAAAATAGCAAAGCTAACAATCACATTGAGTTGTAAAAGTTGAAATAATTAAACTAAATTACCAAATGGTATTCACAAGTTGTCATACAATTAACTAAAACCGATTTTAACGATAACGAATTAGTTGAAATTCATTAGCTCAAATCACCATTAATTGCGCCCATTCACTTTTATCCCGTTTCCCTTTTCTCCACTCTTTCTAGCAACGAAAAAGATTCATGTGATTGACCATTACCCTTCCACACAAATCCAACTATATATTTATTACAAATCGCAATGGCGTCACTGAGTAAACCAAACTCCTCTATAGCCTAACAAAGTAAACCAAAGCTCCAATAACTAACCTTTGCAATGTACTCCAAACAAACCTATTCATTGGTCTTTCATAGATATATGGAACAATTTCAGTCATTGAATTAGGAGCAAATTTCAGATTCACCAAATCTTTAAACTGCTGCCACACCTCCAACGAGTATCCACACTCAAAAAAACAAATGATTATGTGATTCCAGCCCATTGATGGTACCATGTTGTGAACACGGATATTGATTATGGTATCCGAAGGCTGAAAAACGTGTAGACTATTCTTATACTGGTATTAAAATGGTTTCAATATAATAAAACATGACACGCTAAATATTAATATCTAACAAAACTAGTATGACTCAAACTCTATGCTTACCTATTTAGAGACTCTCAGCCATGAGAGGACTTCCATTGGCATGAGTCTGCATAAAAGCATACTTGAATCTTGAGGAATAAAATTCATGAGTTGGAAGTGCCTGTGAATAGTGTCATCTCATTCCCATCATTGTTTAGTTGTAATTGATCATTTGATTCGAGTGATAGTTTCTTCCTTTAACTAGATCCGCCCAGAATCATGCATCTGGTTTTCACCGACATGCATTGGATGGTTGTGGGGAACTTTGGTTGAGTGGAGAAGAGAGGACCTTAGTGCTCCATTGTGCAGCGTGCAATTTTCATAGAAACTACCATAGGAAGGTACGAGTAGTGCAATAGGTTCATGTATACCCTAGCCCTTCCACATTTATGCAAGTGATGGCTTCTCCAGCTGCTCATAACCATGATTCGCTTCCTTTACAGTCTCCGTCGATGGAAAACTTGGAGGGTACATCAAACGTATTTTTAACCACAAGTTGACGGTAAACTGTTAAACATAAATGTGACCAATCAACAACAGTCAGTACCTAGCCTAAGAGGCGATTCGTGTGACAGCCTGACGAGTCATAACATTCAGGTTGAAACTGTTCTTTTTTTAGCAGAACAGTAAAGGCGCATGTCGCTTCGACTGTCACAGTTTTCGGATAAAAATTAGAATTAGGAAGGGGCATGCAACAACAATGGATTTAGAACGGCTTTCAACCTGTTTTGACCCATTTGACTTGTACCACTTCTAACTAATCTTTTGATTTGACCCGTTAACCCTCTAAACCAGTTCATTCATAAGTAAATGGAACAGTTCAAATATGATAGGTTCATTTATATTAAAATATGGTTGTGCAGCTTCATCTCTTTCATTTCATAGATTCACTTATAAATATGTAAATAATACATTTAAGAACACACTTAGTTATGTCCTTTACTTAGCTTTCGGGGCGCTTCTTTTTTAGCCATGTTTCTTTTATCTTGCTTCTTTTTCTTTTTGAAAATCCTATTTTGCCTAATTGACCCATTAGCGTTAAAAGAGAACTAAAATACCCCTAGTAAGATTGTACAGTTATGCATCATAATATAGATACCTGTTATATTCATTAAGATTTCCAGCTTGCACAAAACCATCAACATTTTTCTGAAAACAGAGATGTAAAAAGTCCAATCATCATCATTTAAAAAGTGTTGAATAAACAAACTTAAAGAGTAAAGATAAACCTTTTGCACAATTTCCATGCTGGAAGATGCACACTGTCGATTATGGCATACAGTTAAGTTATGATTTTATATCAGATATAGTCATATACAGATTTATGAGATACATATAGACACTTGACACGAAAAAAACCTGATATTTCCGAGTACCGACTTTCTTGAATAAAGAACGGCCCAATCTATAGGATAACTTGTGAGGAAGTTGAACCTACAAAGATTTAATAATAATAAAAAAAAGCGCATCAACAAGACATGACCTATGTAGCCTGAAAAAATCATCAAATATACTTCCCTTTTCTTATAGCTATTTGATAGACTACGAATTTTTCATAATATAAAATTATAGAACCTAACTTAAAAGAAATGCAGCACGCTTACCATTTTGTCCCTACTAACATGTGGGAAACAACTCCAACTACAAACCTACATCATCATGAATATATAAAAAAATAGAACAAAGACAAAAGCATAAAGAAAATATAAGAATTGTAATGTAAGTGATGTAAGGAACCCGTCATGGTAGTGTTTCTTTTTTGAGACCCTAATGAAGTTGATAAGCGCAACAAGTATGAGCCGAAAACACCCTTCAGTGTGGTTATTAGCAGCAACATGTCCCATGAGGAAAAAGTTGATAGCTGTAAGGAATAAAATAGAACAAATGACCAGAATCAGTATGCGATCCGTAGAACTTCAGAGCACTACCAATAGGCTAGTAACAAAACTGGATGGCATACAAGCCAAAATGGTTCAGTCTTTCTGTTACAATACGCGTTCTGTTTGTACTACAGTAACAAGATTCTTTTTCATATGCAATTACATCAGCAGGTTTGTACTAAACGGTTTAGATTGCTTGGTTAACACCGTAATTAGATTCTTCACACAAAATACTCATTTTCATCTTCGATTAGAAATATTGCCACAATAAAGGGTTTGTATTTGGAGATGATTCGCAAAACTTTGCTCCGTCAAAATTCTCTCCAAAAGAGTAATAAATAAACAATTTAGAAGAATTAAACGTATGCTGAACACGAAAACTGCTGACCAAGTCAAGTATTAGATAGAGCATTTAAAAGGCAAATAGTGTATTCATATAGTATTTTTCCCGCTATTGATTGTAAAAAGAGTCAAGACATGAATATCCGTTGCATATAAAAAGAACAATGTGATATAATAAGTGACTGTGATATAAGCATTCTACAACCAAGAAACAGAAAGAAAAATCAAGAATCGGCACCGATCTTGCAAAGTACAAAGACAAATAATAATCTGGTCGAGTTTCTAGCAGAAAGAAACCAACCTTTCTTTTTGCCAGGAAAGAAAACAGCAATCACGATTTCAGATTAACCTAGGTTACTCCGCCTATAGTTTTATCACCTTTACTCTCTCTAGTCTATGTCAATATATAGGGCTAATAACCTTTTAAAGCACTATACTTGTCAAGAATGGCAGTTCTGCGTAGCGAACTAAAAAAATAACTCTTTTAGACATTAAAGTTGACATTTTTGTCTTTCTTTAAGTATTATGACCATATTATGACCATTATACCCTTCGAAAAATATTTCAAAAAAAAAGAAATTTGAAAAAAAAATTCAGAAATATAAAAAAAAAGTATTTCAAAAAAAATTCAAAAAAAAAATTTTGGAAAAAAAATTTCGAAAAAAAAGTATTTTGAAACAAATTTAGAAAGGGTAAAATGGTCATAATATGGTCATAATACTTAAAGAAAGATAAAAAATGTCAACTTTAATGTCTAAAAGAGTTATTTTTTTAGTTCGCTAAGCAGAACTGACATTCTTGACAAGTATAGTGTTGTTGTCCCAACTATCTCTTGATCGATTATAAAAGTTGCAATGATTGAATAAGTAAATATTGTATGTTGTTCTAACTTTTTAAACGTTGCATTTACATATGTATATATAGATTATGAACCGGCATACATGAACCGACATAACCCTTCTTGGTTTCTACAGAAATAACTGCCAAGCAGTTATTATCTTCTGTTTTGACATAACTAGTCCCTATAGTTTAAACTAAACATAATACTAAGCAATGAATAAGATTATCGGGTCACATTCTCCTCCTTAATCTTGATCGTTGCTTCTTGTCAAATCTTGAACTCCGAGCATCTGTCTCATCGTCGTGAACTTTAGTCTTGGTAGAGCCTTTGTTAGTATATCCGCTCTTTGTAGTTCTCCGCTGACGTGTTCCACATTGATATGTCCATTCTCTACACATTCTCGAATGAAATGATAGCGAATGTCGATGTGTTTACTTCTTCCATGAAAAACTGGGTTCTTGACTAGTGCTATTGCTGAAATGTTATCTACCCTCAGCGTTATCTTCTTTTCTTCATTTCCAGTTAATTCACTAAGTAATCTCTTCAACCATAAGGCTTGACATGCTGCTGCAGTAGCCGCCATGAATTCTGATTCACATGATGATAGCGCCGCTGTTGGTTGCTTCTTGGTACACCAAGTAATGGGTGACTCTCCAAAGTAAAATACTACGCCAGTAGTTCCTTTTCCTTGATCAGTGTTGATTCCATAACTACTGCCGCCGTAATCTGTAATCTTGCACCGCCTTCTTTCTTGTAAATTATCCCATGCTCCTGTGTTCCTTTGATATATCGGATTACTTGCTTTAGTGCCTTTAGGTGATGATCCTTCGGGTCTTGCATAAATCTGCTGAGTAGTCCGACTGAATAACTAAGATCTGGTCTTGTATGTAGTAAGTACCTGAGACTTCCAATTAAACTTCTGTAGTAAGTTGCGTCAACTGAGTTTCCATCTTCCGCCTTGACCAACTTAGTACCCGGATCCATTGGTATCTTCGTATCATTACTATCCGTAATACTTGTCTCCTTTATGATCTTGTTAATATAGCCTGTTTGCTTGATTGTAATCTCTCCTCCTGTCTGTGTAACTTCTATCCCAAGGTAATAAGCTAACAACCCTAGGTCGCTCATTTCAAATTTTTCTTCCATCTGGGATTTAAAAGCTTCCAATTCTTTTCTTGGAGTGCCCGTGATAATCAAGTCATCTACATAAACTCCAACAATAAGTGTAGAGTTCTTGTTTCTCTTTGTGTAGACCGCTTGTTCGAGATTGCATTTCTTAAAGTCTAAGGACTTTAATGTTTGATCAAGCTTCACATTCCAAGCTCTCGGTGCTTGCCTTAAGCCATATAAAGCTTTAGTAAGCTTATAGACTTTTCCTGAGTTTCCTTGTTGAATAAATCCTTCAGGTTGTGTAACGTAGACTTCTTTTAAATCTCCATGCAGAATGTGTGATTTTACGTCTAGATGATGTACTTGCCATCCATGATATGCCGCTAATGCTAATATCAACCGAACTGTCTCTATCCGAGCAACCGGTGCAAATACTTCATCGAAGTCTATCCCTTGTTCTTGTACATAACCTTTTGCTACTAAGCGTGCTTTGTATTTGATGATGTTTCCTTTTGCATCCCTCTTGGTCTTGTAAACCCATTTGAGTCCTATTGCCTTCTGATTTTCTGGCAATGTTGTAAGAGTCCATGTATTATTCTTGTTGATTGAATCCAATTCAATCTTCATGGCCTCAATCCATTTCTCGTCTCGATGCTTCTTTGTAGTTACGGGTTCTTCTTCCGTAAATAACAAGCTTTGTGGTTCAACTCTACGTGCATGTCTATATATATCAGACATGTTTCTGAATTCACGCATCGGTGTGTCATCAAATTTATCTCTTGAGTTCTCTACAGAACTAATAGTAGCTTCGCTTCTCTTCCGAGTGTGGGTCGTAATGGTATGCTTCGGTGTGATTGGTGAAACAGATCAGGAATCGATCTTGTTCAAGATACGTGTTGTCATCGTCTGTGTTGACCGTGTAAGGTTTTCATTGTCAACTCCGCCTACTACAAAACTAGCCCAAAAGGTGTCTTGAGTGTTCGTATCTCCTTCATCTTTGTTCCAATCCCATGGTTTTGTTTCCATAAATTTTACGTCCCTACTAACATGTTTCTTCTTGGCTATAGGGTCATATAGCCTACATGCCTTTGATCCTTCCTCTACTCCTAAGTAAACCAATGGTATGCTTCTATCGTCCAGCTTCTTTAAGTGAGGTATCGTTATCTTTGCGTAAGCTGTGCATCCAAATATTTTTAGGTTCTCTAAGTTTGGTTTTCTATTATAGAGTGCCTCATATGGAGTTTTATCTATCAGGGCCCTCGTAGGTACCCTATTGAGTATGTAAAGGGCATGCTTAATCGCTTCCGCCCAAAGTTAATGGTAACTTCATTGCTTTCATCATACTCCTTGTAGTTGATAGCACTGTCCTATTCCTTCTCTTCACTACTCCATTCTGTGTGGGAGTATGGTGCCGTCAACCGTCGTCCTATTCGCTTTCCTTAAGTACCTTGTGAATTCATTTGATGTGAATTCACCACCTCTATCCGTTCTTAGCATTCTAATTTTCAACTTCATTTCCATTTCTATTTTCTGCCTAAATTCCTTGAATGTACTAAATGCCTCATCTTTCGATGTAAGAAAGTATGCCCACATAAAACGTGTACAATCGTCTACTAACAAAAAAATGAGTTTCTTGCTCGAGTGTGTTGTCGGACTAATAGGACCGCAAAGGTCTCCATATACTAAGTCCAACGGGTTCTTTGATCTGAATTTGGCTCGGTTTGGAAATGGTGTTCTGCTGTGTTTTCCTAATAAATATGCGTCACAAATTTGACCTACATGATTTATTCTAGGAATTCCTTCTACTAGACCTTTTCTAGTCATCTTGTTTATATCATCAAAGTTTAGATGACCTAATCTAGCATGCCATAACCATGCTTGGTTATCTATGTTTGCTAAGAGACATATAGGTTCCTCTATCTGTAACTGGATTTTGTAGAGTCGATTCTTAGATCGTTCTACCTTCATCAACAACTTCTTGTTTATATCATACAAAGTCAGCTTGTTTCCATCCATAATGACCTTACAACCTATTTCAGTAAGTTGTCATAGACTAAGTATGTTGCTCTTGAGGTTTGGTATGTAGTATACTTCTGATACTACTTTCTGTTCCTGTTTCTTACAACCTAACAAAGATAGACCCTCTACCCATTATCTGTACATACGATCCATCTCCAAAACGTACTCGTCCTGTTATGCTTTCATCAATATCTCTAAAATGACTCTTTATACCAGTCATGTGGTTACTTGCACCATTATCTAAATACCATATGCTTGCATCTGCTGTAGCATATTTCTTTGGTTGAATTCGTTCTTCGTTCAACAACAACACTTCCTTGTGTTCGGTTTCGTGCATAGTCATTAATAGTGATGGTTCATCGTCTTCTAAGATAAGGTTTGATTGTTCCTGGTTTGTTGATGTTGCTCTACATTTACTCATATAGTGTCCAAGTTTATTGCACTTGAAACATCTAATGTTACTCAAGTCTTTCTTACTTGAATTGTATGGGTTTCCTCTATGATCTGAGTTTCCCTTTTGTGAGTTGTTTCTGTTGTTATTATTCCGCCAGTTTCCTCGTGAGTAATTTGATCTACCTCCACGTTTGTTAAAACGTTTTCCTTTATCTGAGTGTTCACCATGTGTAAACAGTAGATTCTCCTGGCTTTCAACTTGACCTCCCTTCCGGAGTTTTATTCTTTCCTCAAACGCTTTGAGTTTTCCAGTGATCTCATCTAGGGTAATGTCTTCTAGATCACTTGTTTGTTCTATGGATGCTACTATCTGAATGAATCTATCAGGTGTGGAGTCTAATAGTTTTCTAACTATAAGTGATTCATCTAATGCTTTCCCTAATTCTTTTGCCTTCGTGACATAGCCATTTAACTTGTCTGCAAATGCATCCACCGTCTCATCTTCTTTCATCTGAAGTGAGTTAAATCCAATCATTAATGATTGTAAGCGTGCTTGCTGCACTTTATCTTGTCCAACGTGTCTTTTCTTTAGTGAATCCCATAAATCCTTTGCCTTCTTACAACCCGCTACTTGTAAGATCATGTCTTCCGTCAACGCTTGATATAGGAAAGCGATTGTTGCCTTATCCTTTTTGTCATCAACTGGTGTGTCTAATTTTGGTTCTATTTCCTCCCATAAGCCGTGTGCCTCTAGTATAACTTTGATTTGTATAGCCCAAACTGTGTAGTTTGTGTTTTTTAACTTAGGGCATTGGTATTGTGCAACAGGTGTTACGGGTTTTATTGTAGTTGATGTGGTTACTATATCATCGGTTGTCATTTTGAAAGTGTTTATTATTTTCACTTTCTAGTCTAATGGAATTACTTATCTTAGTATGGTACCCTTTTCTAATGTGAAAATTATAGTTTCCGGGAATCTTAGTACTACGGGATCAATAATTAGTTTTAAGGATTTCCTAAAAGTATAAACTAATGAGATATATACTATTCTAATATGAATTGAAATCCAAAATAAAAGAACTTATGACCTCGTTACTTTTGATGAATACGAGATGTATTCGATTGCCTTGTTAGTAAAACTCGTTCACCAACGTTGTTTGTTCCCACTTTATTTCCTTAGTCTTTTGCCTCGTTATCCTTGTTTCCAGAAATCCAATTCGACTTCAGTTTTTGTGTCTCGGATTTTTGCAAATGAGTCTAAAACAAAAGAAATTCCCACTGCCTCCTTGCCTTGTCCTTATTTCTGTTTTTGTTTTCGAATTTTATTGGGTTCGATACTAACAAAAACAGAAAACCTTCCTTGTACCAATCTACACGTTATCTATCTCCTTTTGTGCGTTCTCCTTGATCTCGGTCACTTTGAAATCACTAGGTTTCCTACACACAAACTCGTTACCACGTCTTGGTAATCCTTTCGAATCAAAACAGTCCTTCGTTTTTTTCAGATTCGTTCCAGCGAAACTAAACAGTCACTTATGTTTGTCTCTTGTCGTTGTTGTCATTCTTGTGTTGTATCAACACAAACTCCACACTTTTCTTTGAGTACTCTTCTTCGTCCTTGCGTATACGACTTCTTCTACAACAACGTTTTGCTTTGTGTTTTGTTTTCTAACCGGAAACACAAAGTCTCCACTCTTCTTCCTTTTGTTGTTGCCAACAAATTCCGACACCAATATCGTCTGGTGTTTTGACGCTTGCAACTTCAACGTAAAGTAGATTGTGCACTATCTCTTCTACGTTTCTCCTTATCCAACACTCGTTCGTTTTTCTTGGAAGAGTAAAAAACAAACGTTTCTGCCAAAGTAAGAACAGCGGTGTTCTTCTCCTTTCTGGCGTTTTTCCTTTTGGCTTCTCAGTAAGATTGTTATGCAGAAACAGTAAGATGTTTCGTTGTATGTTAATCCTTGCTCTTGATGCCAATTGTTGTCCCAACTATCTCTTGATCGATTATAAAAGTTGCAATGATTGAATAAGTAAATATTGTATGTTGTTCTAACTTTTTAAACGCTGCATTTACATATGTATATATAGATTATGAACCGGCATACATGAACCGACATAACCCTTCTTGGTTTCTACAGAAATAACTGCCAAGCAGTTATTATCTTCTGTTTTGACATAACTAGTCCCTATAGTTTAAACTAAACATAATACTAAGCAATGAATAAGATTATCGGGTCACAAGTGATTTAAAAGGTTATTAACCCTAATATATATCACAAATTTCACATTTAGCCATTAATGCTTACTAAAATAAATACTAATTTTCAAATTTCAATTCCCTCTTCTTTTGGCAAAATGGTTTACCAAGGTCCTGCATCAGTAAGGCATGTGATTTTAATTTTTAGAAAGCGCTACTTGGTTATAGAATCCTGTATCAGTAAAAAATTGGTTTACCAAGTAGATACTAACAAGTTAAACATAAAAGAATTACCATATATTCTTTAGAGACTTTCTGAGCCAGGGGAAGAGTTCCATTAGCATGGTTCTTCATACAACTTGTTTTTGAGGTGTACATATTTGTGGCTAGAAATACCTGACAATTATGAAAAACCTTTGTCATGCCGTTTCCAACAAACACGGCTATGTAAGCATCATACATTCAGAAAAGTAGCTAAAAGAGTGAAAATCATTTGCTCAAATCACCATTCCGCCCATTAACATGTCTCCTATTTCTTTTCTTATTTTCACTCTTTATGGCAATGGTAGTGAATCAAAATGAATGACAGACAAACGGTGAGTTAAGCAAACAAAACTAACAAAGATTATTTGCAAGAACTGTATTTTTTTTTTTTAATGACAATTTTTGTAAAAATAATAATAATAATAATAAAAAAATGGAAATTAGCTAGATGATAATAAGAAGAAATGCCTCGAAACTAATCTAAAAAAACACTCAAACACTGAGATTATTAGCAAAAAATATGTTAAATTGGAGATCTGATACTCCATGGTAAAAATATATTTTGATTAACAAATACGAATTAAAAGAGTATAAATTTACGGATTAAAAGCCGTTAACATTTTAACAACATGCTAGTACACATAACATTAAAACCCTAACTGATGCAAATATAATTAAAAAATGAACTTATGGAAAATCAAATAAAGTAAAATAGAGTGTTGATTGATATACCTTGTTCGCAGAATCACGGATTATATGAAAAATATTTCAAATGAACGGAATCAGATC
Source organism: Chrysanthemum makinoi (assembly GCA_910596185.1). Taxonomy (NCBI): domain Eukaryota; kingdom Viridiplantae; phylum Streptophyta; class Magnoliopsida; order Asterales; family Asteraceae; genus Chrysanthemum; species Chrysanthemum makinoi. The sequence continues at coordinate 296,862,108 of OU343222.1, forward strand.
GATTTTCAAGAAGAAATGGGCAGAGAGATTTTTTAGGGCTTTGGTTTGGGACTTCGACAGAAGTGGTACTATGCCACTGGTAAAATAAGTGTGATAAGTTTTAGAAAGGCCCTTTAATTATGGAAATGTTGTAAACTTGTCCATGTTATAGAGTGGTTGGAAATTTGACATATTTAGTAAAAAAATTACAATTGTGTTAGTGTATTAAGTTATCTTTATATCTATTTATCTTCTATCTCTATTATAAAGTTGAGTTTTTGGATGTTTAATACCATAAGCTTTATTGTGATTAAATGATTACGGAGTATAAGTTACATCCCATAATAACTAATGTATCTACTTCAATGATTGTCAGATAACCCCACACCATTGCCAACAAATGATTGCCTTCTTTTTTGGATGATTAGCTTTAGTGTGATTAAAAGTTTTAACTCATAATAACTCACGTGTTCTACTTTAATGATTTTCCACTAACTCCACACCATTGCGAACGAAGGGTTGCCTTCTTTAAATTATGTTTTGGTTTCATAACCCACTGATTTAATTTGGACTTAACTTTGTCCTACACCAACTAATCTTCATTCAAAGGTATCTATATTACTACGTAATAGCACCTTCATCTCATGGGATAGTCATTTTGTGAGCAACCATGCATCTCAAAAAATGAAATTGCATCTAAAAGTTAGGTTCAAATCTTAATAGTTTACCAAATCATATTTTTCTTGACCAATTGGCAAAAGATGTTGATGCTCCAATAAAAGTTACAGTGGGTTGAAAATGGGAATTCATTAGTATCCAAGGGAGATACATGGCCACTAACTTCGTTGTTTCGGATGAGAAGGTTTATTCTACTTTTTCATATAGGTTTACAACGTTTGAATATACCTATGATCAAGGTTGCAAAAATCGCTAGGCGGTAGCTGGTCGGTCAGGTACCGCCTAGAAGTTATTCGGTTAGGCGAGGATTAATTAGATTGGATTTTTTATGTATATAATTATAAAGATTTATAACTATATGCCCTGATTTGGCCGATTTATGCTTGATTTGGCCAATTTTTATCCATAACCGAGTTGGTGATTTATCCGATTGGCCAATTTATGTCTGAATTGGCTGATTTTTATCCGATTAATGGGGGCTGTTAAACCCCGCCTAAGGATTAATCGCCGATTAATCCGCCGCCTAGACCGATTTTTGCAACACTGCCTGTGATAATAACATAAGCCTTTTCCAGATATATATCATGCATTGTACATCAAAGACCAGCATATCACATGGTTTCATCAATAAGCTGCAAGAAGGTTTCGTTTATTAAATGCAGGGCTTTAGCTTGGAACCCAACAAAGAAGACTATCGAATCTTGAAAAGAAACATTCAAGAATTCAACCAATATGTATCCTAATTATACGTACCCTCATTCTACAAAGATTTTTACGTATCTTTTGCTACTATACAAAAGTAAAATGGTAGAATTTCAATTATGCGGCGTCCTACTTACCTATGTGAATTGAAAATTTATAAAAATATGTGGTGTTAGATTTTGGATAATTATTGTTTACTTCATGATCAAATACACAAATAACAACATAAAAATGCCATGTATGGTCTTATAGTGGAGTACATTATGGTGAACCATCAACGTAGATTATGAACTTGTGCTTTATCATTTTTGCTATGATGGATTTAATAAGATCAACTTATTTGTGATTTGAATTTGGAGCAATGAGGAGTACACGATGTTCACGTGAAATATATGGTCAAAGGTACGGATGTCTAGTTGCTTAAGATGTGTGGTAGCAATATTTGTGTGTGCAAGTGAGACTAATATTAGCGAGTACAATTGACTTTGATCTAAAGCTTGGAGGGCCGGAACTCTAGATTTTATTGTTACTCTAATAAAAAAAGTATCATCTTATAGATATAAAATATGCGCTGGTATTTTGTATTATTAAGGTGCATATTGTACATGATTATAAAATATGCGCTGATATTCTTTGTTATTATATATGGATTCACAAACTTGATGATGTTTGGAAATATATTATTGGTTTATAAAGATCTAAAGAAAAAGATAACTCCGAATTCACAAAACCTTATGACCGGTGCATACACAACAAAAAGGTTGCATTTATAACCAGAAATCGAACTTACTCAAATTTGTCTCCACTTAGCAAGAGGAACACTATGGAAGCTCGTTTTTGTTGGGAGGTATGAATGGTGTACTCATGTGTTTTCTCTGATTCGTTGACGTTGCAATTCTCCACTACAATTCGTGGTAAGGATATTGATATCATGATATAGAAGTAATATGAATGCTAATCATTACTTTTGAGATCGAGAAATTACTTTCTAAAATGAAAATATGATCGTGAACAAGCGACTGTGTTAGACAACTATAAATGTTGAATTAGTGATCCTGCCATCAAAAACTGATATACTAACATACAATCAACTATTTTCTCCTTGTGATTCCCAACCAATTTCTTTTACACGCAAAAAATAAGGGGTAACAGAAAAGCCTGCGGGTGCAACCATATTACGTATCTATTCAAATTCACGTGTAAAACGTTATCTTCAAAAAATAGCAAAGCTAACTGACTCGTTGTCAATTATATATTCTCAAGCAACACAAACGGTTAAGTTTGTATCCCCAGATCGTTCCAAACATAGGTTAAATGGAGTTATAAACTCTCGTCGCGTTTACGTTATTTTGAATAGTGAAAAAGGGCAAATAATGGGGAATTATATTAAATATGATGAACAATAGCTAAAAATAACTAGTAGGGAACTAAAACAATTACTCTAAGCAATCGGGTGCTGGAACGCAATAAAAACCTAAAAACGAGCGTGCTCGGGGAAAACCCGAGCCTAAAGTGAAATCTAAGAAATAACGACCCTCGAAACGTAAAATTATTTTTCCTATGTGCAAAACGACAAAATAAAAATTTGGGAAAAAGCGGAATATTTTTTTGACTTTTTATTTAATTTTTATGAATTAAAAACTAAAAAGTAGAAATTAAATGTTTAAAAATAGCAAAACAATTTGGAAAATTACAAAACTTTTTGGAAAATTACTTTACTAAATGCTAAATCTGTGAAAATTGTTAAACTTGAAAAATCAGCTATAAGGTACACTGCCTAATAGGTTGTAAAACTTGCTCACGAAAAATGAAGTCTTTCGACCTCGAACCACGCATCAGACATGTCCCCGCCAAAAGATATTTTATTAAAAAAAACTCTTTAATATTATTTTAATTAAGTTAAATCGCTATTAAATCATTTAAATTTAATTTAAACACTTGCAAAATCATCTTTAATTAATTTCAAACCTTTTAAAAATGTTTACATCAATTTTAACTAAGTTAAATCATTTATCCTTAATTTATATAATTAAAAATTATTTTTAAATCATTTTAATTAAGTTATACATGAGATGTTAAACGAATGAGTCGAGATGATATGGTTATAGATGAAATGTTAAACGATTGAGTCGAGATGATATGGTTATACATGAGATGTCAAACGAGTGAGTCGAGATGATATCTATATCCCGCCAAAATTTTGGCGCTAACGCTTCCCACCAAAGGCACTATTTTTTTACCATATATATGACCGCATATATGCTCTTATCCACACAAACTCATTTATATCTTATTCTCACAGCCACCAACACATTACTCAATCTGTTTATCACAACAACCAACATACACATGGTTGTCATGCCTCGAATTTTGCAATTTGAAGCTTTTGCTTGTCGTTGTGGGTGGAGATGTATTTTCGCGAAAATCGCATAAAGGTGACACATGTGAACAATTACATATTTTTTTGTGTAATATATAAATAATGTGGTGAGTTGATAAGGATTTAAAAGGTACAATTTTGAAGGGTCATTTAAGCCCTTAATTGATCACTTTTGTATCTGTTACAACTTAATTTCGTTCATTTTCACTTTTTAGGTCTCTTGAAGGCAAATTGTTGGAATGACACTTATTCGGACGAAAAGGCGCGAATATACGAAGAAATTGGCCAAAGTCAAGAATCGAGACACTCAAGCTGCTTAAACTGAAGGGGACGGCGTCACCGCTTAATTGCAACGCCGTCGCGACACACCTTGAGACGACTCAGAGAGCAAATTGCTATTTTACAAGTGACGGCATCAGGTTTAAAAGATTAGGGCGTCACAACTCAGACGGCCTAGATTTGGATCCCGATGGCGTCAGAGGTTGAAGCCGACGGCGTCACAAGCATAAGGTGACGCTGTCACAGAGTTGACGTGGCCAAGACGAAACCCTAATGACGGCGACCCGATGGCGTCACAATTAAAGAGTGACGCCGTCGCATATTGTAACTCTATATATAGAATTCGAATTTTCAGTATTTAGGAGAGGTAGTTTTGTGGAGTAAAACCTAAACCGAACATAGGCTGTCTTGGGCAGTATCTTAGGGTTCCATACCCTATTTTATAACAAGATAAGTGATTAACTTCATTAACTAAATTATGTCTTCAATTGTTTGTGTGTATGCTTGCATGTTTTCCATGTCCGGCTAATTTACTAGTGTGTTTGCTTAGATCTATGAAACCTAGGTATTGAATATTGATTGGTTGTCTCTTATCTTAATTGTGATTGACCTAGTATTGCGATAGGTCATCCATTGTGTTTTTAATGCTTAAGTAATATTTGTGAACATTAGTTTATAATCACCTAGAGTTATTTTAGTCTAAACATCCAAAGATAACTTTAGAGGTAGTTTATGAATCCTAGAGATTTCGTAGGCAATAACCATAAGGTAGACTTAAAGAGTTAGGGATAAACGCATACCCTACGACCTTAGAAGACACAACGCGTTAAGAATAAGGACGTGACAATTCAACCATCAATACGAGATAACTAGGGAGTAATAGCATCTAAGTAAACCCATTTTTAATCATCATAAGAGCACACAACAATAGACATAGACTACACTCACCTTAGTTTAGATAATTAGATAAGTAGTGCAATCGGGAGAAATACCAACCCCCCAAATCCAATACCCCGAGATTCGTACCTTTCCATTTTCTAAAAAACATAAAAAAGAAAATAAAAATAATCTTCCTCAACCCCAACCTTAGCATAGTAATTTTTCACTAGCATTCCTATTCCCCTAGAGAACGATATCAATTCCCGAGGCTTACCCTAATACTACACTACAACGATTAGGTTCACTGCCTAGGGTGTTGAAAAACTTGCTCGACTAAAAGGAAGTTCCTTTGACCCCAACGCTGCTGTACGGGTATCAAGTTTTGGTGCCACGGGGAATATAATAGCTAGTTAGATTTCCACCTCGTTTAGGTTTCCTTGCTTGATTCCTATCAAGTAAGCTTTTTTTTCCCCCATTTTTAGCTTCCTTTTAGTCTATCCCCCTTCTTCGTGACCTTTGTTAGTAACCCCATCACTTTTTATCATGGAAGGTCATAATCAACCACCACTCATCAACCCACCACCAAATGACCCGCCAAGAGGCCGTACTCTTGTTGAATACTCAAGACCAAGCCACCTAGGCTATAGAAACACCATTGAGTTTCCCGACCAAGCCCAAACTACGGCCCTTCGATCCGACACCATCCGGTTGGTGCAAAACGGATGTGCATTCCATGGACTTCGTTCCGAAGATCCTAATCAGCATCTTAAGGATTTACTTAAAAAAGCATAATTGTAACTTGAGTAATAAAATTCATGAGTTGGAAGTGCGTGTGAATAGTGTCATCTTATTCCCATCGGAGTTTAGTTGTAATTGATCATTAGATTCGAGTGATAGTTTCCAACTTTAACTGGATCCGCCTAGAATGACTCAAACTCTATGCTTACCTATATCTTTATAGACTTTCTCAGCCATGAGAGGACTTCCATTAGCATGAGTCTGCATGAAAGCATACTTGTATCTTGAGGAATAAAATTCATGAGTTGGAAGTGCCTGTTAATAGTGTCATCTCATTCCCATAAGAGTTTAGTTGTAATTGATCATTATTCGAGTGATAGTTTCCAACTTTGACCGGATCCGCCCAGAATCACGCATCTGGTTTTCACCAACACGCATTGGATGGCTGTGGGGAACTTTGGCCGGGTGGAGAAAAGAGGACCTTAGCGGTCCTTTGTGCAGTGTGCCATTGTCATAGAAACTACCATAGGAAGGTACCAGTAGTGCAATAAGTTCATAAAATGTATTCCCTAGCCCTTCCACATTTATGCAGGTGATGGCATTTGCTTCTGCTCATAACCATGGTTCGCTTCCTTTACAGTCTCCATCGATGGAAAACTTGGAGGGCACATGAAACCTATGTTTAGCCACAAGTTGACGGTAAACTGTTAAACATAAATGTGATCAATCAACAACAATCAGTACCTAGAACGATTTTTCCAATTGAGATACATGGCCACTAACTTCGTTGTTTTGGATGAAAAGGTTTATTCTACTTTTTCATATAGGTTTACAACGTTTAAATATACCTATGATCAATGTTGCAAAAATCGCTAGGCGGTAGCTGGTCGGTCGGGTACCGCCTAGAAATTATTCGGTTAGGCGAGGATTAATTAGATTGGATATTTTATGTATATAATTATAAAGATTTATAACTATATGCCCTGATTTCTCCGATTTATGCTTGATTTGGCCAATTTTTATCCATAACCGAGTTGGTGATTTATCCGATTAGCCAATTTATGCTTGAATTGGCCGATTTTTATCCGAAAGTAATGCGGTTAAACCCGCCTAACGATTAATCGCCGATTAATCCGCCGCCTAGACCGATTTTTGCAACACTGCCCGTGATAATAACATAAGCCTTTTCCAGATAAATATCATGCATTGTACATCAAAGACCAGCATATCACATGGTTTCATCAATAAACTGCAAGAAGGTTTCGTTTATTAAATGCAGGGCTTTAGCTTGGAACCCAACAAAGAAGACTATCGAATCTTGAAAAGAAACATTCAAGTATTCAACCAATATGTATCCTAATTATACGTACCCTCATTCTACAAAGATTTTTACGTATCTTTTGCTACTATACAAAAGTAAAATGGTAAAAATTCAATTATGCGGCGTCCTACTTACCTATGTGAATTGAAAATTTATAAAAATATGTGGTGTTAGATTTTGGATAATTATTGTTAACTTCATGATCAAATACGCAAATAACAACATAAAAATGCAATGTACGGTCTTATAGTGGAGTACTTTATGGTGAGCCATCACGGTAGATTATGAACTTGTGCTTTATCATTTTTGCTATGATGGATTTAATAAGATCAACTTATTTGTGATTTGAATTTGGAGCAATGAGGAGTACATGATGTTCATGTGAAATATATGGTCAAAGGTACGGATGTCTAGTTGCTTAAGATGTGTGGTAGCAATATTTGTGTGTGCAAGTGAGACTAATATTAGCGAGTACAATTGACTTTGATCTAAAGCTTGGAGGGCCGGAAATCTAGATTTTATTGTTACTCTAATAAAAAAAGTATCATCTTATAGATATAAAATATACGCTGGTATTTTGTATTATTAAGGTGCATATTGTACATGATTACAAAGCCATGGACCCATTATTTTTTGTAATTATATATGGAATCACAAACTTAATATATTATTGGTTTATAAAGATCTAAAGAAAAATATAACTCCGAATTCACAAAACCTTATGACCGGTGCATACACAACAAAAAGGTTGCATTTATAATCAGAAATCAAACTTACTCAAATTTGTCTCCACTTAGCAAGAGGAACACTATGGAAGCTCGTTTTGGTTGGGAGGTTTGAATGGTGTACTCATGTGTTTTCTTTGATTCGTTGACATTGCAATTCTCCACTACAATTCGTGGTAAGGATATTGATATCATGATATAGAAGTAATATGAATGCTAATCATTACTTTTGAGATCGAGAAATTACTTTCTAAAATGAAAATATGATCGTGAACAAGCGACTGTGTTAGACAACTATAAATGTTGAATTAGTGATCCTGCCACAAAAACTGATATACTAACATACAATCAACTATTTGCTCCTTGTGATTCCCAACCAATTTCTTTCAGAGGCAAACAATAAGGGGTAACATAAAAGCCTGCGGGTGCAACCATATTACGTATCTAGTCAAATTCACTTGTAAAATGTTATCTTCACAAAATAGCAAAGCTAATTGACTCGTTGTCAATTATATATTCTCAAGCAACACAAACGGTTAAGTTTGTATCCCCGGATCGTTCCAAACAAAGGATGAGTGGAGTTATAAACTCTCGTCGCGTTTACGTTATTTTGAATAGTGAAAAAGGCAAATAATGGGGAATTTTACTAAATATGATGAACAATAGCTAAAAACAACAAATAGGGAACTAAAAGAATTACTCTAAGCAATCTGGGGCTAGAACGCAATAAAAACCTAAAAACGAGCGTGCTTGACCCGAGCCTAAAAGTGAAATCTAAGAAATAACGACCCTCGAAATGTAAAATTATTTTTCTTATGTGCAAAATGACAAAATAAAAATTTGGGAAAAAGCGGAACATTTTTTTGACTTTTATTTAATTTTTATGAATTAAAAACTAAAAAGTAGAAATTAAATGTTTAAAAATAGCAAAACAATTTGGAAAATTACAAAACCTTTCGGAAAATTACTTTACTAAATGCTAAATCTGTGAAAATTGTTAAACTTGAAAAGTCAGCTATTACTCTATTAGGTACACTGTCTAGTGGGTTGTAAAACTTGCTCACGAAAAATGAAGTCCTTCGACCCCGAACCACGCATCAGACATGTCCCCGCCAAAAGATATTTTATTAAAAAAAACTCTTTTATATTATTTTAATTAAGTTAAATCGCTATTAAATCATTTAAATTTAATTTAAACATTTGCAAAATCATCTTTAATTAATTTCAAACCTTTTAAAAATGTTTACATCAATTTTAACTAAGTTAAATGATTTATCCTTAACTTATATAATTAAAAATTATTTTTAAATCATTTTAATTAAGTTATACATGAGATGTTAAACGAATGAGTCGAGATGATATGCTTATAGATGAAATGTTAAACGATTGAGTCGAGATGATATGTTTATACATGAGATGTCAAACGAATGAGTCGAGATGATATTTATATCCCGCCAAAATTTTGGCGCTAACACTTCCCACCAAAAGCTCTATTTTTTTACCATATATAATCTGCTCTTATCCACACAAACTCATTAATATCTTATTCTCACAGCCACCAACACATTACTCAACCTGTTTATCACAATAACCAACATACACATGGTTATCATGCTTTGGATTTCGCAATTTGAAGCTTTTGCTTGTCGTTGTGGGTGGAGATGTATTTCCGCGAAAATCGCATAAAGGTGACACATGTGAACAATTACATAGTTTTTTGTGTAATATATAAATAATTTGGTTAGTTGATAAGGATTTAAAAGGTACACTTTTGACGGATCATTTAAGCTCTTAATTGATCACTTTTGTATCTGTTACTACTTAATTTCATTCCTTTTCACTTTTTAAGTCTCTTGAAGGCAAATTACTGGAATGACACTTATTCGGACGAAAAGGCGCGAATATACGAAGAAAATGGCCAAAGTCAAGAATCGAGACACACAAGCTGCTGAAACTGATGGGGACGGCGTCACGGCTTAATTGCGACGCCGTCGCGACACACCTTGAGACGACTCAGAGAGAAAATTACTATTTTACAAGTGACGGCATCAGGTTTAAAAGAGTATGGCGTTACGACTCAGACGGCCTATATTTGGATCCCGACGGCGTCAGAGGTTGAAGCCGACAGCGTCACAAACATAAGGTGACACTGTCACAGAGTTGAGGTGGCCAAGACGAAACCCTAATGACGGCGACCCGACGGCGTCACAATTAAAGAGTGACACCGTCGCATATTGTAACTCTATCTATAGAATTCGAATTTTCAGTATTTGGGAGAGGTAGTTTTGTGGAGTAAAACCTAAACCGAACATAGGCTGCCTTGAGCAGTATCTTAGGGTTCCATACCCTATTTTACAACAAGATAAGTGATTTACTTCATTAATTCAATTATGTCTTCAATTGTTTGTGTGTATGCTTGCATGTTTTCCATGTCCGGCTAATTTACTTGTGTGTTTGCTTAGATCTATGAAACCTAGGTATTGAATATTGATTGGTTATCTCTTATCTTAATTGTGATTGACCTAGTATTGCGATAGGTCATCCGTTGTGTTTTTAATGCTTAAGTAATCTTTGTGAACATTAGTTTATAATCACCCAGAGTTATTGTAGTCTAAACATCCAAAGATAACTTAAAGGTAGTTTATGAATCCTAGAGATTTCGTAGGCAATAACCATAAGGTAGACTTAAAGAGTTAGGGATAAACGCATACCCTACGACCTTAGAAGACACAACGCGTTAAGAATAAGGACGTGACAATTCAACCATCAATACGAGATAACTAGGGAGTAATAGCATCTAAGTAAACACATTTTTAATCATCGTAAGAGCACACAACAATAGACATAGACTACACTTACATTAGTTTAGATAATTAGATAAGTAGAGTAATCGGTAGAAATACCAACCCCCCAAATCCAATACCCCGAGATTCGTACCTTTCCATTTTCTAAATAAAACATAAAAAAGAAAAAATAATCTTCCTCAACCCCAACCTTAGCGTAGTAATTTCTCACTAGCATTCCTATTCCCCCAGAGAACGATATCAATTCCCGAGGCTTACCCTAATACTACACTACAACGATTAGGTTCACTTCCTAGGGTGTTGAAAAACTTGCTCGACTAAAAGGAAGTTCCTTTGACCCGAACGCCGCTGTACGGGTATCAAGTTTTTGGCGCCTGGGAATAGAATAGCTAGTTAGATTTCCACCTCGTTTTGGTTTCCTTGCTTGATTCCTATCAAGTAAGCTTTTTTTTCCCATTTTTAGCTTTCTTATAGTCTATCCCCATTCTTCGTGACCTTTGTTAGTAACCCCATCACTTTTCATCATGGAAGGTGATAATCAACCACCACTCATCAACCAACCACCAAATGACCCACCAAGAGGCCGTACTCTTGGTGAATACTCAAGACCAAGCCACCTAGGCTATAGAAACACCATTGAGCTTCCCGACCAAGCCCAAACTACGGCCCATCGATTCGACACCATCCGGTTGGTGCAAAACGGATGTGCATTCCATGGACTTCGTTCCGAAGATCCTAATCAGCATCTTAAGGATTTCCTTAAAATTGTCGATGCCATCGACCTCGATGCTGCTACTCGGGAGACCACGCGTTTGCGTCTCTTCCAATTCTCTCTATGGGACCAAGCTAGCAATTGGCTTGAGCAACTTCCCGCCGGCTCCATATCAAGTTGGGATGATCTCACCTTTCATTTCCTTGCTCAATTTTTCCCACCGGGGAGAACTACTAAGCTTAGACGAGATATCTTGACGTTCCAACAACTTCAAGGCAAGTCTCTCTACGAGGCATGGACCCGATTCAAAGAACTGCTCCATAGAGTCCCTCATCATGGCATTGATCTTTGGTTTCAAATTCAAATCTTCTATGACCATACCGATTTCATCACAAGGTGATCCATTGATCGAGCCGCCGGTGGAAGGCTTAATGACTTCAACGCAGATGAATCATGGGATATTATAGAAGGGCTTACCGATCAAAGCTACGAAAATTGGAGTGAATCCCATGAAACCCCCATCAAAGTGGTTAATGCAATATAGGTTCCTCATGAGTCTTCCATCACTGAAGAGAAAATGAGTGATCTTGAGAAAAGGATCGATTATCTAATTGAGAGGCAAAGGAGAGCTCCTGAACGAACCCCTCGAAAAATGGTTAATTATGCTAACTCCACCAATCACCCAACATCCTTCTCTGAATCACCAAGCCGTGAGCAAAATCTCAATTCCGAACGGCGCTTTCGTTCTACTTCTCCAATACCCCTCTCACCGAGCTTTAAGGAACAAATGAGAGAATAAATGGCATCCCATACGGAAAGATTAGCAAAATTTGAAGAGGAGGTTTATAGGCAAAGGGAGGAGATGCAGGCAAAGATGACAGAGATGATGAACTTGGTAAAAGAGTATACTAAGACAAAAGTTCCTGAAATGGTGCTAGTGAGAAGCAATGATTACCCTCCCCCCACTTCGTTTGTTAACACCATTTCCATTGTGCCTGATGAAGATGGAACAGTTGAGGGAAAGGAAACTGAGAAAAGCAAGAAGGAGGAGGCTGAAACCAATGATGAACCCGAGACCATTGAGTACTACCTTAAGCACGAGATTAATAAAAAAATCATTGTTAACCAAGTGAACAACTTTAGGTACAATGAGGTTCTTAGGAAGGCCCTAGAAGGAGAAACTACAAAAAAAGATTATGACACCATGCCTATGGGACCTATGTATGAGTTGGTTCTAAAAAAAACCTGTAACTAAAAAACGAGAAACCACGGGGAACTTCGTGATACCATGTAGCATAGGAAACATTGATAATATAAACGCCTTAGCTGATCAAGGATCTGATGTGAACATAATGCCACTATCAGTCTATAATAAGTTGACTAGGGAGAAGCCAACCAAGAACAATCTTAGACTTTCCTTAGCAAATCACACATATGTCTACCCCATAGGAATAGCGGAGAATGTCTTAATAGAGGTGGCCAATATTGTTTATCTGGTGGACTTCGTGATTATAGACATTGAGGAAGATATAAATATGCCGCTCATTCTTGGAACACCTTTTCTGGCCACGGCCAAAGCTACCATCAAATGCGGTGAGGGCATCATGATACTCAAGAGTGGCAAGGGATACGCTAGGATACCTATTGTTCCAAGATATCCTTTAAAGATTATGGAAATGATTATTGATGAGAATCCACAAGTCTCTAACAAAGATAGTTAGGAAGAAAATTAACGATTGGGACAAAGGGCTTAGAGAATTCATGGTTCAAGGGCTACATGCAACATTGTGGAAACGCGATAAAAAGCTAGGAAATAATCCTACCTCAATACCACAAATTCAAAAGAACCCTAAGGAATTTTTAAAGGGAGAGAAAGTGCTTTTATACAAATCAAGAATAAAAGCATTAAAAGGTAGAAACAAGCCAAGATGGTTCGGGCCCTATACGGTGAATGAAACTAATCTAAAAAATAAAACCGTTACCATAATAGACGACGTTGGGAAGGAATCCACGGTAACCATACAACGTCTACGACCTTTTGATAAAGGATTAGTAAAGGTAAGAGGTGATGGTGACGAAGTAACGTAGGGGCACGACTTCGAGTCTACCTACAAGACTCATAAATAAAGAAAAGCGCTTTGTGGGAGGCAACCTATGCTTAATTGTTTGCTTGTTTGTGTGTCGTATATCTTTTATTGATTGTTTATTCTCATGATTAAATTTGTAAAATAACTTTATTTTGTCTTTAACCTCATCTTAATTACATATAAAGGTATTTTACAAAAGGGATAAGTGTAGGGAGGATTACACACGTTTTCAAAAAGAACGTGAACATGAAAATTACGATTATTTAAAAGATATACATGTGTGTTTGTTCGAGTCAAATGCTTGTATCGAGTCATAATGGATGTTTTGCAGAAAAATTTTCTAGATTCTAAAGATATAAATTTTCTAGAATTTTTCCCAGAAAATCACAGACCAGTTTATGTCAGGATAACCTGACTGCGTCTGGTCGCGAAACCGACGGCCAGAGGAATAGAAACTGCTTACTACTTTTTCTCGTTTTCTGAGCTACTTATAAATTTTTGGAATTTTTCAGGTCTTATATTTCCAGAAAATCTGTAAACATCCATTCCACAAGCATTCTATCCTATTTTAGTAGAGTCATATATATATATATATATTGTTACCGCTGATTTTACGTGAATGTTTCATTTGTTTTCTTCAAGTGTGCTGGTTTTATTTATCAAGAAGAAGATACAAAAGATTAGAAGGAGCTTTTCACGCATACATTCTTCTTGGAGAAGAATTTAACCACTACTTCACACGGATCCTACCGAGCTAATCAGGGGAGTACTAGTTTCTTTCATTTTTAATTACCTTCCATTATCATAACTTTGATACTTTCGGGGAACATTGGGGACAATGTTCAGTTTAAGTGTAGGGATGGAAAATAAAACGGGAATTTTGAAACTATGCTTATCCTTGACTATTTGCCTTGTCCAATTTCATTTGTGTAATAAACCATGAGAAATATCGGTTAGGGTAATTTTGGCACCAAATTTTAAATTTTTCATGACATGTAGGAGTGGGCCATTTGTCTTAATAAAGCATCTCATGGATAGGAAGTTATATGACTGGCACAAAAACCTTTACCACTTAAATTCCACCCAAAATGTGAGGATCGCCCTTAGATTTGTAGGAATTAAAGCATTCCACTTTAATGATTCGAGTGTGTACCGGTAGTATAATAGATTCTAGAACTTGTTTTGTGATGCATTCCGAGATCGCTAGTGAGACTACACTGGTGTAGTTAGGAATAACTAAATGATAAGAGGCATTAGGATACCCCTTGTTTGATACCCGTAATATAATTACTTCTTCCACATCGGTTGAGTAATTCCCCCACACCCTTGCGTTGTACTCATCTTTAGTACACGATACCCCTAGTTAACCCCTCAGAGCCTATCCTTTTCGCGGTTCTCGTGATGTTTCGGTTTTTATGAAATATCAATGAAGAGTATTGTTTACAATCCACCCCCAAATGCACACCCAAATCGCGTTAGCCTACCTTGTATGCACTCACTTTTAGTGCATTATTGTTACCATACTAAACCCTTAGTTCAATTATCTAGTTGCTTGCATAAGTTTTTAAGTCGAGTCATATCCTTTGTACACAGTTTTGGGACGATTGGGACTCATGGGAAAAGTTAAATTTTATGAAATGACGGGAAGGAATGTTAAATTCAAATTCTCTTTATTTGCGTCATAATGTACTCCAAGTGTTTTGATCTTTTCAATTTGGGTCAAATTAGTGTTAGAGTAATAAAAACTCAAGTGTAGGGATGTGCTTATAAATCCCTATTATTTTGATGTTATCGTTGAGGATGGTAGAGTAAAAGTGTATGGAAAAAAAGAAAAAAAAAGAAAAAACATACGGGTTACCATCCTACATCTATCTTTAAAATGATGTTCGTTTGTTTCAAATTGTCTAGAGTTTAAAGTGTCGAGTCTTTGCTTAGCAACGCCATTCTTCTCATGCTTGTAACATAAAGATTTTTTACTTGCCACCACTAAATCGCCTATCCTACCAAACCATTTGTTTCCCTACCGTAAGCCTAACGTTACAAGCCTTTAAAAGACCTCTTGGATAGTTTTTTCTAGGTGCTTGCGCCAAAGCGATGGAGGTTTGATCTAGTCTCAAGCCTATGGTAATCTATTTACTAGGACCGGTTAATTAGTGTTTATCTTCCATTTCCAACTTGATATATTTCATATACACCCGAGAGATGAGAGTATCCAAACACCACTTGTGAGGTGCTAGTATGTAATTTTTGTGCTTGTTATGACTTTTGCGAGGCTTATATGTGTTGTGAATTGTTCTAAACTAATGCTTCATGACTCCTAACTTATAAATTAATTGGCTAAAAGCACATTTGCTTGAGGAAAAGCAAATACCAAGTGTAAAGATATTTGATAAAGATTTAAAAGGTACACTTTGAAGGGGTCATTTAAGCCCTTAATTGATCACTTTTGTATCCGTTACTACTTAATTTCGTTCCTTTTCACTTTTTAGGTCTTTTGAAGGCAAATTGCTGGAATGACACTTATTCGGACGAAAAGGCGTGAATATACGAAGAAAATGGCCAAAGTCAAGAATCGAGACACTCAAGCTGCTGAAATTGAAGCGGACGGCGTCACGGCTTAATTGTGACGCCGTCGCGACACACCTTGAGACGACTAAGAGAGCAAATTGCTATTTTACAAGTGACGGCATCAGGTTTGAAAGATTAGGGCGTCACAACTCAGACAACCTAGATTTGGATCCCGATGGCGTCAGAGGTTGAAGCCGACGGCGTCACAAGCATAAGGTGACGCCGTCACAGAGTTGACGTTGCCAAGACGAAACCCTAATGACGGCGACCCAACGGCGTCACAATTAAAGAGTGATGCCGTCGCATATTGTAACTCTATATATAGAATTCGAATTTTCAGTATTTGGGAGAGGTAGTTTTATGGTGTAAAATCTAAACCGAACATAGGCTGTCTTGGGCAGTATCTTAGGGTTCCATACCCTATTTTACAACAAGATAAGTGATTTACTTCATTAATTCAATTATGTCTTCAATTGTTTGTGTGTATGCTCGCATGTTTTCCATGTCCGGCTAATTTACATGTGTGTTTGCTTAGATCTATGAAACCTAGCTATTGAATATTGATTGGTTGTCTCTTATCTTAATTGTGATTAACCTAGTATTGCGATAGGTCATCTGTTGTGTTTTTAATGCTTAAGTAATCTTTGTGAACATTTGTTTATAATCACCTAGAGTTATTGTAGTCTAAACATCCAAAGATAACCTTAGAGGTAGTTTATGAATCCCTGAGATTTCGTAGGCAATAACCTTAAGGTAGACTTAAAGAGTTAGGGATAAACGCATACCCTACGGCCTTAGAAGACACAACGCGTTAAGAATAAGGACATGACAATTCAACCATCAATAGGAGATAACTAGTGAGTAATAGCATCTAAATAAACACATTTTTAATCATCATAAGAGTACACAACAATAGACATAGACTACACTCACCTTAGTTTAGATAATTAGATAAGTAGAGTAATCGGTAGAAATACCAACCCCCCAAATCCAATACCCCGAGATTCGTACCTTTCCATTTTCTAAAAAACATAAAAAAGAAAAAAAATAATCTTCCTCAACCCCAACCTTAACGTAGTAATTTCTTACTAGCATTCCTATTCCCCTAGAGAACGATATCAATTCCCGAGGCTTAATCTAATACTACACTACAACGATTAGGTTCACTGCCTAGGGTGTTGAAAAACTTGCTCGACGAAAAGGAAGTTCCTTTGACCCCGAACGCGCGTTGTACGCGTATCAAGGACCTACAACATCGAGTCCTGGAAATGCAGGGTTCTCGTATTGCATCAAATTGAATCACAAGATAAAGGTACTCGAGAAAATGCTAGAAGTGTATATGCATCCCAACAAGCACACAGTTGATTCAACTGCCTATTTCATGACCTTTATAATGACATGGACAATCTTAGTTTGGATTAATTCGTATGCTTTACTGTTGATCTGTAAATGTAATCGTACGCTTTAATGTTTGAACTTTTATCGATATGTAATGTAATTCTTACGTTTTAACGTTGGACATTTATTGATTTGTAATGTAATTTCATATGCTTTAATTAATGTCTAAACTTTTATCGATTAACTTGTAACGACGTAATTTGTACGCTTTAATGTTTAAATGTTTATCAATTTGTTATGTAATTCGTATATATTTTGCATATCCAAACACCCTTTTAAATAGACTCAATCATTTGCTTGTAATTATTTTGATTTATAATGTAATCCGCTTTGTAATGTAATTTGTATGTATTTTACACTTGGTATTTGATATTAATCATCGGCTTGTTATCCATACACCCTTTTAAACAGCAGGTTATTTTAAATATGCAATTTTTCAATACTAAATTACATATGCATAAAGACTGGAACTGAAGAAACAATATCACAATTAAAAAACATGAAAACAAACCTTTTATACAAAATACGCAAGAGTTCTAAACCACATACATTTCATACAGACTCAAACGAAACTTCTAGACAAGCAAACGAAACAACTCGATAAGCAAACAAAATAACTCGACAAGCAAACGAAACACACGACATAGACCATAACAAACATCGCCCATTCATTTTTTTGCTGCTACTTCCCACTTTGCTAGAACCTAAACCACCTTTTTCATCCATTGCATTCTTTTGCTTGATGAAATGTTCAAACAAAGCTTCAAGATTTGTTATCCTCATTCCTAGTTCATCGATTTTTGCCTCCATTCTTTCACTATCAGCATCAGCCAACAATTCTTTATAGTATGGCTTTTTCCTCAACCATTTCACAATGACATCTTTCATCCACGGGCTAATATTCTTATAAGAACCATATTCATAAATAATTTTATGACCATATGTATTAAGAACTTCATCAAAGAGTGGTAGGTTTGACAAAACCTTTGACCACTCCTCTTCCGGTGTGTAACCAGCCATTGTTATGTGTGTTTTGGGGGAATTAACAATTGGGTTATTGGTGTTTTGCCGAATTGAGGATGATCGGTTAGGTTATATATAAGTAAAATTTTTGTGGGATAGATTGGCGCCAACACTTTTGGCGGGGACATGTCCCCGCCGAAAGCTATTATCATTAGTAGAAAATTTTGGTAGGATAAAGTAATTGCAAGGAGGGAAAACTGGATAACACTTTTAGCGGGGACATGTCCTCGCCGAAAGGTTAGGTACACAGTATTAACCTTTTGGCGGGGACTTGTCCACGCTAAAAGTAGTGGTAGGAAAAAACACCAGGAACAATTAAGAGTTACAACTTTGGTCAAATTTTTCCAAATATCAAATCTTCTTTCGGCGAGGACATGTCCCCCCAAAAGTGTGCGTTGAAAATTTAATAAACGGTCACCGAGTTTGTGTGCCAGCTCAACAGGGTTTTTGTCGTTTAGCGACTTTCGGCGGGGACATGGGCGACCCCGTCAAAAGTCTCATCGCCCGTCCTCGTGATTGTTGTTGTGGACGGGCTATGAAGCTAGTATAAAAATATATACGCTGGTATTTTGTATTCTTAAGATGCATAATGAACATGATTACAAAGCCATGAATCCATGATTGTTTGTTATTATATTTGGATTCACAAAATTGGTGATTTTTGGAAAATGATTATTGGTTTATAAAGAACTGAACAAAAAGATAACTCTGAATTTACCAAACCATATGACCAATGTATATACAACACAAAGGCTACACTTATAAACTTATAATCAGAAATCGTAACTTGCTTGAATTTGTCTCCACTTGGCAAGAGGAACACTATGGAAGCACATTTTGGTAGGGAAGTATCATGATCAGATATCGATATCATGATATAGAAATGATATGAATGATAATCGTTACTTTTGAGATGGAGAAATTACGCTCAAGGACTTATTTTACTTTGTTAAATGAAATTCCGACCGTAAACAAATGAATGTTTCATGAGATAATAGCAGACAACTATAAATGTTGAATCAGACGTCCTGCCATCAAACACTAATATAATAACATGCAACCATATTTGTAACTTGTGATGATCCCGACCAATTTCTGTCGCACACAAAAAAGGCTGTGAGCACAGACCTTCAGTTAATCGCATCAAGTACAATGGCAAATTGGCTAGTATATGATATTATTCTTTAAAAAAAAAAAAAAAGCTATAAGAAAAAAAGGAAAACTGAAAAACATGTAAACTATTCTAATTTTGGTAACAGATCGAATTGTTTAAGATAAGCACAACAAAGCTAAACTAACAGATGATAAATGTTAAGACAAACTAACTAACATGAATCAAACTCTATGCTTACCTATATCTTTAGAGACTTTCTCAGCCATGAGAGAATTTGCATTAGCATGGTTCTTCATTGAATAATACTTGTTTCTTGAGGTATGAAATTCTGGAGTTGATAGTGCCGTTTGGATAATTTCATAATTTCGATCAAAGTTCTGTAAAAGATCATTAGATTCGAGTAATAGTTTCCAACTACAACCGAATGCACCAAGACACATCTGGTGTTCACCAAAATACAAACACCGCCGCTAACCGCTAGTCACAACCACTAACCACTAAAAATATCTACAAAGCAGAATCTGGTTTCATGATGATAATTCACCTTAACAAAGCATAATTCCCCATTAACCTTCGACAATCCACCAACTTCACCATATGGAATATATTGAACACCATAAATCTCATTTTTCAAATCAAAACCCAATAACTCACCACCTGTCGTTCCCCAGTAAGCAACTCCACTCAGAAAAATACCAATACCCCTGACATCAGATTCATGCAAATCGACACAGATCGTTTCAGATATCCTCCAAGATTGAGTCCTTTAGTCAAATATGTCAAAATACACAATTGGTCCCTGACTAGGATCAGGAAGAGAAAATAGGCATATAACTTGATAAGATGGCTCAAAGTTCAGAGAGGAAGGTTCAAATGCAAGGACAATTTTTGGTGTTGGTCCATGGTAATAACTAGAAGGAGGCAGCCTGATGTACTGTTTATTTGCAGTGTTACAAAGTGCTAATCTTGGTATGAAAGGATCTTTATATCGGTAACAAAAGGGTTTATTTAGCAAATACTAACAAGTTAAACATAAAAGACTTGCCATAGATTCTTTAGAGACTTTCTGAGCCGTGGGAAGAGTTCCATTAGCATGGTTCTTCATCAAACTTGCATTTTGTGGTGAACATATCAGGGGCTTGAAATGCCTGGCACATAATGTTTTCAATTTCCATCAATTACACAACTAAGAATCATAAACTAATAAAAGTAGCTAGAAATGAAACAAAAAGTTTTTCCAAATCAAAATATCACATCACTTGTTATATAAACAATATTACATTGTCCAAAGAGAGTGATAAGAAGACAGTAATGTCACGACGATACCACAAATTTTACATCCTATCGTCTTTTAATTCAACTGATATTATTGTTTACAATGCAGAATAAGAGATTTTAACTCAAATTGTGTGTTAAGCAAACAAAATTTACAAATATAAGAATCCAAGATTGTGTTAAATTTGAGAAGCAAACAATTTCATAATTACACCAATGGTAAGAACTGATCCACAACTTAATACGTTTATCCACGATAACAAACAAGTTGAGATTTCAAATACAAATTGACATTTATATACAACTTAATTGTTGCAATTTAAACAATATTTCACATCAAAATAACTAAATAAGTGACACTTAGCTTTCAAAATGCATACACTTTCAACAAGATAAAAGCCAAGAATTTCAACAATAACTAAATAAGGGATGATAGTCACAAGTAAACGATACTTTTTAGTGAATAAAAGCCAAGAATTTGTCAAGTTTGAGGTGTAAAAGTCCAAATTGTTGCACCACATGTAAGAATTGGTAATCACAAGTTAACATGTAATTCGAATAAGCAAAAATAACAAATAAATAAATATATTAAAGGTGACTTATTTGTTGCAATTAATCTTAACAATAACAAAAAGAAATGAAATTATCAATATCAGTGAAAGCAAATAAAAGGAATCAGTTAATTTACCTTGTTAGGATCCTACTACAAAAAAAAGCTAGTTAGATCGGTTAGAAAGCCACATATAGATCGGTAACCAACCGCTCTATCTAAGGGTGATCTTTATGAGCAATATATATATATAGATCGGTTGAGAACCGATCTTTTTAACAATACATAAAGATCAGTTAATAAAGAATAACGGATTTAGCTATGATTTTAAAAAAATGGTACATATACATTGATTTTTCCAGAATTTAATCGTATACAAAAGTGCAGGTTTTTCCAGAATTGCAATTCATTACCATACACAATAATATTTTATTACAAATAACTTAGATAAAGATCAACATTTAAGTCACAAAACAACTTTAACTGATAATTGCAACATAATACAACACCCTCAAACATCCTTTTTCTCCTTCTGGCCTGTTGTAGCAGGAGGTATAGTCTCAGATAGATCAGCAGGGTCCTCCGTATTTAATGCAGGAAGCAAGTATTTGAAAGAATGTGGTGCATCAAGAAGATGATTATGCCTGACGGATCCCTTTGCAAGCATTTGAAAGCCGCTGCAATTGCTGATTTTCATTCTTATCAACTGCTGCAAGTACAATGGAGAATTCTGCAATTGACAATAAACTCGAAGATTACACAAGGTGCGTTGCCACCAAGTTCAAGAGATACCTACGGCAAGTGACAGTTTTTCAGAAAAAATAAAAAATAAAAATCAAGGATTTTATGATACTGATACATAAATCTCAGCAATATTACCTTTTTGACAGTCTCGGCTGCACCAGCCATCAATTTCTTTCCAACTGCAGTAGAGCCAGTAAACGTTATCTTCATTACTCGTGGGCTCTCAAGTAAAGCCTTTCCGATACTAAGAGCATCTCCCATGACAGTATTTAAAACACCCTGTGATTTTTAAATAACATGAATGGATTTTAAGGCTATGTAATAAAATAAAATAAGGAATACAGAAAATGAAGACATACTGGTGGGATTCCTGATTGAATGGCAAGCTCGACTGCTGCTAAGGCGGTTAATGGTGTGAGCTCAGAGGGCTTTATGACCATAGTACACCCACATGCTAGAGCAAGCCCAGCCTAATACAAACACCAATATGAAAAGTTCCATTCTCAGTTACTGACAATTGTTAAACAGATTATCAAAAAAATTGAGCATTTTTGTTTCATTTATGTAAATCTCACCTTCCGAGTAATCATTGCCAAGGGGTAATTCCATGGAGTGATTGCAGCAACGACACCAACAGGCTGTAGTTTAAAGGAATAAATTAAAAGCATTGCTAGTGGTGTACCTCAAAGGCTAATACAACCTAATCAGATGAAAATGGAATTACCTGTTTTAGAACAAACAAACGGCGATCAGGATATGGCCATGGAATTATATCACCATAGACACGTTTTGCCTCCTTCGCAAAGTACTCAATGAAATTAGCAGCATATATCACCTGCAACACATAACAACCGCATATATGTGCTTGTTGTTCTCAATACATGAATGTTTTTTGTTTCAAATAATTTGACATGCATATATACCTCCCCAATGGCTTCTCTTAAGGTTTTCCTTGCTCCGACAGAATGTAATTATATAATTTGTATCTCATTAGCCACAATAATTATCAAATTTGAAGAACCATACGGGAAAAAGCATCGTAGGCTGAAGAAATCGCATCTTTTGTTTCTCTTTCGCCCATGAACGGAACAGAAGCTATAACTTCGCCATGAGCAGGGTTGTTAACCTGTCACAACCATCAACTAATGTTATTTTTGTGTCATTTTATTGTATTAAGGAAACTAAATACTTATCTGCAGGAACAAACTACAATAACACATAGCGTAATTATATTCAGTTTGTCAAAACCCATATAAAGTATCAGAAATATAAATCGGAATAATCAATTAAAAATGCATGTCCAAGCACCCCCATCAGTAGAAGTCAACTAATAATAGTTATGATCTAGCACAAAGTTATTGCAAGAAATAGTACAGATGAAACTATATACATACTTGGTTTAAATACTTGAGCGCGTTAATGAAAAAAGATGAATACTATACTAGCTTGTTGCATTATCTTATTTTTCTAATTTCGTGAAACTAAACGATCACAAAAAAATAGCATAAGGTACTAGCTGTGTCAAGTCATTAATTAACATATAGCCTAAATCCAAAGATAAACAATACCTCGACGGTCCTCTCATCGTATGCATCAACCCATTTGCCTTCTATTTCTATAAGACCTTTGGTTCGAAACAATCCACAACTCTTGAGCCTAGCTACAACACTTTCTGTTTCCATGCTCATCTATCTGAATAACCCAAACAAATAACCAATTACACGAACATCAGATTACTATCTCCCAAATTTTATCAATTTATAACCTTAATCTGATTTCACCCCAACTTTCCTAATAAAACATAAGTACAAACTTTGTAAAGTAAATCAGGAACAAATGGACCATAACTTGAGATTAATAAAACTACCTTCACGGAGCCAACCGTAACCATTTTTAGAAAGGGTAAGCGTGGATGTCATCAAAGCGGAAGCTGTCACGGTGTGGAAAGGTTGCAATGATTCCAAGCACGCACTCGCCTCAACGGGACAACTGCAAAACATCCCCAGTTACAAATCACGACTATCACATACGCAAAAACAAGTAAGAAAATATGTAGAGTTAATTACACCGACTTGCTGACATGCAACACACAAAACATATTTTCTTCCTTTCAAATCAAATAAGCAGTTCCATACCTAATTAAAAAAACTGCTAATCGGCTTAGAAATACGCAGAATCAGTTTGGATGGAAAAAACAGCTGGAAACTGATTATTCTGCTTAAGTACGATAGATAAACAGAGAAACTAAACAATCCCAAACACGGTCCATATAAATAACAAATTAACCTAAATA
The DNA here is from genome assembly GCA_910596185.1 of Chrysanthemum makinoi. Lineage (NCBI taxonomy): Eukaryota > Viridiplantae > Streptophyta > Magnoliopsida > Asterales > Asteraceae > Chrysanthemum > Chrysanthemum makinoi. Next base: position 296,886,357 of record OU343222.1, read on the forward strand.
AATAAGAATCCATAAAATAAAAAATAAGATTGATAACCTAAGAAGAGTTGTACTGTCCATGTACAGTGGTGACAGCGGTCGTTGGGTTTTGGTTGTGAGATGGTGATGTCGTTTGTGGTAGCAGAGGTGTGGTGGTATGGCGGCTAGGCTTTTGTAGTTGTTTGGTAAATTGAAGGTATATATGGTGATGGAGGTTACGATTTGTTTGGTGATGTGGTTAGGCGCTCTTATGTGATTTTGGGGGAAATGGTGTAGGGTTTTGTGTGTCTAAATTTTGGTGGAGGTAAATGAAAAGTGAATTTTGGTGAAGCGGCAAGTGAAAAATTGGCATCCCGCTAAAACTATTGGAGTTAAATAGATCGTTTGTTTTAGGAAAAACTGATCTATTTAATCTTGTGTACAATTAGAAGTTAGTAAGATCAGTCTTTATCCAAATAACCGATCTACTTATTACACTTCCTCCTTTTTTTTCATTTGTTAGATCGGTTTTTAAGAAAACCACTCTATTAGAGGTGATCTATTTAAGCTTTTGTGTAGTAGTCCGAATCATGAAAACTATCCTACCTCCGATTATATACAAATTTTATGTAAACTATCCTACTTTAATATATGTTGACTAACAAATACGAATAAAAGAGTATAAATTTATGGATTAAAAACCGTTAACATCTTAACAACATGCTAATACACAAGATAAAAATGTAAGAAACCACATATAACACATAAACCCTAATTGATGCAAATATAATTAAAAAACATTAACTTATAGAAAATCAAATAAATTAAAATATAGTGTTGATTGATATACCTTGTTCGGGGAATCATGGATTAAATGAAAAATATTTCAAATTGGAATCTGATCGATTTTACAGAAGAAATGGGCAGAGATATTTTTTATGGTTTTGGCTTGGGACTGTGAAAAAGTAGTGCTATGCTACTGATTAAATATATGTGATAAGTTTTAGAAAGGCCCTTTAATTGTGGAAATGTTATAAACTTGTCCAAATTATAGAGTGATTGGAAATTTGACATGTTTAGAAAAAAAATTACAATTGTGTTAGTGCATTAAGTTATCTGTATATCTATCTATCTTCTATCTCTATTATAAAGTTCAGTTTCTTGATGATTAATACCTTAAGCTTTAGTGTGATTAAATGATTGCGGAGTATAAGTTACATCCCATAATAACTCATGTGTTCTGCTTCAATGATTTTCCCATAACTCCACGCCATTGCCAACGAATTGTTGCCTTCTTTTTCGGATGATTAGCTTTAGTGTGATTAAAAGTTTCATCTCATAATAACTCACGTGTTCTACTTGAATGATTTTCCCGTAATTCCACACCATTGCCAACGAAGGGTTGCCTTCTACAAATTATGTTTTGGTTTCATAACCCACAAATTTAACTTGGTCTTAACTTTTGTCATGCACCAACTAATCTTCGTACAAAGGGATCTATATTAATAGCACTTTCATATGACGTGATAGTCACTTTGTGAGCAACCATGCATGCATCTCAAAAAATGAAATTGCATCTAAAATGGGATATCTGTTAGATAGGCTAGTTGACCTAAACCACTATCGGGTGGCTAGTTGGCCCAAACCCGATAGTGGTTTAGGCCAACTATCTAACAATATAAACAGTATCCAAGGGAGATACATGGCCATTAACTTCATGGTTTCAGATGAAAAGATCTATTCTACTCAGGCCCGGATTTGGCTATGGGCCACATGGGCGACGGCCCAGGGGCAGCCTAAAAGAGAGCATTAATCTAAAGGTCCATGTGTATTTATACTATATTCATTTCAGCCCAATTTTAAATAAAGCCCACTTCACACTATTATTTCAAAACTAAACATACGTATTTTTGAATCACTCATTACGGGCGGCAGTTTACAAGTTTATTAAAAGACATCATTAAATGATTTAGAAGGAAACAGTAGACACGTACATGTTTTAACACTGATGATGAACTGTGATTACGGGAATTAAGAATTGAGTTGTAAACAATTAGGGCATTAAACGAATCAACCGATCATCTTTTCTCTTCTTCATCAATTTCATCAGGTGATATTGTTCCATGCTTATTATTTTTTCTTTAGTAGAATATTATATATTTGCACTCTAATTTATCATGTTGCGTCATTCACAACCGTCAGTTGCCCAAAATAGGAAACGAAAAAAAAATTCAACAAGAATTCGAGCACCTCAACCCGGTGCTATGGATGGGTTTGTAGTTAGAACGGAAAAAAAAAGAGTGTTGAAGAAAATAATGATGATGTTAACATTAATATAGATAATGAAAATCCTATACATAATGAAAACCTAGAAAATGATAAGGTTAACGTTAATGATGATATTGAAAATCCTATAAACAATGAAAATCTAAAAACTAATGAGGTTAGTGCTAGCGAAGATAATGAAAATCCTATTAAAGAAAATCACGAAAGACTTAAAAATTGTTATGTTGATGATAGAAAGACTTAAAAATCCTATAAACAATGAAAATCTAGAAACTAATGAGGTTAGTGCTAGCGAAGATAATGAAAATCCTATTAAAGAAAATCACGAAAGACTTTATGTAAGAGTTACTTGTAAACAAAGGGGTTGTCAGAGAAACTGTTAGGAATTAGAAATTCCAGGTATTAAAGAGTCGGTCACCTCAAGTATATGTAATCGTTAGAAAGCTCGTAGTCGTAGTTATTTTAAGTTAAGTAGTATTTAGTTAAGTAACACCGTGGAGGACGGACGGGTCTTTACCCACTGTATGCCTGATCCACAGCCCGATGTGTGGCGTTTTATGTAAGACTATAAATACTCTCTACCTCCCAAGGTAGAGAGATGGAGCTCATAATAATATCTTTCACTTTCTCTCACTAAGTTCCCTAAACCTCTAACTTTCTCTCTCTAGAATTCCATCTATATGTTACTTTGTGTTATGGTTTGATGTGTATGTGAAAAGTTATATCTTACAATTGGTATCAAGAGCCATGGTTAGATCATATCTTGCACATCTTTGGATTTCTAGTGGTTTTTAGGTGGTTTTTGAGTTTGAAAAAGTTTAGTGGTTTTTGCATCATTTGATTGATTTCTAGTGTTAAAGTTTCGATTTTGGTTGTACTTTTGTGTTTAGAATCATCACAAGTGTTTAGGTTTTGATCTAGAAGGTTTGAATCATAATGGTTGGGTTGTTTTTGATTGAAAAGTGGTGTTTATGTGTTTTTTTCATGCTAGCGACTTGAGCCACGGAAAAGTTTCTTAAATAGCGACTTGCTTCACATTTTTGTAGCGAGTTACAGGTTTGGAGCTAGCGACTTACCTAGCGATTTACAGTACAAGTAGTGGACTCTCCACTACGGGTAGCGACTTGGTTGGTAGCGACTTGGTCTGTAGCGAGTTGCTCTTTAGCGACTTGTATTCCTAGCGACTTGAGTAGCGAATTGCTGCCAAAATTTCGCTAGCGACTTGAGGTTAGCGAGTTACTACTTAGCGACTTGCATTTGTCTAGCGACTTGGGACTCTAGCGACTTAGTGGTGTAGCGAATTAAGCGTTAGCGACTTAGTGCATTATCTTCTAGCGACTTAGTGCATTATCTTCTAGCGACTTAGTGCATTATCTTAGCGACTTGGTTCAAGAATTCTTAGCGACTTGTTGACTTTTCCCGACAAAACTTCAAACGGCTATAACTTTTGATCCGTAACTCCGTTTTCAGCGTTCTACCCATCAAAACGACCGTGAGAACGAGAAGAATGTCACGCCGAATAAACTAAAGTTGATTCGGGTAAACCTTCGAGGGCTAAATCCGTTCTGAACAGAAGTTATTGAGGTTTTTATGTTTTAGACCTAAATTTCTCTGGAAAATCGTGCATAAACCAATCCAAATCTCAACCAAACAACATCTCTGCTTATCCCACAAACAATCATAAGTCCTAACACACAATTGTCTATCATTGTGTCGATCCATCAGTCATCTTAACACATTCCATTGGTCATTGCTTAACGGTTTGGTCGTGATTTAAGTAAAATCCGAAAGATTCTATTTCTCGGTTTAAATCATAGACTTGTAAAATCCCGTGCATTCTACCACCTCATGTCTTACTCTACGACCCATGATTTCGAAGTGCTTAAATTGTATGATGCTGTGGACAACAATGATAAAGTATGCTAACCTGAACGGTTAAAGATGTTTGAATTGAACAATGAGGATGTGAGATCTTCATGTTCAGAGTACAATGAGAATGCCACGCAAATGGAATGCAGCATTGAGCCATATCGGCTACTTCATCGCACCTCATACAACTGTTATCCATAGCTGGGGATCGAACATGTAGTGCTCTTTTCGCCAGGGACTTACCTACATTGACAAGAAGCTTGTTGTTGAACTTAGAACACTTAAAGCTGCAACTTACCAATAAAGAGGTTCAAAAGGATGGTTCAGTCAGCTCTTCAAATAATCTACAAACAATTTCAACCATTCATCAGTGGGGAATATTCAGCAGATTACGATCAACACTTGACTGGAATTTCCTTCAAACAACATACTGGAATGGAAATTCATGAATTCATTGAGACATTTATCCAACTCATGGATAATGTGAAAAAGTACATTGAAGAATCTGCTCAAAAGAATGAAGACGTGAATGAGTGTCAGGTGCGGTTGAAAGATTGTTGTGATAAGTTGGGTAATGTATATGTTGAAGAATCGGGTGTTGCTGAATGCAGAATGTCAGTGACAACAAAAAATGATGAGTCGGATAATGGAAAAATGGAATCTTCGTGCTCAAATTCACAAGTGAGAGAGGTGCACCAGACACAACATGCAAGTTAATGCAAAGGAAGCTCCATGGAAGCTTCGGATGTACCCAAGATAGAGATGCACCCGTCACAGTCTGTGCATGTCAATGCTCGGAGTAAGTTGCATGGATGTTTCTGCTATACCTATTTGTGCATCTTCTACTCAAAATGATGATTATGAGACTGCATGAGTACTGTTGCATTTGTGCACGATGATTCCCTTACCACGAGCTTAACATATATAAGGATCAGGTTGCTATTTATGAACAGCGTGCTAAGTTTGAGTTGACCACCCGTGGGCAGGAAATGGATGTCCAAATACGTACAACTATTAGAAAAAGTAGGTTTAGAGAAGAAGTATTAAAACAAGAGTTAAACTCCTTACAAGAAAAGCTTTCTAAAGCTGCTAAGCAAAAACACGAACTTCAAGAAAATGTTAAAATGCTTAAGCAAGAATTCAAGGCTAAGGAATCAAAACTTTTGAATGATTTTTCCAATCTAAAAACTTTGAAACACATGCTTGAAAATAAGTTATGCGTTACAAGGGAATACCATTCAGGCTGCTCACATGATCACTAAGCATAGAGTCTTAAGCGATAAGCATAGCATTCCCCTTGTTGAGGAACCTAATCCCGAGGTAATTAAAAAGGCTAGAAATGCTCATAAGGTACTGTATGATGGTAATGAGATCCTTAAGCCTAGACAGAAACCTAGTTGCGCTGAGTGCATTGAGGAAGATAAGAAATCAGATGAAGTCACTAGGGAGAAAATGAATAAGAAGCTAGAAGATCCCGAGTGTAAAAAGAACAAGATAACGATAAAACCCCATGATTACACTAAGGAAAATTGGATATCCTTAAACATGTTTAAGCGTAAGACTCTATTGACCCACTGAACAAGTGTTGCGGAAAAAGGATATGGACTTGCAAAAAGCTGAAAATCTTGTTGAAAAGAATCCCCCTTGTAGGAAATTCCTAAAGCGACTGTGTATCCTCCAAATACACCAATGCATTTAGTTCCTAGAACTATTGCCACTAAGAGCAAGACCTTAATCAGTCAATATGTTATTCTTCAACTATTTAACGATTTTGAGAAAACTTGTAAGAAAAGGATCACACCCACTGGGATAACTGAAGGGGAAAGGGGTTTTGAGCAAATGAAAGAATGTTATTTAACCGAGGTCATGCCTTTCTTTAAACAACTAAAAGATCATTTTGAGAGTCTTAAAAGGGGATAAAATCAGATATTAAAGAAATGGAAAAGGAATTTGATGCAATGGTAGTTGAAGTTAGTGATTATGAGCGTGCACTAAAATATAATGAGATTGAGAGGAAGAACTTGCATACCTTAAATGAGACTCTTATTCCTGAATGTGTTGCTCAAGATATCTTTTTCACTTCAAATTGCTCTATTAATGCTTCCAAATTTCATGAACTATCTGGCCCTGAAAGTCTCCCATGATCGTGTCATTGAGCTTGAAAAAACTAATTCTAAACTAAACGAGAAAATTGAGCTGGATGATCACGACAATTTGGTTAAACATTTTTCTAAACTAGAAGTTGAGCATTTTAATTTACAACTCAAATATCAACATCTCAAAGAAAATGTCAAAACTTCAAAAATCAAGACATCTTCAGGATGCTCCGAGTTTGATGCAGATTTTTCAAATTAACAAACGTGATGAACAGATTCAAGCTCGGTGCAACACGATCAGAAAGTTGAAAGCCCAAATCTCTCAATTAAAGGGTCAAGCGAACAATATGACAGGCTCCCAAATGCCTCCTCCTTTAGATTCTCAGAATTCTCAAACGTTTCATCTTCAAAACTTAGTCAATGCATTACAAAAGGAAAACAAGAGTTTTCTAGAAGAAAATGAAAAAGTTAAGCGACATTTTAAAGAGTTATATGATTCAATGAAAGTCACCCGTGACCAAAACAACGAAAAATAACGTCTTTACAAAAGGAAATTGAGAATCACGAAGTCGAGGAAATGGGAAAGCTGCCACTTGTTTTCAATAAGAATGCTGTCTCAAAATCACCCTTAGATTGCAAATACACTGTGAACGTTAAATATATTCCTCCTCATCTTAGGAATAATGAACATGCTTTTCATGACTACTGTGCTCACCTTAAGGATAGTCTAGAATGTCTCAGTGAGATTGTCGAAGAGGATTTCATTAACAAACCTCTTGATAGTGAAATTAGGTTTGCTTGCCTCCAGGCCAAGCGATCTCAAGAGCTGCTTGAATGTGTAATTGCAACATGTCCAAAACCCTTAGGTGAAAAAGGCAAAGCTGTGAAGCCTTGTTCTATGCCTAGTGCCAAGCAGGAAATCCGTTCTATGCCTAAAGCCAAGCATGTGACCCTTGATATGCCTTGTTCCATATCTAAATTCAAGCAAGCAACTTGTGATGTGCCTCCTAGAATTTCAAATCCCAGCACTTCTAGACCAGGAATGCATAAAGTAGTAAAGCCATGTAATGTTCCCATCGTTACTTCTACAGATGTTAAGATTGACACTAAAGTTAGCGGGTCAAAACCTAGAAGCTATGCAAAGAAGGATAGGATTACGCAAACTAAAAGTGATCATGATAAGGAAGTGAAAGAACACCATAGGGACAAGAATTTTGATTTGAACAAAAGAATGTGTTAGTTCTAGTATTAGCTCTAAGCTTACTAAAATTAATTCGAGGCCTTATCTTTGTCTGCAAAACATGCAAAAAAAAATGTTTAATTTCTGGTAATCATGATAAATGTGATGTGTTATTTCGAGGTCTAAGATTCATAACCCAGTTAATAAAGTTTGGAGAGCGAAACAGATTAAGCAATCACTGAAACCTACTGAGGGAAGGTCTTTACCAATGTAGGATTTCAGTGGAAGCCAGAGTCGAATATTCACGAATGGCAAACCTTGCCCCTTAACTAGACCCACTATGCCTAGAGTAGTTCACATTAAGGTTTGGAAGCCAAGCGGTAGAATAATCCCATTAAGCACAAAATGTCCCTCGACTAAGTCCGATGCTTCTACTAGTTTAGCTCCTAGTGACAATGACATTGCACCTAGGGTTTCTGCTGATTCAAAGATTGTTTGTACTAACCAAAAGGACCCCATGAGCACGTGGGGATCCAATGGTTCCAATTCTCTGTCTTACGTGCATTTGTCCAAAGGTCGTTACAAGTAGATCCCTTGGTATTTGGATTGAGCTCTAAACATATAAGCTGGGCTCTTAACAATGGCGTCGTTCACATCGGTTCGGGCCTCGTTCTTCATCATAATGGTGTCTGCGGATATCACTCCAGGGCCCGTTCTTCAAAGAAAAGAAAAGTGTATGCGCTCTTACTGTGGCTTTATCTTCACTAAGAGAAATTCTCTCATGAATGGCCATACTCATCTACATTCTTCATCAACAAGCTTCATGTTTTTCCACGCTCATTCAATCATCAAGTGGATCTATGATCATTGGTGTATACTCTTATTCACTTGTTAAATCAAAAATGGCAACTTCGGATGCAATTTTTGAGGGGAGAAGAGTGAATATACTACATGATGATGGATGTTTGAATAATGGTTATACGACTTTATTTTTGATGATGATGAGTGTATATTCTTTTTTATTATGAGTGAATATACTAAGGATAACTGGGATTCATTGTTTTGAATTTTGATGACTCTCCTCCAACGCCTAATGCTTCACTTACTAAGGATAATTGGGAATCAATGTTTGGGATTCATTGTTTTTCAAAGATATGTTTGATGAGTACCTTCAACCTTCGACGAATGTTGATCATCAAGCTTTCGGCTCATGCTCCGGTTTCTATTGACTCAACTGGTTCATCATCAAAGAAGTACAACTTCGGACTACTCAAAAAGCCTATCTCCGGTTATTCCTCAAAGGCGTTGATAATGATTATCATAATATTGCAGTTGCACTCATGAATAATGATCCGTTCTTTGGTATTCCTTTGCCAAATCTTCACGGATTGTTGTTCATGGATAATGATCCGCTCTTTGGTATTCCTTTGCCAAATCTTTACGGATTATTGTTCCTCTCATTATGCACGCTATAAATCAACCACATGAACATTAAGGGAAATGACTACCTTATTAGAACTCGAAGACATTTGTGGTGAATCTTCCCGATCAGTCTCTACATGTATACCTTTAGGAAGAATGCATTAATGTCGAGAAATCATTTGTTCCGGTTCAAATTGTCTACTTATGGGTTGATAAAGATAGTCAGAGAGAGTTTCTATCGCTGTGGTCCTATGGCTCTGGACAATCAGCCTGGACCGCACTTCAAAACAGTCCCATTGGTTCATCCCTTGTACCATATCCTCTCCAAAAACTCCATATGTACCTCCATCAGAAGATGATTTAAAGAAATTGTTCGATCCAATGTTTGATGAACACTATGAAACAAATGCTGATGAAATGTCAAATCCATCAACAGAGGCTGCTCATATCCCTATGAATGAAGTCAACTCTTCAGTCTCAATCTCATTAAGTCAAGAAGCGCTGCCACCGATCACTCTGCCTCATCATCAAATCATCTATCTTCGAATGTACATCATGGAACTGTTTCTAGCATCAATGATGAAGTTAATCCCTTTGCTACTCCTGAAGATGCTCCATTTGAAAATGTATTTGCTCCTGAATCTTCAGCAGAACCATCTTCTTCGGAGACATCGACTCGCTACTTTAGTCCCTCAACCACTGCCACATGAACACCTCAATAAATGGACTCACGATCATCCATTGGACAACATCATTGGAAATCCCTCTCATCCTGTATCCACACGGAAACAACTTGCAAAAGATGCCTTATGGTGCTTCTTCAACTCCGTACTCTCTAAGATCGAACCAAAAGATGTTAAAACCGCCATGGATGAAGACAGCTGGTTCAATGCCATGCAAGAAGAAATTCACGAGTTCGATCGACTAGATGTATGGGAATTAGTACGCTCCAGTTGTGCTATGATCATGCTCTAAAGTGGATCTTCAAAGTGAAACTTGATGAGCATGGTGATGTGTTAAAGAACAAGGCTCGATTAGTTGCTAAAGGATACCGTCAAGAGGAGGGTATAGACTTTGAAGAATCTTTTGCTCCTGTTGCTCGAATCGAGGTTATCGAATCTTTTGGCTAATGCCTTGCTAGTAAGAACATGGTAGTCTATGAGATGGATGTGAAGACGGCATTCTGAAGCGGAGATCTTAAAGAAGTCGTCTCGTCGCCGCCAACCCTGAAGGATTTGTAAATCAAGAGCATCCTACTCACGTTTATCGTTTGAAGAAGGCCCTTTACGGTTTAAAGCAAGCTCCAAGGGCATGGTATGATATACTGTCAAAGTTTCTTCTATCAACCGGATTTAGCAAAGGAGCAGTTGATCCAACATTGTTCACAGAAAGTCGTGCAAACATTTAATTCACGTTCAAATTTATGTTGATGATATTATCTTTGCCTCGACTGACCCAATGAATGTGATCGTTTTTCAAAAGAAATGGGTTCCAAATTTCAAATGTCAATGATGGGACAAATGTCATTTTTCTTGGGATTACAAATTTCACAAAGTCCGGAGGCATTTTCATTAATCAATCTTAATATGCAACAGAGATTTTAAAGAAATTTGGATTTGATTCAAGTGACCCTGTTGACACCCCATGATTGATCGAACCAAACTAGATGAGGACCACTCAGGGATCATGATTGACCAAACGAAATATCGTAGTATGATTGGATCCCTGATGTACCTCACGGCTAGTAGACCGACATCTTGTTATTTGTTTGCATGTGTGCTAGATACCAGGCTAAGCCTACTAAAAAGCACCTTGAAGCGGTTAAGCGGGTCTTTCGGTATCTCCAAGGAACCATCAATATGGGACTATGGTACCGAAAGACACCGGTATGTCACTAACGGCCTATGCAGATGCCTTGATCATGCGAGTTGTCAAGATACCGCGTTGAAGTACATCGGGAGGTGCTCGTTTTTGGGTGATAAGCTTGTGAGCTGGTCTTCAAAGAAGCAAATGAGTACTTCTATTTCCTCTAAAGAGGCTGAATACATAGCCATGTCATCTTGTTGTGCTCAAATCCTTTGGATGAGATCCCAATTATCTATGGCTTTGAATTCAACAAAATCCCTCTCAGACTTGTGATAATAAAAGTGCTATTGCTCTCTCATGCAACAACGCTCAACACTCAAGAGCAAAGCACATCGACATTCGACATCATTTCATCAGGGAACAAGTGGAAAAGGTGTGGTGGAACTCTATTTTGTTAAGTCAATACCGGTTAGCGGACATCTTCACCAAAGCTCTTCCAAGAGAACGTTTTGAGTTTATTCTTCTACGACTTGGATTGAAAAGCCTTCAACCGAAAACACTCAAAGCGTCTTCGGAGGAAGACGAGGAGTAAAGGTCTATCTTCATCTATATCTTTGTATATATTTATCCAAAAAGCAAAATACAAAATTATAAAACCCTATAAAACCAAATAGAAAAATATAAAACTTTCAAAATCCATAAAAATCTGAAAAAAAATCGAAAAATCTTCAAAAATATTGTCAATTTGTCATGTTTTTCTCAGTTCGATTATATCTACGGTTTTTGTGCTGTCATTCAAAGAATGACACGGGACTTTAGATGTTGTTCGAATTTAAAAAAAAAATCAAAAATCAAAAAATATTTTTGGGAGAAAGTGAAACTATGGTTTATTGTCATTTTCGGCAATAACCGGTTTTAAAAAGAAAAACGAGCCATGTTTTACCATGTTTTCAAATTCCATGCTCGATTCTATAAACATTTATCTTGAAAACTAAATGCTTTGAAAAATAACTCGGTCTCTATTTTTGATAATCATCCGGACTTATTTGTCAAAATCTCTATCTCTCAATCAACAACCTATGTCATTGATTGAGGGGAGAATGATTTCAATTAAATTAAAAAGTTATTTGGCATTAAATTGTTTTCAAAAGATATACATGCATGTTCCATCAATGGAGTTTAAAGTCTTAAAATCCGATCCTTATCGCTAAAACGCTTCATAATCAAGTCACAATTCTCCTTAAAGCTTTCAAAATCAATTTAAATCTATAAGAGATCACAAATCTCAAATGATTTGATAATTGTGATCGGGGAAGAATGTGTGATTTAAATGGATTTAAAGCGATAATTAGGTAAATGGTTTTATAATGATGTACATGCTATCCCTCCCACATGTGACAAACGATTTCAAATTTTCCATGCACATGTTGAGGGGAGCATCTATCTTAAACCTATGATTTGAAACGTGATCACTTATCTCAATGTGCGGGTTCCTCTAGTATGTGTAAAACTCTTTTCAAACCTCGAGGCACATATTGAGGGGAGCAAAATTCATGAAAACCTCATCCTTCCCCAAAATGCTTTATCTACTTGATTTGATCAAGGAAGTGATGTTGATATCTTTTAGAAAATGGAAATCAAAGAAGTTAATTCTTTCTCTTGCCTCCATGTGCAAAACAATTTCAAACACTTGATGCACATGTTGAGGGGAGCACTTATTCTAAAAATATCAAAAACAATTCAGGTACAAAATGCTTTGATAATATATCACAAGTATCCGGATTGATTTTCAAATGGTTTTCAATTGGTTCCAATGGCAGATGAACAATACCAAATAGACCGACCAACTTTATTTTATGTACGGTGATATAAGGATGATAAGGTTAGGTATTGGTTCCCATGATCCGCCCGAACCGGAGGGATCTACCCAGGGACTATCCACTAGTTAGTGTAGAAGTTCTTAGGTATGATGATAAAAGGAGAAAAATGAGATATGGGAAGAGTGCGGACTAAGACCGAGCTAGTAATCGAATAAACCCAACAAGGTTCTAGCTATGAAGTCTCGTAAGCAATCAAGGGGTTGAAGAATTAAAAAGAATTGAATGAGAAAAGGGTGAAAACAAATAGCCCTCCATTTATTCAACCTTAGGGCAGAAGCCGGGTTCAATTCATATGCTACTGATGGTAACATCGGTATTGAAGATAAGACGCCATGGACCCAAAGGACGACCGCACTTCAACTTTCCAAACCACTCAAGTTCCTCTTAAAAGGACTTGTTTCATTCTCACGGGAACCGACATTATCTATCGACTTTCTCTTAGAGATTGTTGATATTGAAGAAGGCGACCTTCTCCCTAGTCTCGGCCGCAGGATCCAAATATGCACAAATTGAGTCTAGAGCCACGAGATCATCAATAAATCTCATTAGGACACTTTCAATGAAGACTCTCTGCTTCACACAATGTGGAAAGAGAGATTATATCTTGAGTCCTACGCATTATCCTTGTGGTATTGCCGGAACATCTGAGTGATGTGTTTACACATTCACAATGAAGATGGAAAGCCTTCTGGAGCCAACATCAAACAAGCTTCTGGTAGGTGGCATGTGAGATCTATTATATGGATCAACCATGTGACAACTAACGAGAAACAATGGGGCGATTCAATCTCTTGAATCAATCCCCGTTCAGTTATGGATTGACGGATACCTTTGAAAACCGGCTTTGTGCTTAAAAACTTTTCTTTAGCATATCGACCGTGTACTCATTTTTCAAATCAAAAGGTGTTTTATGATTGATAATTGATTTTCATTAAAACCTTCGTTGTATTGCAAAACAATTTCTATTGAGCAATACACGATTGTTTTTCAAATCTATTTTCATCAATCGCTGGACTTAAAATTCGCTGGTTCACTCACTCCGTGTTGTCTTCTTTGAGACGTTCCGGTTGAGAACAGCTAGAGCAGCGAAACCCTCGTCAAGGAAATTCTTCGAATTATACCGATCACGTGCAAGACTTGTACCGATCAACGGGGAACCGTGGGCCGTGTACCTCAATTCAACGAAAGTGGTCAAAGACACTTTCATGCGATTTATTGCTAATTTGTTGTATGCGTGTACGCCCGCGTTCGCGGTATGCCTCGTAATGAAGCGGTCAATCCATAGCCGCATGCTCACTTAACACATTCATCTCAAAAGAAATCATGATTAGTGCATCAATGACTCTGATATTTCACTCCATGCTTACGCTTACGCCCTGTTGCCAATATCATGATTCAACAAATGCTTCCGCTACACTGATGAGAAGATATCATGATCCAGAATGTGAGCATGTCGGTCCTAAAGTCACAACATCACATAATACCAACACCACAAAGGATGTCACAGAGATTTTTATGGCTGATAATCTCAAATGATGGCTCAAAATTATTATCACGTGGATCAGGAAAAGACCTCCACTTGAAGTAACCAAACATGCAATGTGAAGAATCAATGACTACGAGCTTAGGAACAAAGGACTACATCAAGAATGCAAGAACAATTGTTAATGTCATATCCGTTTGTATTCAATGTAATTTTAGTGCATGATTGAGGTGACCTCCCTTAGGGGAGATTGTTAGGAATTAGAAATTCCGGGTATTAAAGAGTCGGTCACCTCAAGTATATGTAATCATTAGAAAGCTCGTAGTCGTAGTTATTTTAAGTTAAGTAGTATTTAGTTAAGTAACACCGTGGAGGACGGACGGTCTTTACCCACCTTGTATGCCGATCCACAGCCCGATGTGTGGCGTTTTATGTAAGACTATAAATACTCTCTACCTCCCAAGGTAGAGAGTTGGAGCTCATAATAATATCTTTCACTTTCTCTCACTAAGTTCCCTAAACCTCTAACTTTCTCTCTCTAGAATTCCATCTATATGTTACTTTGTGTTATGGTTTGATGTGTATGTGAAAAGTTATATCTTACAGAAACAAATATAAATTATCCAAAAGATAAATTTGGTACACTTTTTAGTGAACATTTTGTAGTAAGTTACGTAATGAGGATTCTTATGATAGAAAATGGTTGATTTACTCAAAAAAAACTTAATAAAGTATTTTGTTTTTGTTCTAAGTTATTTAAAACTGCTAGATCTAATAGTCAATTGGAAAATGAAGGAATAAATTATTAGAACCATCTTAACAAGGGGCATATTTAACTTCATTTCGCCGGGGCATCAGAAAAGCTTCGGACCGGCCACGATTCTACTTGTTCATATAGGTTTACAACATTTAACAATACGTGGTAATAGCGTAAAGCCTTTTCGAAATATATGCATTATGCTGGCATGGAGCAATATCACATCGTTTCATGGATAAGCTTTACGTTTATTCAATGCAGGGCTTTAGCTTTGAAGCCAACAAAGAAGACTATCGAATCTTGAAATGAAACATTCAAGTATTCAACCAATAAGTTTCTAATTATAAATGCCCTCATGCTACAAACATTTGTACATTTTTTTGCCGTACATAAGTAAGATGGTAAAAAATTCAATTCAGCGTCTTACCTATGTGAATTGAAAATATATATGTGGTGTTAGATTTTGGATAATTATTGTTAACTTCATGATCAAATTCACAAATAACAGCATAAAAAATGCAATATAGGTCTTATAAAGAGTAGTTTATGGAAATACATCAGAGACTATGAACTTGTGCTTTATTATTTTTGCTATGGATTTATTAAGATCAACTTATTTGTGATTTGAATTTGGAGGAATGTTGTGAGAGAATTTTTGGTCAAAAGCTAATGTGCTTAAGATGTGGGTAGGATTAGTGTGTGCAAGTGAGACTAATATTAGAAAGTACATTTGACTTTGATCTAAAGCTTGTTTGGAACTCTAGATTTTTATTGTTATTCTAATGAAAAAAAAGTATCATCTTATAGATATAAAAATATACATTGGTACTTTGTATTCTTAAGGTGCATATTGTACAAGATTACAAAGCCATGGACCCATTATTGTTTGTTATTATTATATACGGATTCACAAACTTGGTGATTTTTGGAAAAAGATTATTAGTTTATAAAGAAGCTGAACAAAATAATTCCAAATCACAAAACCTTATAACGGTTTTATCTGACAAAATAGGTTGCACTTATAATCGAAAATCAAACTTGCTCGAGTTTGTCTTCACTTAGCAAAAGGAACACTATGGGCTTCGTTTTTGGTAGGGAGGTATGAATGGTGTACTCATGTGTTTTCTCTGATTCCTTGACGTTGCAATTCTCCACTACAATTCATGTAAGAAATCTAAATGCAGATTAGTTGAAATTCATTAGCTCAATTAAGCCATTAATTGTACCCACTCACTTTTATCCGTTCCCTTTTCTCCGCTCTTTAACAACGAAAATATTCATATGATTGACCATTACCCTTCCACACAAATCCAACTATACATTTATTACAAATCGCAATAAATCCTGAGTAAACCAAACTCCTCTCTAGCCTAAGAAAGTAAACCAAAGCTCCAATAACTAACCTTTGCAATGTACACCAAACAGACCTATTCATTGGTCTTTCATAGATACATGGAACAATTTAAGTCAATGAATTAGGAGCAAATTTCAGATTCACCAAATCTTTAAGCTGGCGCCACACCTCAAGCCAGTATCCACACTCAAAAACAAATGATTATGGGATTCGGCCATTGATGGTACCATGTTGTGAACAGGATATTGATTATGGTATCCATTTGGCGATGTAGACTATTCGATCTGGTAACAAAATGGTTTCAATATAATAAAACATGACACGCTAAATATTAATATCTAACAAAACTAGTATGACTCAAACTCTATGCTTACCTATATCTTTAGAGACTCTCAGCCATGAGAGGACTTCCATGGCATGAGTGCATAAAAGCATACTTGATCTTGAGGAATAAAATTCATGAGTTGGAAGTGCACGTGAATAGTGTCATCTCATTCCCATCGAGTTTAGTTTTAAGTGATCATTTTGATTGGTGATAGTTTCTTCCTTTAACTAGATCCGCCCAGAATCATGCATCTGGTTTTCACCGACATGCATTGGATGGTTGTGGGAACTTTGGCCAGTGGAGAAGAGGACCTTAGTGCTCCATTGTGCGTGCAATTTTTCATAAAACTACCATAGGAAGATGCAGTAGTGCAATAGCTTCAGCCAGTATGTATACCCTAGCCCTTCCCATTTATGCAAGTGATGGCATCTCCTCGCCGCTGCTCATAACCATGATTCGCTTCCTCTTCAGTCGATGGAAAACTTGGAGGGTACATCAAACCTATTTTTAGCCACAAGTTGACGGTAAACTGTTAAACATAAATGTGACCAATCAACAACATTCATAAGAGGCGATTCGTGTGACGGCACGACAAGTCATAACATTCAGGTTGAAACTGTTCCTTTTTTAGCGAGAAGAGTAAAGAGCATGTCGCTATCACCGATTTCGGATAAAATTAGAATTAGGAAGGGGCATGCAACAACAATGGATTTAAAACGGCTTTCAACCTGTTTTGACTCATTTGATTGTACCCTTATAACTAATCTTTTGATTTGACCCGTTAACCCTCTAAACCAGTTCATTCATAAGTAAATGGAACAGTTCAAATATGATAGGTTCATTTATATTAAAATATGGTTGTGCAGCTTCATCTCTTTCATTTAATAGATTCACTTATAAATATGTAAATAATACATTTAAGAACACACTTAGTTATGTCCTTTACTTGGTGTTCGGGGCGCTTCTTTTTTAGCCATGTTTCTTCTATCTTGCCTCTTTTTCTTTTTGAAAATCCTACTTTGCCTAATTGACCCATTAGCGTTAAAAGAGAACTAAAATACCCCTACTAAGATTGTACAGTTATGCATCATATAATCATGCCACACTAGTCACTGAAGTATGAAAATATACATACTTGCTATATTCATTGAGATATCCAAGCTTGAACAAAATCATCAACATTTTTCTAAAGACAGAGACGTAGAAATTCAAATCATCATCATTTAAAAAGAGTTGAATAAACAAACTTAAAGGGAAAAGATAAAACTTTTGCACATTTTCATAATATAAAATTATAGAACCTAACTTAAGACAAATGCCGCACGCTTACCTTTTTGTCTCTAACAAAACATCCAGGAAACTATTCCACTTACAAACATAATCATCAAACATTAGGTGTCGCATCACCTCATGGACGTTTGGATCATAACGAGCAAACCTTGACTTCACCAAGAGGCCTATAGATAGTAAACAAAATCAAATTCATGCACAGATCATTGTCTACTTAATGTAACAAAGTATTATTCAATAACATCAAACCAAAATAAATCCTCAATAAAATTATGATGGGAACACATCACCATAAATACATGCAGTGAACATAAAACCACCAAGATTACTATTAATAAATACTGATTGGAACCCTTGATTGTAGTGTTTCTTTTCTAAGCCTCCAATGATGATGATGAGAAGCGCAACAAGTACGAAAGCAAAAACACCCTTCTCGGGTAGTTACTAGCGTAACATGTCCCATGAGGAAAAAAGTTGTATTTGAATGAATAAAATACAACAAATGACCGAATAGTAATCGAGTATGCAATCCATAGAACTCGTGAGCACTACCAATAGGCTAGTAACGAAATTGGAGGGCATATAAGCCAATAGCAAAGATGCTTAAATAGTTCAGTCATGCAATTTCCGTACAATACGGCTGCTTTGTGCTAAAGTAACAAGATTCTTTTTTATATGCAATTACATCAGCAGGTTTGTACTAAACAATTTAGATTGCTTGATTAACACCGTAATTAGATTCTTTACACAAAATACTCGTTTTCATCTGCAATTAAAAATATTGCTAGAATAAAGGGTTTGTGTTAGGATATGAAAGTGCTGAAGATATGAAAGTACTGAAGATTGATAAAGTACTGTAAGCTGCAAAGTACTGGAAAAAGTCAAAGAGTCAAAGTACTGCTAAAGATAAAGTCAAAGTACTGCTGCTTGAAGTCAAAGTATCTTCGCAAGAACAAAGAACATTATATTTGTTTATGGAAAGTATTGTAACTCTAGAATGTTCTGTATTAGATTACTTGTCGTATAAGGATACAATTTGTAAACCGACTAGGATATCCTTGAGCCTATAAAAGGACTCCTAGATTGGCATTAGAGGTACGAAGTTTATGAGTTTTAGAGTTTACTTAATTCACAAGTTATTTAGTGTTTTAGAGAGAGAAGTTCGATAATCTTAGAGTTGTTTAGAGTATCTCATAATAAGTGATTTAGAGTTAATAATAAAAGTTATTCTTCTTAGCATTGTTAAGTAAATCTCGCATACTTGATAAAGATTGCTCTGTTTCTTTGTTAATAACTTAGGATTTATCCGAGGTTGTTAAACCTTAACAAGCTATTTAAGTTAGTTTGATTAAAGTATATCGATCCAACATGTGGTATCAGAGCTTGTGTGGAAACTAGGAAGAAACCCTACTACAACAATATTCAAGATGTCGACCGGGCCGCTCCACCACCCTCAATCACCTCACTCGGAATTCCAATTATCAAGAAGGAGAATATGATCTCTCGTGTATGAAGATGAGGCAAGTGATATTGCCATTACGCACCATGCTCTATGGAATGTAATTGTTAATGGCAATGAAGTAGTTCCGTAACCCATTGATGTTCCTAGACAACCCAAAGCACCTAAACCAGCGGTCTTACCGCCACAACCTTAAGGAATCAAGAGAAGGCACTCAACATTCTCTTGTCATCATTCCAGATGGTCATCTTCTCAAATTTCATGATGCTAAAGATGCTAAGCAACTCTGGGCACTCAAGACCAGATTTGGAGGGAATAAGAGAAGCTTCTAAGAAGATGCACGAAATTTGCTAAAGCAACAGTTTGAAACTTTCACAGTTGGTGAAAGAGAGAGTCTTGATGTTGCATATGATAGGTTTCAAAATCTCCTCAACATGTTGGAGTTATTAAGTATCAGCTTGAGGATGCTAATTTGAAGTTTCTATGAGCTTGCCATCTACATGGCATGTGATTGCTACAATGATCGAGGACAACAAGGTTTGATGTCATGGACTTTGATGATCTCTATCATCAACTGAAGGTGTATGAGCATGAGATGAGTGGTCAAGCAAATTCCAAGTCTCATAGTATTGCTTTTCTATCATCGAAAAGAAGGGCAAGACTTCTATCAAAAGTAATCTTGCTTCTCCTCAAAGTATCTGCTTCTCAAAGTATGCTGCTTTACACCCCCTCATATGCTCGGCAGCCCCACCAACTACCACTATGCACTCAGATGAAGTTGTGTGCTCATTCTTTGCGGCAAGCTAGTTTACCCGCCACTTATGAAGAAGATCTAGCACATATTGAAGAAGATGCACTTGAAGAAATTGATATCAGGTGGCAAGTTGCTATGATCATTGCAAGGATCAAAAAGTATATGAAGAAGACAGGCAAAAGCATTGATTTCAAACCAAAACAAGGAATAACTTTTGACAAATCTAAAATTGAATGCTTCAATTGTCAAAAGACTGGTCACTTTGCAAGGGTTTGCTAAGTATCAAGCAAACAGACATCGAGAAGCCAAAACTTGAGCTCAAAGAAATTCCACCATCTTGAAACAAAGGCTTTGGTTGCTCAAGAGAAGTTATCGAGAAGTTGGTTGGAGTGAAGAGTTTGATGATGAACCGGTGACTTATCAGTATGGTAGCAAAGTGGAAGAAGTAGTTGAAGAATCGATGGAAGCATTGACCGATTTGGGCTTTTTAATGAGGAACCCTGAACATGCCTTTGCTTTGGAATCGATGATGGCTTTGGAGGATTTGATTGGAGCAAGGAAAGTGAAGATGATCCCGTTCTTCTTGCAATGGTGGCTACTTCACCAAGTTCATCTCCTATCTCTGAGGTATGCTCAAATTGCCATGATTTTTATCAAAAATTACTTGGTAGTTATGTGATTGAAAGAGATAACTGTGTTAGGGCTAGGTTAGATCGAGGTATTTGGTTATCAAATAACCTTAGAATCTATGGAAGCCAAAATTTTAGCACATGAAACTAATGAAGTAGCTTGGGATGAAAAATATGAACAACAGATTACCAGGCTAAAACTAAGTGAATGGAAATTAAACTGTAAAATTGCTGAAATTGAGAAATTGACTAAGGAAAGAGATGAGTTGTTAGCTAAGTTTTCTCGCTTGGGGTGAAGCCGGTCATTGCAATGCGCATGTTACTTATGTTCAAAACGAAAAGAGCCTACCTTAAAATTGATTAGGTTTTGGAATGGATTTTAGTAACATAGATGAAAACCAACCTAGTGATCAGGATGAAGGTGATTTTGAGGATATAACTACTAGTGATGATGAACTCATTAATTATGTAGATACATCTAGTAATGAGGAATCAATAAGTGAAACACCTCCTGAGTATAAGAAAGATAATGGTTATCATCGTTCCCCATCCCATCGCATTCATCAACCCCTAGGCCCGATGTTTCTCATTTTGGAGTAGACAGGTTTAGAGTTTAGGAAAAGCTTGTAGCTCAATCTAGGTCCTAAAAACCCAAAGAAGTGTTGAAAACATTGTTCAAAATCTAGCAAGACCTTCAAATCAAAGTATCTGCTCCACAAGCAAGATACTTTAGAAAAACCTTTTCAAAACAAAAGCATCGCTAAACCTTTTTGGATAACTTTGGTCAAACAGTTTCATCATTCACCAAGAAGCCAAAATAATTTTGGGCATAGACATAGAAGAAGTCACTTTGGAAGTATGGGTCAAAAGCGTGTTTTGTGTGTTTTAGTCCTACTCATCTAATTAAGGATTGGAACATCACCATAATACCTTAGCAAATTTCCAAAGAATAGGTGCCAGCGACCAAAACCTAGAGCAAAACCGCTTTGGAATAATTCAAATAGGATCAATCACGAAATTTCTCACCGCGGATCATAGATACCCACACCAAAGAAGACCTTTTTCAAAACCTTCAAGATCTCACATTTTCCAAGTCACTTTAATTCTAGGCCAAGATACTTTCTCAAAGTCACTTTCGCCCAAAACAAGGTCGATCACACTATTTAATAGGAATCCTAGGAGATCTCACTATCAACCTAGAAGGTATTACAATTCACATAAGGGATCTAGATCACAGGAACCAAGTGTTAAAACATAATGGGTTAAGAGGGAAAGTACTGCAGAGGGACAAACAATACTTTCAACAAAAAGTGAATTTGATGTTTTTGTGATACAAGAAAAAGCAAATGATCTTGTAAAAGAGAGTTGTGTTGAAAAACC
The DNA here is from genome assembly GCA_910596185.1 of Chrysanthemum makinoi. Lineage (NCBI taxonomy): Eukaryota > Viridiplantae > Streptophyta > Magnoliopsida > Asterales > Asteraceae > Chrysanthemum > Chrysanthemum makinoi. Next base: position 296,908,285 of record OU343222.1, read on the forward strand.
AGAAAGTTTTGAAAATCCACATGCTAAAAATCAAAAGATAATTTTGGATCATGTTTTGAAAAACAGTGGAAATTACATACTCAAAGAATTTGAGTTTGTAACTCCACAAGGGGAACACAAGTCATTAATGGCTTGGGTTCCTAAAAATCACTAACTCTTTTCTTTGTGTGGTGGCAACCTTAAGAGGAGCTTAAAGATCATTTAATTGTGGATAGTGGTTGCTCGAAGTATGACAGAGACAAAGAGATCTTGTCTGATTTTAGAAATATTAGTGGAGGAAGAGTTGCATTTGGGAATGATCCCAATGGAGGAAAGATTACCGGAAAGGAACTATCAAAGCAGGACTTATAGATTTTGAGAATGTTAGATATGTGAAGGAGCTTAAATTCAACCTATTATCAGTCTCTCAAATCTGTGACAAAAAGCATCCTGTGTTATTCACTGACACCGAATGTCTCATCCTTTCCTCTGACTTTAAGCCTGTTGATGATGACTTGGTAGTACTTAGAGTACCAAGAACAAATGATGTGTATAGTTTAGACATGAAGAGTCTACATTCTTATGGAAGAGCCACATGTTTGGCGGCTAAAGCAACATCTGAAGAGGCACATCAATGACATAGAAGATTGGGCCATGTTAATTTCAAGAATATCAACAAACTGGTCAAAGGCAATCTAGTTAGAGGTTTACCTTCAAAGACTTACAAGAATGATCAATCATGCTTGGCATGCAAGAAGGGTAAACAACGCAAAGCTTCCTGCAAGAAGCTTGAGGAGATCACTATTAGAGAACCATTGGAGTTGTTACATATGGATTTGTTTGGACCTGTTTCTGTGGCAAGTTTAAACAAGAAACAGTATTGCTTAGTTGTAAATGATGATTGCTTGAGATTCAGATTGGGTATTTTTCTTGGTTTTAAAGATGATACTTTTGATGCTATTCAGACTCTCATAATAGCCCTTGAAAACCAATTGAGACTCAAGGTTAGAGGTATTAGATGTGATAATGGGATTGAATTCAAGAACAAGCTTATGGATGAATTTTGTGCAAACAAAGGCATAAAGAGGGAATTTAGTATTGCAAGAACACCACGTGAGAATGGTGTTGCGAGAGGAAGAATAGGACATTGATTGAAGCAGAAGAACAATGCTAGCAGATTCCATCTACCTATTCACTGCGGGAAGGTATCGTAGTACCGCTTGATATCTACTTAACAGAGTCTCAGTCACCAAACCACAAACGGTGAAGACACCACATGAATTGTCGATGGGCAATAAACCCAACATTCGTTTTATGAAGCCTTTTGGATTCCCTCTCACTATTTTAAATACAATTGATAATCTGGGGAAGTTTGATGGCAAGTCAGAAGAAGGATACTTATTGGGTTATTGCACAAACAAGTAGGGCTTTAGAGTATACAACAGAGTCACTGAGAAGGTTCAAGATTGTCTTCATGTTGAGTTTTTAGAAGATCAAGACAATGAGAAAGGTAAAGGACCTGATTGGATGTTTGATCTTGAGGTTTTAACTCCTTCAATGAACTATGTACTTGTTAGAGAAGAAAATCAACCTGTGCACAATGGAGAAGATTTACAATATGTTGTTCAAGGAGTTCATATTAGACCTCTGATGATGATGTCCCCGATGAAGATCCCGTTAGTCCAAAACAAAGTATCTTGATGTTCCAAAGCAAAGTATCTTCGATGCTCCACAAAGAAAGTATCTTGTTGCACCACAATCCTCATTATTGGCGAGGATCAATCTATTCAAGAGGAACTCAATCAGATTCTTCTTCAAGATGTATTAGCACATTCTTACAGCGATGAACAAAGGAGAGCTTATGAAGAAGCAAAGAAGAAGAACAAGATCGCAGAGTACTCCCACAAGACTTTGGACAAGATTCTTGAACAAAGTCGCCTTTTTGCACTAGTTGACAGTAATTTAGATGATTTGGATGATCCTACCATGCCTGGATTAGAAGATACTGATGATGAACTTGAAGATCAAGGTAATTTCTCAGATTCCAATGAAGATGTTGATGTCACTAATTTGGAGGATACTTATGGAGTTCCACAGTCTCCAAGCTTAAGAATTCATAAGAATCATCCTTCTGATCAAATCATTGGTCCTTCTATTTCTGGAGTAATGACTAGCACACTGAGCTAAGACTTTTCTACACCTCACAATGCTTTACTTAGCTTTGTGTATAAACAAAACAAGCTGAATCATAAGGACCATCAAACCTGCCTATTTACTTGTTTTATCTCTCAAGAGGAACCCAAGAATATTGCACAAGCTTTGACTAAAGAAAGCTGGGTTGAAGCTATGAAGGAAGAACTTCTTCAATTTAAACTTCAAGAAGTTTGGGTTTTATGTGATCTTCCGGATGGGAAGAGAGTTATTGGAACCGATGGGTTTTAGAGTCAAAAGAGATGAAAGAGGTAATGTTATCAAGAATAAAGCAAGGTTAGTAGCACAAGGCTACAAACAAGAAGAAGGAGTAGATTATGATGAAGTGTTTTCTCCTCAGCAAGGATTGAAGCTATTAGAATATTTCTTGCTTTTGCTTCTTATATGGGATTTCAAGTTTACCAGATGGATGTCAAGAGTGCCTTTTATATGGCAAGATTACAGAGGAAGTTTATGTCAAACAACCTCCTGGTTTTGAAGATCCTAAACATCCAAACAAAGTCTACAAGGTGGTTAAGGCTCTTTATGGCCTTCATCAAGCACCTAGAGCTTGGTATGAGAGACTCTCTACATTCTTATTGCAACATGGATACGTAAGGGAGCTATTGACAAGACTTTGTTTATCAAGAGAGACAAGAAAGACATCATGTTAGTTCAAGTCTATGTTGATGATATCATCTTTGGGGCTACCAAACAGTCTATGGTTAAAGAGTTTGAACAACCAGTGATGCGTAGGAATTTCAAATGAGTTCAATGGGAGAGTTAACATTCTTTTGGGACTTCGTGTTAAGCGGTACCAAAGGAAGGTATTTTTATCAGTCAAGACAAGTATGTTACGCATATACTTAAGAAGTTCAATTTTGATGATATGAAGAATGTTACTACACCTATTAAATCTATCAACTCATTGGGCAAAGATGAAGATGGTCAACTTTGTTGAAGTCAAGTTATACAGATCAATGATTGGCTCTCTTATGTATCTCAATCTTTGCATCAAGGCCCGATATCATGTTTGCGGTTTGTTTATGTGCAAGATATCAAGTCTCACCAAAGATCTCTCACATGAATGCAGTGAAGAGAATCTTCTGTTATTTGAAGCAACAACCTAAATTGGGGTTGTGGTATCCAAAAGAGTCACCTTTTCACTTAGTAGCTTTTTCAGATAGTGATTATGCAGGTGATAACTATGATAGAAGATCAACCACAGGAGGATGCCAATATCTTGGAAGAAGGTTAGTGTCCTGACAATGTAAGAAACAAACAATTGCAAGAACATCCTCTACTTGAAGTTGAATATGTAGGCTGCTGCAAGCTGTTGTGGACAAGTTTTATGGATCACGCGAATCAACTCTTGGACTATGGGTTCAATTTAAAGAATACTCCTATTAATATTGATAATGAGAGTACCATTTGTATTGTGAAGAATCCAGTTTATCATTCCAAGACCAAGCACATACAGATTAGGCATCACTTTATCTGAGATTGCTATGAGCACAGAGCTCATTAATGTGGTTAAGGTTCACACGGATGATAATGTAGCTGACTTACTCACCAAAGGTTTTGATGTTTCTAGATTTACTCACTTGGTGGTGAGCATTGGCATGATTAACTATTGAGCTACATTTAAGGGGAGGACTATTTAGTATTAGTATAGTCCTGCGCATTGCTTGAGGGGAGGATATTTATGCATACTTAGTTTTTACTGAGTAAGAATTTGGAAAAGTAGTGTTTTTCATGAAAGTATCTAGAAAGTACTTGCTTGAAAGTATCAGATAATGGAAAGTACTATTTGTCTTATTAAAGTACTTGCTCCAACGGTTATATTGAGGGGTAATTAATTCTAACGGTAACCTTATTATTATGGGCTATGATTTTTCAAATCTCACCTATAAATAACTACTCTCCGTTTTTCCCTCTTATATTGATACTTTAGAATCTTTTCCATATTTCTCTCATCTCCTATATATTATTCGATTACAACTCTTATTGTGCTTCCATACTCAAAAATGGCAAATCGTCCTACTGTTTCAAAGCATAATATGGTAGCTAATTTGGAAAAGACTGAGGCAAATGTGGTTTTTCATGATATGATTGATTATCTTATTGGGTCCCCAATCCGTTATGATCTTTTAGTGGAGCCGGATATAATTGCACCTTGGATTCAAGAATTTTGGGCTAATGCTAGGGATAACATGGAGAATGATGAATACTATGTTCGATCAACAGCGATTGCCTTTGGAAGAACTGCGGACGATTACAGCTTCCTCTATTCGAGATGATTTATTATTTGGTGATGAAGAAGGGGCTATTCGCTTTAGACAAGCAACCTGATTTGGGATACATTTAGGGATCTTGGTTATGAAGGGTCCTTAATAGAACAAACATTCAAGAAACCCTTATTTTGTCCTCATTGGAAATTTTTGGTTCATGTGTTGCTCCATTGCATAAGTGATAAGAGTACCTCTTGGAGGCGATTTGGGTCAAATATAGCATCCGCTATAGTTGGGTTAGCTATAAATCGGGTTTTAACTTCTCACGGCTAATACTGGATGGAATGCTCTCACATATCTCACATGGATCTAAATGGCTAATGTACCCAATGTTTATCTGAGTTTTCTTAAACAAGCAACTTGTCTTTGATGTGCCAAATCCTGAGACTTCTATTGCATATTGTCCAACAATCAAAGTTTTACTTTATGGCAAGAAGGAGTGCTTTATTCAGAGGTCAAGATACTCCATTAACTCCTTCTATGATGGAAATTGTTGCTCGAGCCGATGATGGAAAAGATGACGATAGTGGAGGTACTACACTTGAAGTACGTGCATCGCAAGTATCTTCTCAACATATCGCATCTCAAAGTGTCTTTGCTTCAACAACGCGATCGCTTCACAAAGTTTTGATCATGAACATATTGAAGTTCCACCACCTCCATCTCCACAAGCATCTCCACAACCATCTCCACTGAGTATCTCACATGCGGAACCTTTGTCATTCCGGAGGAGATGAACCAACTATGGAGCTCAAGGTCAAATTCTCAACAATTATGCTTTAGCAAGGGAATTGACAAGGTTGAAGAAATCATTTGAAGATCGAGCTACGTAAATTAAGTGGTTGAAGGTCAAGTATAGAAGGTTAAAGAATTATGTTGCACCTTTTATTAAACGATATCGCTTATGGGTTAAAGAAGAAACAAGTACCAAGGAAATTTAAGAAAAGAAGACAACAAAAGGCAAACAGGTTCATAAACCATCTTCTGTCAACTTGGGGAGGAATTTAGAAGAAGAGAATTTGAAAGAAGATGTTGTGAAGGAAAATGAACCCGAAAGTACCGAAAGTTTCGAAAAGATCAAGAAAAGATCATTCAAGATCGAGGAGCAAGTTCAAGTTCAGGAATCTTGAAGATCAAGGTATGCTTGAACAACAAAGTACTCTTGCTCTTCAACAACAAAGATTCTTCAGACAAGAGTTAATAACTCCAAGAGTATTAGATTTTGAAGAAGAAGTCGGTCCTTCTACAACAAGCTGTTTTACAAAAGGAGGAAGCTACACTCAAACCCATCCATTCCGCAAGTGATGATGAGTTCATTGCTGTAATTTTGCAAGATTTATCACAACCAAGGAGTGGTGTTACTATTTACGAAGTTCAAGAGGAACAACAAAGAACTTCTCAACCTGCAATTGATCCTAAGGATAAAGGAAAGGGTGTTCCGATACAAGAAACTAAGAAGAAAAGCTAACTTTGGCGTAACTTAGAGCAATTGAAGTTGCTAGGAATGATCTTTGCAGCTAGAAAGCTTCAAGAGGAGTTAAATTCTAAATATAGAGAAGCTGTGAAGTCAAGAAGCTCAGAGTAGAGAAGCACTAAGAAGTTACAAGATGAATTAGATGTCAAGTCTGCCGAACCATTACAAATACCTACTCCTGTTAGATATATGCCGAGAAGACCTAATCTAGCTAAAGACAAGAATGCTATGATGGCTTATTTGAAAGGTCGAGGATATAAAGGATTGCAGAAGCTAAATTATGTTGATATGAAAAGACTATATGATCTTTGAAACAGAGGCTTATAAGAAGGATGTTGCGAGGTATCAAATATTTTAGAGAAGAAGCTAATTGGATCAAGAAGAAAGGAAGAAGAGTTTAAAAGAAAAAGGAAAGCGGACCGGGTTAGATGTTCGCTCTCAAAGAAAGAAAAGTTGAATTAAGATGCGAGACTAGGATGAACTAAGGAATTATCTCAAGTAGTAGATTTTGAATATTCAAAGAAGATCTTACGACATGAAGATGAACAGATCTCAGATTAGTGCTTTTGAAGTTGTGAAATCCAAAGAAGGAAGTTATATGATGTTTCATAAAGAAGATGAAAGTTTCAGAGTATTCAATAGGCTATTGGATTTATTGCACATTATAGATAGAGTGGATCTATTCTATTTATATCATGTGGTTAAAGCTTACTTTGAACATAATCCATTAGAAGGGATTGGTTTAGTTTTACTTGGAGATCTCACAACCGCATGGGAAAGGCTCAAGAAGAGAGCACTTATGATATTTGGAAGAATCAAGAGAATTGGGAAATTGTTCACGGAGATTCTTTGAAGAGTGTTCATGTTTTAGATTTTGCCGAAAATGGTACAATGATACACATGTTTGTAAATAGAAGATATCCTCTTCTCTTGTTGAGCTTATGAGAAGGATGCTAGAACATGGAATGGAAGTAGAAGAGGATAATGAAACTGCTTGCATGGTTATCGGTCTATTTATCAACCTGGCCCGGACTTCTATTCTTTGATGAAGATGAATAACCGGTATGAATCTTATTTGAATAAATTATTTTTGATAAATCAAGACTTTATTCAAAGTATCGTTGATCAAACAAGACTTTCAACAAAAGTACGCTTGCGACTTTTAACCGCTAAGTGTTTTTTGAAAGAAACCTTTTGTCAAGTAACAAATATTTTGAAACAAATGTTGAATAAAATAAATGGTTTTTGAGATGGCAACATCCATAGGTCATCAATCCACCATGATTACAAAAGGATTGGCTAATCCATGAGCAAACGGCTCTGGTAAAGATATTTCAAATCCGCTTTTAGTTGACAACTTGCTAATAAGTTGTATGGTAATCAACTCACCATATCACTTAATGTGAAGAGTTGGCTAGCCCACAAGAAAATGGCTTGTGGTAAAGGCTGTGGAAAACCATTATTGGTAATTAGTTCACCATAGATAAAAGAACTAACTAGTCCGTAGGAAAGTACGACTTTTGGTAAAGACAACTCAAATCTGTTGATAGCTGGTGATTTGCTAAAAATCATATGGTTATCAATGTACCATGGTCTTACACACCAAAACATTTGGCTACTCCTGAGTTAATGGCTTTGGTAAAGAGATCTAAATCCATTAAATTTTCAATGATTCACTTCTCACGAGGGTTAACACACCGAAGTGATGAGAATAGTATGCAACTTAAAATTCAATTAATGTACAAATTGTCATATGTTGCCGTGTTGTCAAAAGATGGAGCTTGGCGGATCTTTAGCCGTGAAAGAATAATTCTAGAGATACTTTGACGTGCACAGACACTACAGAGATACAATCTAAAGATTAAGAAACAATGTGTCCTTAACGATGAAGCTGTTAAAGATAAATTTACAAAGGAACTTGAAGTCAAGCAAGTAGAATTCAAGTTAGGGGAGGATTGTTGGGATATGAAAGTGATGAAGATATGAAAGTATCTTGAAGATTGATAAAGCAATCGTGAAGCTACAAAGTCTTGGAAAAGTCAAAGAGTCAAAGCATCGCTAAAGATAAAGTCAAAGTAATCTTTGCAAGAACAAAGAACTGTTATATTTGTTTATGGAAAGTATTGTAACTCTAGAATGTTCTCAGATTAGATTACTTGTCGTATAAGGATACAATTTGTAAACCGACTAGGATATCCTTGAGCCTATAAAAGGACTCCTAGATTGGCATTAGAGGTATGAGTTTATGAGTTTTAGAGTTTACTAATTCACAAGTTATTTAGTGTTTTAGAGAGAAGTTCGATAATCTTAGAGTTGTTTAGAGTATCTGCATAATAAGCAGATTTAGAGTTAATAATAAAAGTTATTCTTCTTAACTTTGTTAAGTAAATTCCGCGTACTTGATAAAGATTGCTCAGTGTTTCTTTGTTAATAACTTAGGATTTATCCGAGGTTGTTAAAACTTAACAAGCTATTTAAGTTAGTTTGATTAAAGTATATCGATCCAACAGTTTGTATTTGGAGATGATTCACAAAACATTGCCCAGTCAAATTATCACCAAAAGAGTAATAAATAAACAATCTAAAAGAGTTAATCGTATGTTGAACACGAAAACTGCTGACCAAGTCAAGTATTAGATAGAGAATTTAGAAGGCAAATCTAATAGTGTCTTCAAATAGTATTTTTTGCGCTATTGATTGTGAAAAGAGTCAAGACATGAAAATCTATTGCATATAAAAAGAACAACGTAATATAATAAGTGACTGTGATATAAGCATTGTACAACCAAGAAACATAAAGAAAAATCAAGAATCGGCACCGATCTTGCAATGTACATAGACAAATAAAAATAAGATCAAGTTTCTAGTAGAAAGAAACCAACCTTTCTTTTTCAGAAAGAAAACAATCTCCGCGATTTCAGGATTAACCTAGGTTACTCCGGCTATGGTTTTTATCACCTTTACTCTCTCTAGTCTATGTTATTATATATCACAAAGTTCACATTTAGCCATTCATGCTTACTAAAAAAAATACTAATTTTCAAATTTCAATTTCCTCTTCATTTGGAAAAATGGTTTTCCAAGGTCCGGCATCAATAAGGCATGTGATTTTAATATTTAGAAAGTGCTACTTGGTGATACAATCCTGTATCATTAAAATATTGGTTTACCAAGTAGATGCTAATAAGTTAAACCTAAAAGAATTACCATATATTCTTTAGAGACTTTCTGAGCCATGAGAAGAGTTCCATCAGCATGGTTCTTAATACAAGTTGTATTTTGAGGTGTACATATTTGTGGATTGAAATACCTGACAATTATGAAAAAAAACTTTCTGATGCATTTTCCAACAAACATGGCTGAGTAAGCATCATACATTGAGAAAAGTAGCTAAAAGAGTGAAGTCATTTCCTCATATCACCATTTCGCCCATTAACATGTCTCCTAATTTCTTTTTTTTTTTTTTTTTGAACCAAAATTTTTGTAAAAAAAGTTATAATTATAAAAAAAGTAAAAAATAGAAAAAAAATGGCAATTAGCTGGATGATACAAACACCAATAAGAAAACATGCCTCGAAACTAATCTAAAAAGGCACTCAAACACAATTATTATTAGCAAAATATGTTAAATTTAAGATCTCATACTCCATGGTAAAAAATATATGCTAATTAACGTATACGAATTAAAAGAGTATAAATATATGGATTAAAAGCCGTTAACATTTTAACAACATGCTAATAAACAAGAGAAAAACGTAAGAAACTAACACATAACATAAAAACCCTAACTGATGCAAATATAATTAAAAAATGAACTTATGGAAAATCAAATAAAGTAAAATAGATTGTTGATTGATATGATATACCTTGTTCGGAGAATCATGGATTAAATGAAAAATATTTCGAATGAATGGAATCAGATTGATTTTCAATAATAAATGGGCAGAGAGATTGGGGTGTTTGGTACGAGTGAATCATGTAGAATGGAATCACAAAAAAGAATTGGAATGCAAAGAAATAGAATGTAGCTCATGAAAGGATACTAATTCCATTGTTTGGTACAATCAGAGATTCGACATCAGAAAATGATTGTCTCGTTTGGTGATGTTATGCACTGGAATTGGGATGTACTTGAGAATGTTTGACAATTGACTTCTAAAATCATGAAACCACATCTTCGTAAATAAAAGGTCACCAACATCATTTATATTGATAATCTCGTATCCATATGCTGCATAAAGAAATGTTTGAGTAATAATCTACATATAATCTAAAATTAAAACTTCAAATTAACTACAAGTTATCAAGCACCAGGCCCCACGGATCTTGGACCTTTCTGAAGCATTAGAATGTAGCTACGCTAGTTTTCCACAAATACATCCCTTTCAGACATTCACTAATAGTGACGATCGGTAAATTTTAAATCTCGCTTACTTTCTAACTAAATCTCATTCTTGTATGATATTGAAAATATACACACTACTAATCATGCACCACAAAAACTATAAAGATCAATTTTTAATGAAATAATCAGATCACTAAAATGATCAATAATGAAAGATGGATTACAAAATTATTCCAAAAGAGTGAAAATGACAAATTGCTATAACTATCAGATTATTAAAATAAATAATGAGGAGGTTAAAAAATGGTATTTACATATGATGAGATCCCAATTACACATCACCAAAACCCTAAGAATGTCAAATTGAATACATTACTAAAATGACTAAAAGTATCGCAAAGATCTAAAAATGAGATAATATCGTCATCATCTCTACCAATCATATATTTGTTAAATGATTAAAAGAAACCAAATGGTTCAATGGTATGATAATATACGACTACTACATCAAATATGTTACCTCATTGGATCTTTGTCAACTAAAACTGGGACGAACAAAAGCAAAGGAAGAAAACAATGAAACTCACGAACAAAAGGGATAAACAGGAGGAGATGAACACTCGAAAAATTGGTAGTCACCACATAGAGCATGTTTACAATTCCACACCAAATGTGTGTTGCACGTGATATTATTTTTAGTACTCTGTGTTTTAGTTTTCACTTTTTCATTCCCACCAAGAATGGCCTCACCTATTGTTTTCCCATTCTCACACTTTCTCCACTTTTTTTAAAGAATGAAAATTGATTCTAGGAATTGAGACCATCTTAGATTCGATTCCCAATTGCAAACAAACACAAGAATGCCCCTTATTCCTTTCGATTTCCATTCCATCTTACCAAACACTTGGGACGCTTAATGACCGAATCATAGAGAATGGAAATGCAGTAGAGAATGGAATTGTAAAGAAAGGGAATGGTTATGAAAAAAGAGAAGGGATTACACTATTTGGGAAGAGCAGGGAATGAAGTGCTAGAATGGACTAAAGAATCAAATCCTCCGTTTGGTATGACTAAAGAGTTTTTTCGTACTGAGTAATCACAAATAACCCCACACACCCGACTTTAACATTGATCACGAAAAACCAAATAATACCATTGGTTAGTATAACATACGTACGTGTACAACAGAACTTCCCCAATGACCTATGATAGTGCGCATTAAAATGACAAAAATGGTGCCGCAACGTGTAAAAAGTTATGGTACAAGTTATATATAGTTAGTAGAAAATAAGATCATCAACAACCCAATTAAATTCTACAAATGAAACATAATTTTTGACGAATTTTGTCACCGGTAGATCATCAAGTCCTAACTGATCGAATCGGATGATTTTAATAATAATTATAAAGTTATATAGAAGAAGAAACAAAAAGGACTTTGGAAACGACGATGAAGAAAAGACGGTTACAAAATCTGTAGTTGCAAAAAGCGATGTTGCTTATGAATGTCTATTAATTTGTGAGTAAATGTGAGTCGCACGTGATACTATGTATTAATAATCCTTATTTTTTGCGGCACTATGATTCATACGAGAATAGGCAGCGAGAATGACTCCTTAACAAATTTTAATTCTCCGTCTTTCTTTACTTTTATTAAAGAATGAAAAGAATAGGGTGAGAATGGAATGATAAGCCCTCGTTTCCATTCTCTCGCTACTAACAAACATGAGAAACCATTCTTCTTTCCTTTCTTTAGGGTTTTGGTTTGGGATCCGAAAGAAAAGTGGTGCTATGCGACTCATTAAATAAGTGTGATATGTTTTAGAAAGGCCCTTTAATTATGGAAATGTTATAAACTTGTCCAAGTTATAGAGTGGTTGGAAATTTGACATATTTAGTAAAAAAATTACAATTGTGTTATTGTATTAAGTTATCTTTATCTATACTACATATAATAAAACGTCAAATCTTGATAAGTGAAAAGTTGAAAGTCAAAGGTGAGACAAATGTATTGTGTAATTAATACTCTTATAAAAACACCCCATTACTTAAAAGTACACTAATTTGTTTACATTTTACAACCAATTAAAAGTATATCTACCAAATTAAAAACAACTAATTAAAAACATCCCTTACTAAAAAGTACAATAAAAATTTCACAATGTACAATTTAAATAAGCTACAACATAATTCTAAATATAAAATAATTAAACACACTAATTAATGTTATTTTTAGAACAACCTAAAATGAAACATGTTATTATACACATTATACAAATTAATAAAACACACAAAGCTTCATACAAGCTAACAAGTTGATTGTACATATAGTTTTGAAAATTGGACCGGACCAACGGGTTCAACCGTAAAACCAGTTCGCCACCGCGCGACTAACCAATAACAGCCATCCGAAAACAAATTTGATTGGACCCGTTAGATGAGCACGCACCGTCCCGTTCGATCCCGCATCAATTAGTGGTCACGATTTTTCCCCGAGCCTAAATTAGTGGTACCGTACCGCATCAACGGGATTCGATACCGCACCCAGACCGGAAATCGGTTTTCCACGCTTTTGTTTCGAATTTCCCGATGGTACCGTCCCGCATCAATTAGTGGTCCCGATTTTTTCACCTTATTTCAGTCCCAACATCGCATCAGATATAGGAAATAGATACGGTTCCGGTTCGGTTTTGGGATTCGGGTCGAAATGCTCATCCCTATGACCCGTTGAAACCGATACAAACTGGTGAATCAGGTCTTATCGAGAACTATTTCTCCAATTAATCGTCACAGGGTACCCGCCGCCACAACGCGTGGGTACCCTGCTATACTATATACAAAGAAAAACCAAAAAGTAAAAGTGAAAATTTGAAACTATTAATACATATCGAAAACCGGGTTGACCCGCTGATGCTTCAAACCCTGGGTTGACTCGCTTAATTTAACTGCTTTTGACCCAACCCGTCGTTGACTCGCTAAATTGACCCATTTTTTCGACCGAATCGCTCAACCGAACCAATTCGGGTCGAACCGGTTTCAAAACAATATGTTTAATCCCCAAATCTTCAAACTTTTATTATTTATCATTTAGAACTTATAAACTTTTTTTTTTAACACAAAACGATCTGTCGCTATATAAATATTATATATATATATAAAGTTTTTCTTCAAAAACGATTATAATGTTTTACAATTAAGAGAAAATATGTGACCAAGTATTGCACATTTAACTTTTCAATAGCTAAATAATTTCCATTTCAAAAAGATGGGCTAAATGTGCCCAAATCTTTTTACAAATAGCCAAGATTAGCCCATTTTATTTTTTTATTTTTATTTTGCTAATCATTTCATGCTAATTTGGTAATTTCATGCTCTTAACAACGGCACCATTAATCCCATCCTTAGTTTTACGCCGCATAAGTAACGTGTGTTGTTAGTTTTTATCTCATAACCCATAATGTTTACTTTCATTTTCATTGAATGTTTTTATATGTTGTTTGATACATGTTAAGAATTTTATCTAGACTTTAGTTATCATATTGTACAACCGTTTGCAATTGCATTTTTCATCGGTTCACGTTCTATTTTAAACGATACACAAAACACTTACCACAATATCACAAATCATTAATTATCTGACGCTAGAAACCGTTGCCGCTAGGCGCGGGTACTCACCTAGTATCTATGTATGTATCTTCTATCTCTATTATAAAGTTGAGTTTTTAGATGATTAATAACATAAGCTTTTTTGTGATTAAATGATTACGGAGTATAAGTTACATCCCATAATAACCATGGTTGTAAATATCGCCAAGGTATCGCGGGTTGCCTAATTCCCTCGCCATGTGTCATATCACCATGGATATATCGTGAGACCATAACCTATAAAGGAATTTATTTAAATAAGTACTACCTTCTCGTCCCTAAATAAATGTCCATCGCTGACTTTTAAAGTCTTTTTCTTTTAACTTTGACTTTAAATTATTTAATTTGTGTTATGTAATACTTGATGAAAAATTATACTAATGAAAATACATTTCAAACTCAATCCATTCATATATTCTGCATGAAGTATTAAATAAGAAAGACTTTAAAAGTTATTAGTGGAAACTTATTTAGGCCTGGATTTTAAAAATATGGCAAAAATCCTAATAAAATAATTCAATAACCAAAAAAAAAAAAAAAAAAATCCTAAAAAATTTAACATCCTTGAAAATAAAATATAAGTCCATATTTATTTATCAATTTAAAAATAAATAAATAAATAAATAAATCTGATTTGACCAATTTTGACTCCTGCTTTTGATCGAAAGTGAAAACGACGGTTGACCGCCGATAAGCTATATATCACCGATATATCGCCGCCAAGACCGATATTTACAACACCGATAATAACTCATGTATCTACTTCAATGATTTTCGTGATAACCCCATACCATTGCCAACGAGTGGTTGCCTTTTTGATGATTAGCTTTAGTGTGATTAAAAGTTTAATCTCATAATAACTCATGTGTTCTACTTCAATGATTTTTCAGAATCCACACCATTGCCAACGGGGTTTCCTTCTTTTGAAATTTTGTTTTCGTTTCATAACCCACTAATTTAATTTGGTCTTAACTTTGTCCCGCACCAAGTAATCTTCATACAAAGGGATCTATATTAATAGCACTTTCATATGATGGGATAGTCACTTTTAGAGCAACCATGCATCTCAAAAACCAAATTGCATCTAAAAGTTGGGTTCAAATCTTAATAGCTTACCAAATCACATTTTCTTGACCACCAATTGCAGATGTTGATGCTCAAATAAAAGTTACTGTTGAAAATGATATCAACCATATCCAATGGAGATACATGGCCACTAACTCTCATTGTTTCGCATGGGAAGGTCTATTCTACTTGTTTCATATAACTTTACAACATTTAACAATGATCAAGGTTGCAAAAATTGCTAGGCGATAGTCGGTCGGCCTGGGTATCGCCAGCAAATTAACCCCGCTGGGCCTAGATTAATTAGGGTTCAACTTTTAATATATAAAAATAAATTTTTGAAACTATATGCCCGATTTGGCCGATTTTTTCATGATTTGGCCGTTTTTATCCATAACCGAAGTTCGCCGATTTATCGATTGGCCAATGTATGCCCTCATTACGATTTTATCCGATTAATCGGTATGTTGACCATTTTTAACCAAACCAATTATTAGTAAAGTGAAAATCAAGGCGCATCCCCTCGCCGACGATTAATCGGCAACCTAGGCCGATTTTATCAACACTACATGTGATAATAACATGTTTTCTAGAGAGATATCATGCATTGTACATCAAAGACCAACATATATATCACATCGCTTCATCGATAACTGCAAGAAGGTTTCGTTTATATAATGCATGGCTTTAGCTTGGAACCCAACAAAGGAGACTATCGAATATTGAAAGGAAACATTCTAAGTATTCAACCAATATGTTTCCTAATTATATCGCACTTACTACAAATATTTTTACGCTTTTGTTATCAGACAAAAGTAAAATGGTAAAAATTCAATTATGCGCGCCCTACTTACCTATGTGAATTGAAAATTTATAAAAATATGTGGTTTTAAATTTTGGATAATTATTGTTTACTTCAAGATCAAATACACAAATAACAACATAAAAATGCAATGTACGGTCTTATAGTGGAGTACTTTATGGTCAGCCATCAACGTAGGCTGTTAACCCCTTATCTATTTTGCTATGATGGATCTATTAACATCAACTTATTTGTGATTTGAATTTGAGCTGATATAAGAGTCTCATGTGGAATATGTAGTCAAGCTACGGATGTCGAAGTTGCTTAAGATGTGTGGTAGCAATATTAGTGTGTGCAAGTGAGACTAATAAAAAAAAGTATCATCTTATAGATATAAAAATATATGTTGGTACTTTGTATTCTTAAGGTGCATATTGTACATAATTACAAAGCCATGAACCCATTATTGTTTGTTATTATATATGGATTCACAAACTTGGTGTTTTGAAAATATTATTGGTTTATAATGATCTATGAAAAAGATAACTCCAATTCACAAAACCTTATGACCAGTGCATACACAACAAAAAGGTTGCACTTATAATCAGAAATCAAACTTACTCGAATTGGTTGGGAGGTATGAATGGTGTACACTTAGCAAGAGAAACACTATGGAAGCTCATTTTGGTTGGGAGGTATGAATGGTGTACTTATGTGTTTTCTCTGATTCCTTCATGTTGCAAGGATATTGATATCATGGTAAGGATATTGATACCATGATATAGAAGTAACATGAATGTTAATAATTACTTTGAGATCGAAATTACTTACTTTCTAAAATGAAAATCTGATCGTGAACAAGCGAGTGTGTTAGACAACTATAAATGTTGAATTTCTGGTCGGCCATCAAACACGCTGCGATACCTTGTGATTCTCAGCCAATTTCTGTCGCACACAAAAAATAAAGGGTAATAGAAAAGCCTAATGGTGAACATTATTAGTTCTCGGGTGCAATCATATTACGTATCTAGTCAAATTCACGTGTAAACATTATCTTCACAAAATAACAAAGCCAAAAACACATTTGAGATGTAATATTTGAAATAATTAAACTAGACTATGAAATGGCATTCACAAGTTGTCATACAGCTAAGCAAAGCCAATTTTATCGATAATGAAGTAGTATGAAATTCATTAGCTCTAATCACCATTAATTGTACCCATTCACTTTTATCCTCGCTTCCTTTTTCTCCACGCTTCTAGCAAAGAAAAAGATTGATATGATTGACCATTACCCTTCCACACAAACCCAACTATATATTTATTACAAATCGCATTACGCCACTGAGTAAAACCAAACTCCTCTCTAGCCTAACAAAGCTCCAATAACTAACCTTTGCAATATACTCCAAACCATCCTATTCGTTGTTCTTTCATAGATATACGGAACAATTTCAGTCAATGAATTAGGAGCAAATTTCAGATCCACCAAATCTTTTAAATGCTGGCACACCTCCAACGAGTATCCACACTCAAAAAACAAATGATTATGGGATTCAAGCTACCATGTCGTGAACACGGATATTGAGTTACAGGCATCAAACTTCTAAGTTGGCTACTATGTGATCTTCTCTACAAACAGCTATAATAAAACTGGTTATTGAAAACGTAGACTATTCTTATGCTGGTAACAAAATGGTTTCAATAAAACATGACACGCTAAATATTAAAATATAACAAAACTAGTATGACTCAAACTCTATGCTTACCTATATCTTTAGAGACTCTCAGCCATGAGAAGACTTCCATTAGCATGGGTCAGCAAAAAAGCATACTTGTATCTTGAGGAATAAAATTCAAGAGTTGGAAGTGCCTGTTAATAGTGTCATCTTATTCCCATCGGAGTTTAGTTGTAATTGGTCATTAGATTCGAGTGATAGTTTCCAACTTTAACTGGATCCGCCAAGAATGACTCAAACTCTATGCTTACCTATATCTTTAGAGACTTTGTCAGCCATGAGAGGACATCCATTAGCATGAGTCTGCATGAAAGCATACTTCTATCTTGAGGAATAAAATTCATGAGTTGGAAGTGCATGTGAATAGTGCCATCTCATTCCCATCAGAGTTTAGTTGTAATTGATTATTATTCGAGTAATAGTTTCCAACTTTAGCCGGATCCGCCCAGAATCACCCATCTGGTTTTCACCGACACGCATTATTCGAGTGTCATCTCACTCCCATCAGAGTTTAGTGCTCCTTTGTGCAGCGTGCCATTGTCATAGAAACTACCAGAGGAAGGTACCAGTAGTGCAATCGGTTGAATGTATGTATACCCTAGCTCTTCCACATTTATGCAGGTGATGGCATCTGCTGCTGTTCATGACCATGGTTCGCTTCCTTTACAGTCTCCGTCGATGGAAAACTTGGAGGGCACATCAAACCTATTTTTAGCCACAAGTTGACAGTAAACTGTTAATCATAAATGTGATCAATCAACAACAATCAGTACCTAGCCTAAGAGGCTTATCTGCAGACAGCCTGACAAGTCTTAACATTCAGGTTGAAACTGTTCTTTTTTTAGCAGAAATGTCGCTTCGACTGTCACAGTTTTCAGATAAAAATAAGAATTAGTAAGGGGCATGCAACAACAATAGATTTAGAACGGCTTTCAACCTGTTTTGACCCATTTGACTTGTTCCCTTAGTATATAATCTTTTGATTTGACCAGTTAAACCCCGCTAAATCAGGCCATTCATAAGTATATGGCTTAACATTTTAAATATGATAGGTTCATTTATATTAAAATATGGTTGTGCAGCTTCATCTCTTTCATTTCATAGATTCACTTATAAATATGTAAAAACAAATATTAAAAAAACACTTGCATGTGTGTGTAAATAATACATTTAAGAACACACTTAGTGTTCCCATAAATTCCTTTACTTAGTGTTTGGGCGCTTTTTTAGCCATGTTTCTTATTTTAACAAAGTATTATTCAATAACATCCAACCAAAATAAATACTCGATCAAATTAAGATGGGAACACATCACCATAAATACATGCAGTGAACATAAAACCACCAGTACTATTAATAAATACCTGACTGGAACCCTTCATGGTAGCTTTTTTGAGCCCCAATGATGATGATACGAGCAAGTAATGCAGCAAAAACACCCTTCTGGGTAGTTACTAGCAGCAACATGTCCCATGAGGAAAAAGTTGATAGCTGTAATGAATAAAATACAACAAATGACAAGAATAGTAATCAGTATGTAATCCATAAAACTTCAGAGCACTACCAATAGGCTAGTAACAAAATTTATTGGCATATAAGCCAATAGCAGCATGCTTAAATAGTTCAGTCCTTCTGCTACAATACGCGTTCTGTTTGTACTAAAGTAACAAGATTCTTTTTTATATGCAATTACATCAGCAGGTTTGTACTAAACTGTTTAGATTGCTTGATTAACAACGTAATTAGATTCTTTACTCAAAATACTCGTTTTCATCTTCAATTAGAAATATTGCTGCAACAAAGGGTTTGTATTTGAAGATGATTCACAAAACATTGCTCTATCAAAATTCTCCCAAAGAGTAACAAGAAAACAGTCTAAAAGAATAAAACGATGCTCAACACTAAAACTGATGACCAAGTCAAGTATTAGATTGAGCATTTAAAAGGCAAATCTAATAGTGTCTTCAAATAGTATTTTTCGCGCTATTGATTGTAAAAAGTCAAGTCATGAATATCCTGCATATTAAAAACAACGAATATAATAAGTGACTGTGATATAAGCATTATACAACCAAGAAACATAAAGAAAAATCAAAGATCAGCACTGATCTTGCAATGTACAAAGACAAATAAATATCTGATCGAAGTTTCTAGGTATACAACCTTTCTTTTTCCTAGCATAAAAACATAAATCACGATTTCCAGATTAACCTAGGTTACCCCGCTATGGTTTTTATCACCTTTACTCTCTCTAGTCTATGTTACTATATATCACAAATTACATTTTAGCCATTAATGCTTACTTAAAAAATAGTAATTTTCTAAATTTCACTCTTTTTTTGGCAAAATGGTTTACCAAGGTCCTGCATCAATAAGGCATGTGATTTTAATATTTAAAAAGTGCTACTTGGTGATACAATCCTGTATCATTAAAATATTGGTTTACCAAGTAGATACTAACAAGTTAAACATAAAAGAATTACCATATATTCTTTAGAGACTTTCTGAGCCATGGGAAGAGTTCCATTAGCATGGTTCTTCATACAACTTGTATTTTGAGGTGTACATATTTGTGGATTGAAATACCTGACAATTATGAAAAAACTTTGTGATGCATTTTCCAACAAAGTAGCTAAAAGAGTGAAATCATTTGCTCGAATCACCATTGAGCCCATTAACATGTCTCCCATTTTCTTTCTTTTTTTATTTTTTATTTATTTTTTGAACTAAAAAATTTTTGTAAAAAATTATAATTATAAAAAGCAAATTAAAAAAAAATTAGCTGATGATACAAACACCAATAAGAAAACATGCCTCTAAACTAATCAAAAGGCACTCACACAATGAATATTAGCAAAATATGTTAAATTTGAGATCTGATACTCCATGGTAAAAAACATATTCTGATTAACATATACGAATTAAAAGAGTATAAATTTAAGGACTAAAAGCAAGTAACATTTTAACAACATGCTAATACACAAGATAAAACGTAAGAAACTAAATATATAACCTAAAACCCTAACTGAAGCAAATATAATTAAAAAATGAACTTACGGAAAATCAAATAATTAAAGTAAAATAGAGTGTTGATTGATATACCTTGTTCGGAGAATCATGGATTAAATGGAAAATATTTCCGAATGAATGGAACAGATTGATTTTCAATAAAATGGGCAGAGAGATTTTTAGGGTTTTGGGACTGCGAAAGAAGTGATACTACGCGATTGATTAAATAAGTGGGGATCCCAAATAAGTGTGATAAGTTTTAGAAAGGACCTTTAATTATGGAAATGTTATAAACTTGTCCAAGTTATAGAGTGGTTGAAATTTCATATTTTGTAAAAATTACAATTGTGTTAGTGTATTAAGTTATCTTTATATCTATCTATCTATTTACCTTCATCTCTATCATAAACTTGAGTTTTTGGATGATTACCTTAAGATTTGCAAGGTGATTAAATGATTTGGAGTATAAGTTACATCCCATAATAACTCATGTGTTCTACTACAATGATTTTCAGATAACCACACACCATTCCAACGAATGGTTGCCCCTTTTTTTGATGATTAGCTTTAGTGTGATTAAAAGTTTCATCTCATAATAACTCACGTGTTTTATTTCAAATATTATTAATAACTCCACACCATTGCCAACAAAAGGTTGCCTTCCTCAAATTATGTTTTCGTTTCATAACCCACTAATTTAATTTGGTTTTAACTTTTGTCCTACACCAACTAATCTTCTTACAAAGGGATCTATATTAATAGCACTTTCATATGATGGGATAGTCGCATTGTGAGAGCATCTACAATGCATCAAGTCTTTGAAGACTTGATGCATTTAATGCATTTAATGCAAATCTCATTTAATAACTAAAGCTTTTACAAAAGACTAGAGGTTCATCATGCTTTTGTAAAAAACTTTCTAAAAAGTCTTTGTTGCAATGCATAAAACCTTGTCAAAAATCTTTTTGAAATAGTGAAAAGTCTTTCTCAACTTTACCCGTTGTAGATGCTATGAGCAACCATGCATCTCAAAAAACGAAAATGAATCTAAAAGTTGGGTTCAAATCTTAATAGCTTACCTAATCACATTTTTCTTTACCAATTGGCAAAAGATGTTGATGCTTGAATAAAAGTTACGGTGGGTTATAAATGGGATATCAAGAGTATCCTTGAGAGATACCTGGCCACTAACTTAATGGTTTCGGATGAGAAGGTTTATTCTACTTTTCTCATACATGTTTACAACATTTAACAATACCTGTGATCAAGGTTGCAAAAATCGCTAGGTGGTGGTTGGTCGGCCAGGTATCACCTAGTAATTAATCGGTTAGACGAGGATTAATTAGATTGAATTTTTTATATATAAAATTATAAAACCTTGAAACAATATGCCCGATTCAGCCGATGCATGCCTGATTTGGCCGATTTTATCCGTAACCGAGTTGGTGATTTATACAATTGGTCAATTTATGCCTGAATTTGCCGATTTTTATCCGATTAGTCGGTATGTCAATCATTTTACCAAACCGATTAGTAAACGATAGTGAAAATCAGGGCGGTTAATCCTCGCCAGCGATTAATCGGCCTAGGCCGATTTTTGAAACACTGTTGGCCGTGATAATAACATAAGCCTTTTCCAGAGAAATATCATGCATTGGACATCAAAGACCAACATATCACATTGTTTCATCGATAAGTCAGCAAGAAGGTTTTTTTATTTAAGGGCTATAACCTATTAAAGCATCATACTTATCACAAATGTTAGTTCGACGTAGCAACAAAAAATTAGCCCTTCTACCACTTATCTTGTCTATTTTTGTCTCTATGATACATTTAGTACCCCCAATGCAGGTATAGTACACAATAGCGGGTTAAAACTTCACATCCCTCAACATTTATTTACACTTTCCACCTCAACCATTTTTTCTCTTCCATATACAACTTGACCCTTTTACACCTTTCCCAAATTCATTTAACATCTCATGAACCCTAAAAATTAACTCTTTCAATTCACTCTAAATCTCAAACTGAAACCCAATTCCATTACATTAAAAAACCGTTTACATCTACCTCCAACGGATATTCATACTCCTTTTGATAAATCCAAAACACATCCAGATGCCATGGCGGTTTTTAGTTAACGTTTGGAGGATGGAGGGTTTGGAGGATGGAGGGATGTTTTCAGCATGTTCATCTCATTGGAAGCCATGTTCTTTAGGACGGAAATGCACGTGGGAAGTTTGGAAGATGGAGGGATGTTTTTCGAGTCTTATTTTTGGTCTCTTGATTGTAATGTTTAATGAATGGCTGAACTTGTGTTGACAATTATGAGGCTTCCAGTGTTATACAAACAGATGTCTTACTTGTAATGTTTAATGAATGGCTGATGCCTCTTCTTTATTGACCACGGAAGCTGAAAACGATGCAGTTGAACTTGTGTTGACAATTATGAACTTGTAATGTTTAATGAAAGGCTGAACTTGGGTGGGTGCCAGCAGGTATGATGTGGGGAAGAAGAAAACGTGTGTTTGCTAGGACCATTGAGAGACGTGTACTTCCAAATAGGATAATATCAGGTTAAAAAAACCGGATACCGGTTGTACAGGTTACTAAATGTATCATAGAGACAAAATAGACAAGATAAGTGGGCAAAGGGGCTATTTTTTTTGTTCGCTACGTCGAACTGACATTTGTGACAAGTATAATTCTTTAATAGGTTATTAGCCCTTTATTTAGTGCAGGGCTTTAGCTTGGAACCCAACAAATAAAACTATTGAATCTTGAAACGAAACATTCAAGTATTCAACCAATATGTTCCCTAATTATACGTACCCTCATACTACAAATATATTTACGTTTCTTTTACTACTGTACAAAAGTAAAATGGTAAAAATTCAATTATGGTGTTAGATTTTGGATAATTATTGTTAACTTCATGATGAAATACACAAATAACAACATAAAAATGCAATGTACGGTCTTATAATGGAGTACTTTATGGTCACCATCAACGAGAATATGAACTGCTTATCATTTTTATGATGGATTTATATAAGATCAACTTATTTGTGATTCAAATTTGGAGCAATGAGGAGTACGCGATGTTCATGTGGAATATGTGGTCGAAGCTAAGGATGTCGAGTTGCTTAAGATGTGTGGTAGCAATATTAGTGTGTGCAAGTGAGACTAATATTAGCGAGTACAATTGACTTTGATGTAAAGCTTGGAGGATTGGAACTCTAGATTTTATTGTTACTCTAATTAAAAAAGAAGTATCATCTTATAGATATAAATATATATGTTGGTACTTTGAATTCTTAAGGTGCATATTGTACATGATTACCAAGCCATGATCCCATTATTGTTTGTTACTACCTCCGTCCCAAAATTATAGTCCCCTATTGACTTTTTCGGTCTTTCATTTCTAACTTTGACCTTAAATATTTTTGTTTGTGTTATACAATAGTTGGTGAAAAATATATTAATGAAAAATACATTTAAAACACAATCCATTAATATAATTTGCATCAAGTATTATATAACACAAACAAAAATATTTAAGGTCAAAGTTGTAAAAGAAAGACCGAAAAAGTCTATAGGAGACTATAATTTTGGGACGGGGGGAGTATTATATATGGATTCAAAAATTTGGTGATGTTTGGAAAAATATTATTGGTTTATAAAGATCTAAAGAAAAAGATAACTCCGAATTCACAAAACCTAATGACCAGTGCATACACAACAAAAAGGTTGCACTTATAATCATAAATCAAACTTACTCGAATTTGTCTCCACTTAGCAAGAGGAACACTATGGAAGCTCATTTTTGTTGGGAGGTATAAATGGTGTATGTTGCCCAGCGGGGTTATAATACTCGAATGAATTAAGTAACACGAAACAATTAACTAATAACGATTTATATTAATAAACATATTTGGTTTACAACTATGTTTTGTACAATATCTGATATATCTAACTGAGATAAATCGACCCTATTTATACTATAAGAATCGACACCAATGAAAGCCTTCGTGTCCCTTCCTGCTTCTCCAATCGGTACGATGGTTTTGGGTTGTGTCGTTTGACACAAAAAGTAACCGTTTAGCAGTTAATAGGCTTGTTATAAACCTATATGGTCCTTGCAACTTTCGTCTTGTACACGTAGGCCCTTGAACTTTGCTTTAGGGGCGAGATTATGCCAACAATCACCCCCTAATCTCGTGCCTAATCTTTTCAGATCTTTTAACGCTCAACAAAATTTCCTCTCATTTCTCAAGGCATTCTTGGTCCTTGCACAATGCCTTGGTAAGTATGTCCATTCTTTTGTAAGTCTCCACTTACGCGTTCGACTGATCAACCATATGATAGCGTATTAGCAGCTACACCGCTGACAAGCGGGCTGCCGTTGTCGCCTATAAACTATGACTCGCATGATGATAATGCAACAAGAGGGTTGTTTTGTGAAACCCAGCTTATAGGTGAGTTCCCAAGTAAAATACAACTGTTGTTCCTTTGCTTCTTCTATGTTGATGCCATAACTGCTGTCACTATATCCAAGTAACTTGCATCCTCCTGTCTTGTGGTAAGTTATACCAAAGTTTGAAGTGCCTTTGATCTTGGTTCTTGCATGAATCGGCTTAATAAGCCAAATGAGTAACTGAGGTCTGGTCTTGTATGAAGTAAGTACCTCAAACATCCAATTAGACTTCTATATTCTGTCAACTAGTTCTCCTCCTTCCGTTTTTACTAGCTTTGTTCCTGGGTCCATGGGAATCTTGGTTTCATTGCAATCTTCCATTCTTGCGTCTTTAAGAATCTTGTTTGCATATCCTTATTGCTTTATTGAGATTTCATCCTCTGTTTGGATAACCTCTATTCCCAAATAGTAAGCTAATAAGCCTAAGTCACTCATCTCAAATTTTTCTTCCATTTGTGACTTAAACTCTTGAAGGTCTTTCTTGTTACTTCCAGTAACTATTGGATCATCCACATAAACTCCAACAAGCAGCATAGAGTTGTTTCTGACTCTCGTGTAGATTGCTTGTTCTAATGTGCATTTCTTGAAACCTAGTGATTTCAAGGTTTGATCTAACTTCATGTTCCAAGTGCGTGGTGCTTGCTTCAAACCATAAAGTGCCTTGTCAAGTTTATACACTTTATTTTCGTTTCCTGGTTTCTTGAAGCCTTCTGGTTGTGCAACATACACTTATTCTTTAAGTTCGCCATGTAAAAATGCTGATTTTACATCTAAATGGTGAACTTCCCATCCATGATAAGCTGCTAATGCAAGAATTAGCCTGATTGTTTCCATTCTTGCTACATGAGCAAAGACTTCGTCGTAGTCTATTCCATGCTCTTGTACATATCCTTTAGCCACTAAACGAGCCTTGTGTTTTATAATCCTTCCATCTGCATCTCGTTTAGTCTTAAATACCCATTTTAGACCAATAGCCTTCTGGTTGTCTGGTAAGGTAGCTAGCTTCCATGTCTTGTTTTTGTTGATTGAGTCATTTTATATCTGCATTGCCTCAATCCACTTCTTATCTTGTGCGACTTCCTTATAATTTCTAGGTTCTTCCTCAAATAGCATTAGTTCATCAGCTTGAACTCTTCGTGCGCGATCATATATGTTAGATAAGTTTCTGTATCCTTGAACTGGAGTATGATCATATGGTCTTGCTATAGATGAAGTTTTTCTAGTAGATTCTTCTGAGTTTGGTTCATAGTTATACGGTGTAGGTGTTGATGGATAGTCCATTTGTTCTATCTCATCATCAGATACACTATGAGCAGTATTTTGTATGGGACTTTGAGCATTATCTTCATTATTTTCTTCCGGATCTTGTGTGCTCTCTACATCAATGATACTTGATGTTTGGTTTATAAATAGAAATCCGTCCATTCTGGTTCAGTTGGATTGGGATTATCCAAATAACCTTTCCAGTCCCATCCTTCATTCTCTTTGAACTTTACATCTCTACTAACAATCAGAACTTTACTTACAGGATCAAACAATCGATAAGCCTTTGATCCTGGTTCACTTCCTAAGTAAACCAATTCCTTACTTCTATCATCTAATTTCTTTAGATGTGGGTTGGTTACCTTTGCATATGCTTTGCATCCAAACACTCTAAGGTGTTTCAGGTTTGGTTTTCTACCCTTTAGCATTTCATAGGGAGTAGAATCCTTCAGGGCTTTTGTAGGCACTCTATTTAAGATATAAATAGCATGCCTAATTGCATCAGCCAAAAAAAATTTTGGCATATGCATAGCCTTTAACATACTTCTTGTTGTGCTCATTTCAGACCTATTCCGTCTCTCTACAATTCCATTTTGTTGTGGGGAATATGGTGCTGTAAGTTTCCTAAGTATGCCTTTCTCTTTACAGTAGCTTGTGAATTATTTTGACGTGAACTCACATCCTCTATCTGTTCTAAATGCCTTTAAGTTTTTCCCGACCTCATTTTCCACCTTTAACTTGAATTCCTTAAAGGTCTCAAACGCCTCATCCTTTGATTTTAAGAAGTATACCCACATGTATCTAGTACAATCGTCTACTAGCAAATCTGGGGAAATAGGTCCACATAAATCTCCAAATACTAAGGTTAAAGGTTCCAAAGACTTAGTGTTAGTTTGATTTGGAAACGGAGCTCTACTGTGCTTTCCTAGTAAGCATGCATTGCATACTTGACTCTTGTGATTAACCTTGGGTATTCCTTCCACTAATTTCTTCCGAGTCATTTGTTTGATAGAATCAAAATTCAAATGACCCAACCTAGCATGTCAGAGCCATGCATGGTTTTCTAAATTAGTCAATAAACACATAGGCATACCAACATTCATGTTAACCTTGTAAAGTCGGTTTATTGATCTTTCAAACTCTCATGAGGAGTTTTTGATCCTGAACATATAGTAATAGTATGTTGTCTTGCATAATGATCTTACAACCATTCTCTGTTAATTGTCCTAGGCTCAATATATTGCTTTTTAGACTAATCACCTTTTGTACCTTGTTTTTACATTCCAAAGAATATGGAGTCTTTACCCTTAATCTCTACATATGACCCATCTTCAAAATGGACTCTTCCTGAAATTTTCTCATTAATTTCCTTAAAGTGTGTCCTAACTCCGGTCATATGGTTGCTAGCACCATTATCTAAGTACCATAAGCTTTTATATGAGCTTATATAGTTCTTGGGTTCAATCTCCTTTTCATTTAAGAAAAATTTCTCTCCCACATCTCCTTTTCCTTCAACTGCCATTAAGAGCGTTGGTTCAATGTCTTCTTGAACCAAGTTTGATTGCTCTTGTCTCCTACTCTTTTCTTTGCAGTTTCTCTTGAAATGTCCAAGCTTGTTACCGTTGTAACACTTTACTTTACTTAAGTCCCTTTTCTGAAAATTATTTTTCTTGAACTTATGTGAAGTTTTCTTATCATTGTTGTATTTCTCGGGCTTTCCATCTTGGTTATCTTCCGATGATCTAAACTTTTCTTGTCCACCGTTTTTTATGACTTGTAGTATTGTCATAATTTGTGAACAAAAGTTTGTCCTGATTTTCACTAGGGTTTCCATCAAAGAGTTTTACTCTTTCCTCAAAGGCTTTTAACCTTCCAATTGTCTCATCTAGGGTTGTGTTTTCTAGATCAGAAAATTGTTCTATGGCTGCCACGATTTGTATAAAACTTCTGGGTACTGTACTTAATAGTTTTCGTACTAAGGTTTGTTGATCAAAAGTTGATCCTAAGCCACTAGCCCTTGTGACAATACTATTGGGTTTTGCTGAGAAAACGGGTCAATACTATCATCTTCTTTCATTTTCAACATCTCAAATTCAGTTTTGAGAGTTTGTAGCCGTGCTTTTTGCACTCTATCTACACCTATATGCCTAGTTTGTAGTGCTTCGCAAATTTATTTTGCACTCTTACAACTAGCTACTTGTAAAATCATATCTTCTGGTAATGCCTGATACAGATATGCAGTTGTAGTCATATCTTTCTTTGTATCCGGTTCTTCATTACCCGTAGGTTATATAAATTCCCACAGCCCATTTGCTTTTAGTATGGTTTTCATACGAAGAGCCCATACTGTATAATTTGTATGTTTTAAAATGGGACATTGAAACTGGGAAAACGATGTAACCTCTTTGTGAATTACAATTTCCTTGTTTGTTTCGTTGCTTGTGTCTCAAGTCATTTTGTCTAGAAACTATTTCTAATAAGACTAAAAATACATAATTCGATTTAGTAGAATAAAAAACCGAATTTTGCATTCCTCTACGATATGATTTTCTTTTCGTAGGAACACTTGAGTGTGTTCACTTCCTCCCTTGTACAATCAACCAAACACTCTCTGGTGTCTTTCCCCTTTTTCGAACCAGAAAAATTCCTTCCTTTGTTTATTTTCTTTAGCAGTAAACAAAAAAACAAAATGTTGCCTTTTGTTTTTTTTCCTTTTCGAAATCAGTAACACCAAAAGTGCTTCTTTGTTTCTTCTGTTCTTCGAACCAATACAGAAAACAAAATCAGCACCTTCCTTTTCCTTTTCGCCCTTAATTTCTTTGCCAAAGAACCTGCGTTCCTTCTTTGTTTTATGCCTGAACCAAACAGCAGGCTGCTGTGATTTGATTCAGCGCTTCCAAAAAACCTCGACCCCAACTCTTGATCTTGTATCACAAAAACAAACAAGCTCTGATGCCAATTTGTTGCCTAGCGGGGTTATAATACTCGAATGAATTAAGTAACACGAAACAATTAACTAATAACGATTTGTATTAATGAACGTATTTGGTTTACAACTATGTTTTGTACAATATCTGATATATCTAACTGAGATAAATCAACCCCTATTTATACTATAAGAATCGACACCAATGAAAGCCTTCGTGTCCCTTCCTGCTTCTCCAATCGGTACGATGGTTTTGGGTTGTGTCGTTTGACACAAAAAGTAACCGTTTAGCAGTTAATAGGTTTGTTATAAACCTTTATGGTCCTTGCAACTTTCTTCTTGTACACGTAGGCCCTTGAACTTTGCTTTAGGGGCAAGATTATGCCAACAGTGTACTCATGTGTTTTCGCTGATTCCTTGACATTGCAATCCTCCACTACAATTCATGGTAAGGATATTGATATCATGATATAGAAGTAATATGAATGCTAATCATTACTTTTGAGATCGAGAAATTACTTCTACTTTCTAAAATGAAAATCTGATCATGAACAAGCGACTGTGTTAGACAACTATAAATGTTGAATTAGTGGTCCTGCCATCAAAAAATGATTTACTAACATACAATCAACTATTTGCTCCTTGTGATTCCCTGCCAATTTCTGTCGTACACAAAAAATAAGGGGTAATAGAAAAGCATAACTGTGAACAATTAGTCCATGCCGGTGCAACCATATTAGCTCAAATCACCATTAATTGTACCCATTTACTTTTATCTCGTTTCCTTTTTCTCAACTCTTTGTAGCAAATAAAAAGATTGATATGATTGACCATTACCCTTCCACACTAATCCAGCTATGTATTTATTACAAATCGCAATGGAGTCACTGAGTAAACCAAATTCTCTCTAGTCAAAAAAGTAAACCAAAGCTCCAACTAAACTTTGCAATATACCCAAATGACCTATTCATTGTTCTTTCATAGATATATGGAACAATTTCGGTCAATGAATTAGGGAAAATTTTAGATTCACCAAATCTTTAAACTTCTGTCCACTCCAACAACGAGTATCCACACTCAAAAAACAACTGATTATGGGATTCATGCTACCATGTTGTAACATCAGAGTATATTGAGTTATAAGCAACAAAGGATGAACGACTCCGTTAATGACCGGTTCTCTCCTGATCCCAACGCCTCCAACTCATTCCGTAGACCTTCACGAACTCCAACATACTGAAGGACCTTCAACATCGAAGTGGAAATGCGGGGTTCTCAAATTGCAATCAAATTGATCACAAGATAAAGGTACCGGAGAAAATGCTAGAAGTGTATATGCATCCCAACAAGCACACGGTTGATTCACCGCCCTATTTCATGACCTTTATAATGACATGTACAATCTTAGTTTGAGTAATTCGTATGCTTTTAACTGTCGATCCAATGTAATTCGTGACGCTTTAATGTTTGAACTTTATCACATGTAATGTAATTCTTATGTTTTAATGTTGACGCTTATTTATTTGTAATGTAATTTCATATGCTTTAATTAATGTCTAAAATTTTATCGATTAACTTGTAACGACGTAATTTGTACGCTTTAATGTTTGAATGTTCATCAATTTGTTATGTATTCGTATGTATTTTATATATCCAAACACCCTTTAAAATAGACTCAATCATTTGCTTGTAATTATTTTGATTTGTAATGTAATCCGCTTTGTAATAATTCGTGATGTATTTTACACTTGGTATTTGATATTAATCTCATCTCATGTTATCATACACCCTTTTAAAGAGTAGGGTATTTCAAATATGCAATTTTTTCAATACTAAATTACATATGCATAAAGACCTGAACGAAGGAACAATATCACAATTAACAAACACGAAAGCAAACCTTTTATTCAAAATACTAAAGAGTTCTAAATAATGCATTACTTCATACATCACAAACGAAACTACTAGGACAAGCAAACCAAACAACCTGAGCAAGCAAACAAAACCAATCAAACAAAACCTCGACAAGCAAAATCAAAAACGCATATAGACCATAAACAAACATCGCCCATTCATTTTTTTATTGCTATTTCCTAACTTTGTTAGAACCTAAACCACCTTTTTCATCTATATTGCATTCTGTTTCGATGAAATGTTCAAACAAAGCTTCAAGATTTGTTATCCTCATTCCCAGTTCATCGACTTTTGCCTCCATTCTTTCACTATCAGCATCAACCAACAATTGTCTATAGTATGGCTTTTTCCTCAACCATTTCACAATGACCTCTTTCATCCACGGGCTAATGTTCTTATAAGAACCATATTCATAAATAATTTCATCACCATATGTATTAAGAACTTCATCAAAGAGTGGTAGGTTCGACAAAACCTTTGACCACTCCTCTTCTGGCGTGTAACCGGCCATGGTTATGTATGTTTTGGGGAAACTAACGATTGGGTTATTGGTGTTTTTCCGAATTGAGGATGATCGGTTAGGTTATATATAAGTAAAAATTTGGCGGGATAGATTGGCACCAACACTTTTGGCGGGGACATGTCCCCGCCAAAAGCTATATCATTAGTAGAAAATTTTGGCAGCATAAAGTAATTGCAAGGAGGGAAAACTGGATAACACTTTTAGCGGGGACCTAAAAGGTTAGGTACACAGTATTAACCTTTTGGCGGAGACATGTCTCCGCTAAAAGTAGTGGCAGGAAAAAAAACCATGAACAATTAAGAGTTACAAATTTTGCCAAATATCAAATCTACTTTCGGCGAGGAAATGTCCCCGCCAAAAGTGTGCGTTGAAAATTTATTAAACGGTCAGCGAGTTTGTGTGTCAGCTCAGCAGGGTTTTTGTCGTTTAGCGACTTTTGGCGGGGGCATGGGCGACCCTGCCAAAAGTCTCATCGCCCGTCCTCTTGATTGTTGTTGTGGACGGGTTATGAAGCTAGTATAAAAATATACACTGGTATTTTGTATTCTTAAGATGCATAATGAACATGATTACAAAGCCATGAATCCATTATTGTTTGTTATTATATATGGATTCACAAAATTTGTGATTTTTGGAAAATGATTATTGGTTTATAAAGAACTGAACAAAAAGATAACTCTGAATTTACCAAACCATATGACCAATGTATATACACCAAAAAGGCTACACTTATAAACTTATAATCAGAAATCGTAACTTGCTTGAATTTGTCTCCACTTGGCAAGAGGAACACTATGGAAACTCATTTTGGTAGGGAAGTATCATGATCAGATATCGATATCATGATATAGAAATGATATGAATGATAATCGTTACTTTTGAGATGGAGAAATTACGCTCAAGGACTTATTTTACTTTGTTAAATGAAATTCCGACCGTGAACAAATGAATGTTTCATGAGATAATAGCAGACAACTATAAATGTTGAATCAGACGTCCTGCCATCAAACACTGATATAATAACATACAACCATATTTGTAACTTGTGATGATCCCGACCAATTTCTGTCGCACACAAAAAAGAGTAATACAGAAGCCCAACTGTGAATTTGTGATGATAACATATGCTGTGAGCACAGACCTTCAGTTAATCGCATCAAGTACAATGGCAAATTGGCTAGTATATGATATTATTCTTTAAAAAAAAAACCATAAGAAAAAAAGGAAAACTGAAAAACATGTAAACTATTCTAATTTTGGTAACAGATCGAATTGTTTAAGATAAACACAACAAAGCTAAACTAACAGATGATAAATGTTAAGACAAACTAACTAACATGAATCAAAATCTATGCTTACCTATATCTTTAGAGACTTTCTCAGCCATGAGAGAATTTGCATTAGCATGGTTCTTCATTAAATAATACTTGTTTCTTGAGGTATGAAATTCTGGAGTTGATAGTGCCCGTTTGGATAATTTCATAATTTCCATATCAAAGTTCTGTAAAAGATCATTAGATTCGAGTGATAGTTTCCAACTACAACCGAATGCAACAAGACGCATCTGGTGTTCACCAAAATACAAACACCGCCGCTAACCGCTAGTCACAACCACTAACCACTAAAAATATCTACAAAGCAGAATCTGGTTTCATGATGATAATTCACCTTAACAAAGCATAATTCCCCATTAACCTTCAACAATCCACCAACTTCACCATATGGAATATATTGAACACCATAAATCTCATTTTTTCAAATCAAAACCCAATAACTCACCACCTGTCGTTCCCCAGTAAGCAACTCCACTCAGAAAAATACCATTACCCCTGACACACTAGTACAATCGACACTTTCGCCTACGACTTTTTCAACACCTTCCCGACGACAAGGCATAGCCAACAGTTAGTCGGCTGAGCCTCGTAGGGAAAGTCCTTCCCGACGACAAAAAATAAACCTTCCCGACGCCAACGTGGGACCCCATTGTTTTCGCGGTCAAAGTTTTTGTGGTAGAAAACATATGATGCCGACGACACGTCGTCGGCAACTATGACCTAATTATGTAATTAGTTAGCAAAATTAAAACGTAATAACTTACCGTTTATTCCCGACGACCTGTCGTTAGTAACGTTAAAAAAATAACATTTTGCAATATTTTCCCTACGCCATGGCGTCGGGATCGTATTAAACTTGCATTAATCCACTTATTATCCCTACGCCATGGCGTCGGTATTGTATGAAAAATAAAATTCAGTTTATTTTTCCCGACGCCATGGCGTAGGGAACGTATGTAAATTTATGAAATGTTTATATATTGACGACGACTAGGCGTCGGCAAAATGTATCACATAGCCACAATATTGCAGCATTTTAGCAATCTCCCAGAAAAATTCTGGAAATTTTTCTAGAAAAATTCTACATAACCTGCACCTGCTGTTTTCATCCAAAACCTCTAAACCAATATGCCGATATCCCAAAACAACTCATAACGACTAAATCACATATATAATCGCTAAAAAGCTACAAATTATACAAAACGGGTGATATTAACTACGCATCTAGGTTAAACATACACAAAAGTTGCTAAATCACCTGTTCAAGTCACCCAAATGTTCAAAGTGTACAATGGCCAACATAAGGATGAGATGATCAAAAGCATAGTCTAAGCGGGTTTATACATCTACACAAAATAACCCGTAAATATACCTCCATCGATCTACTCGTCATCATCATCATGATCCGAGCCCTCCTCGTCAAGATCAACACTATCGCCTCTGCCACTACCGCCAGCGCCACTCCCCGACCCGACTTTAGATCTCGAGCAATTGCTCATAAGCTCGGACCCCGACGGAGGATGAGTTTGTACAACCTTGAAGAACTCACTAACCTGGCGCTGAAGGGCCTTCGACTCTTTCGCCTGCTCCTATGTCTTCTTTTGGATGTCTACGATCTTCTTGTCTTTGGCGACCATCATCTCATCAATCTTTTCTTTGTCGTACGAAGATGAACGCGGAGACACAGGGGTAAAATCATCTTTCCGCTTAAAACCCTACCCACACCGGCGACTTTTCCTCACTGCTTGCCCTTGAGAACAATGGCAAGTATCTCAACCTCCGTGTAGGGTCTGCCAAGAGGGTTGTCCGCGCCTAAATCCCGTAGGCGACACATCTCCTCCTACAAAAGTTGAAATAAATATATATATATATATATATATATATATTATAGTCGGGTTAATTAGTACATTATGTAAATCAATAAAACAGGTTAAAATGACTTAAACAAACAAATGGGTGAAACATGTGTAATATAAAATACAAAGTTACTTATCAGCCCAAACGTGTGCTAATAAGTAACTATGTCATTTATATTACACCCGTTTCACCCAATTTGACCCATTTTAGCATAACGTGTACATGTTTGGGCAAAAAGGGTCAAAACTTCTTAAATGACTTAAACAAACAAGAAAGTTACTTATCAGTGCATGTTTCGGCTAAAATGGGTGAAACGTGTGTAATATAAAATACAAAGTTACTTATCATCCCAAACGTGTGCTAATAAGTAACTTTGTCGTTTATATTACACCTGTTTCACCCATTTTGACCGATTTTAGCATAACGTGTACTTGTTTGGGCAAAAATGGGTCAAAACAAGTTAAATGACTTAAACAAACAAGGAAGTTACTTATTAGTGCATGTTTCGGCTAAAATGGGTGAAACGTGTGTAATATAAAATACAAAGTTACTTATCAGCCCAAACGTGTGCTAATAAGTAACTTTTCCAGTTATATTACACCCATTTTGACCCATTTTAGCATAAAGTGTACTTGTTTGGGCAAAAATGGGTCAAAACAAGTTAAATGACTTAAACAAACAATAAAATTACTTATTAGTGCATGTTTCGGCTAAAATGGGTGAAACGTGTATAATATAAAATACAAAGTTACTTATCAGCCCAAACGTGTGCTAATAAGTAACTTTGTCATTTATATTACACCCGTTTCACCCATTTTGACCCATTTTAGCATAACGTGTACTTGTTTGGGCAAAAATGGGTCAAAACAAGTTAAATGACTTAAACAAACAAGAAAGTTACTTATTAGTGCATGTTTCAGCTAAAATGGGTGAAACGTGTGTAATATAGAAGACAAAGTTACTCATTAGCCCAAACATGTGCTAATAAGTAACTTTGCCGTTTATATTACACTCGTTTCACCCATTTTGACTCATTTTAGCATAATGTGTACATGTTTGGGCTAAAATGGGTTAAAATGGGTTAAATGAACTAAATAATAAATAAAAATAAAAATAAAAATACCGGTACTTTCGTAATTGACACGAGCCTCATCCTGCATCCACTCCCCGTTCTTGCAACGCTGGTCGTAATAGCTCTGTATGAGGGACGGGTACTCCTAAGTCTCGCTCGTCTCAAACTGTATATACACATGCATATAAGATGAAACAAATTAAAAACGACAAATCAAACACCATATATATATAAAACAATATGTAAAATAATCATAATGTGTCTTACGTATCAATGTCGAGATGCGGCCAATGACCGAGATCCATGCCTGCTGCGTACCTTATTCTTCTTCCTGTTCTCCTTGTTGATAGCGGCTCTTTTGACATGCGTCTCATCCATGTAGTGCTCGATGTACTTCTCCCACATCGATAGCTCCATGTTTGGAGGAGGGTTCCTAACATAATAAAAAAAACAGATAATTAACATATATTAATTGCTAACATATTTTAAAAAATAACAAAAATATCAAAAACATAAGAATAATAAAAAACTTACCTTCGGATCTCATCGACAGCGTCATACCCACCTTTAATAAGAAAGTGAGTTGCCTTGAAGGTGCTTTTGTTGTCCCGGTAGCGCTCAGCAAATTACTCGTTCATTGCCGCCTGGATTGTCCCCCACTGTTCAGAACGCCTCAAGGGCCCCAAATCAAACATTTCCTGCAATAAAAAAATAACTAAATTAATTAATTAATCATATATATATATATATATATATATATATATATATATATACACATATATATATATATATACATACATATATATATATATATATATATATATATATATATATATATATATATATATATATATATATACGTATATATATATATATATATACGTATATATATATATATATATAGGGGGATCTTGTGATGACCAACCTTAAAATAAAAACGCTCGGAACCAATGTGGACCGTTGAATGTATCATTTTAGATGAGATTTAATTCTAATTAAATGAGTACTAATAATGGCATTATTGTAATTTAACACAATGTGAGGGTCATTTTCTTAACCCATTATAGAGATATTTATACACATTGCACGTGCCTGCATGATTTGCTTTGATTATCTTCTTTTTTATAATATTTCGTTTTTCTTTTGGTCCAGCAGTACATACAACACTTTTTTTTAAATTTATATTTCGTCCTTTTACTAATACACAATACACAATGGTTAGCTTATTTTTGTAGCATTATACATGACGCACATATATTGATACATAAATAGTATATACTAATACATCAACTTTTTAATACATATATACATTTAAATATCTTGACACACATATAATGACATACTAAAATTTTAGTATATATACAGTGACATATTTTTTTTTATTCATTAATAGTGACTCATTAAAATTTTAGTACACTTGACACATTACATAATTTTAATACATTATTTGTAGTGACACACTATATTTATCATACAAATTTTCTTGATACATATGTAATGACACACAACTTTTTTTAATGCATTTGTAGTGACGCACCAATTATTACTACGTATAACATATTTTTTGGGACAAATTAAGTCTTTCTCACACATTTAAGTTTTTGTTTGCAAAAAATAGATATAAGTATATAGACTTCAATGCCCAGTTGTAAACTTCAATATTATACGCAAACAAAAGTGATATTCCATTAACACAAAATCAACAGAACATGTGCAAAAACTCCAACACAATTATCTAATACACAAACACTCATACACGTAAATTAATCTTTATGGCACATATAGATTAAACTACATCATACTCTGATTCCCAAAGATCCATCAAGGAATAAAATGATACGCAAGTGGCCATTTACCGGAGATATTTGACGACACCGACGGTTGCGGTTCTCAGTTCCGGCAAGGTAGACGTCAGATATGGTTCACAACAGAAGATCGTCGGCACACCGGCAGCTAAAAAGACAGAGAGAGGCGGCGACTAACTTGTGATGGTGGTTACTGAAGATGGTTGTAGCGGGAGGGAGGTCCACGTTTCCAGTAACAGTTTGCACCGGCGGCTAGAGTTCTAAAAATTCAGCAGCAGCTAAAGATCCGGCGAGTGAGAGGCGTCGTTTTTATCAGAGAGAAAATCGAGAGACCGGTTTTGAATTTTAATAGGATCCATGGCCATTATTATCAATTTGTTTTTAGAACTAGATGTAATAGGGTGTAGATTTGCTTTTGAGAGAAAATAAGCCAATGATTTTCTTTTGGAGAGAGAGATATGTGTGATGGTGGGCGTGGGTTACGAGAAATCAAAGGGTAGTTTTTAAGATTAAAAGATAAGAAGGAGTATAAAATACCCAAAGTATCCTTAAAGACATTCATATTAGTTTTTATTTATTTTTAAATGAAAAGGACATTTTCTTATTGTTTTATCGTTAAGGTTGTCATCACAAAAGCAATTCATATATATATATATATACATATATATATATACATATGTATATATATATATATATATATATATATATATATATATATATATATATATATATATATATATATATATATATATATATATATATATATAGATTTGCGTTCATGTGGTGACCAACCTTAAAATAAAAACAATAGGAACCAATAAGAGTGTGAAAAGTGTTATTTAAGAGTTTAATTTAAATCAAAATGATAATCTTAAATATAAGGGTATTGTGGGTATTTCATGCATTTTAAATTTTCATACCTTTAAATCACTCCTTTATTCCAAGTAATAGCTCCTATATCTGTCTTTTATATCTCTCTTATTGTCTGTCTTTTCTCCAAGATTTAGATCTATGTTTTATTCAAGCCATCTCTTCATATTGTCGACCATTTTACAACATTAAAGAACCCGAACCATAACCTCCATCATATAAGTCTTCATGTACAGTATGAAGAACTAGTGGTTTTAGTATCCTTAATTAGATCGGAAACAACAATCCTTCGAAAAGTATTTTTCAAGATGATTTATATCGTAACCGCTGCCGAAATTTTGTTCGGGAATTCTTACCACCGTCATAGATCTTGGTTCTTGATCCGTCGTCAAATCCGATATTCTTGATCCGAGTGTTGGTTCAACCCTTTTCAGCTTTTAATACATATGTTGGTGATATATATCTTGGTTATATATATTTTTGTATACACACGTTTATGGAGTGTATAGATGGTTTTCTGGTTGTTTTTTTTTTTATATAAGTTTTTTCTCAGTAAAAACAAGTTGTACACTTTTTCTTTTATGTTTCTTATTTTCCAGTCTTGATATTTTACGGTATAAGTATCAATATTGTTGTTGTTAAGTATTATTATATATGTATCACAAAAAATTGGTGCGACTATATATGTATCAAAAATTTGTGTGTCACTATAAATTTAGTGTGTTATAAATAAAGTATAAAAAATTTAATGTATTAATCGTTAAAATGAGAAAAAAACAAAAAACTCACAAGCTTGTAGTAGAAAATTGTGTCTCGTAAGCTTTAAAAAAAACTAAAGATATAAAAGTAAAAGAATAAAAGTTAGTCAGCGAGTCACTATAGATGTATCATGAAATTAGGTGTGTCAAAAAAAATGTGTCGAAAAAATTATTATGTTACTACAAATATACGGAGTATAAGAAAAACTAAGCGTGTCACAAAAAAAATTAAGTGTCACTATATCTAAATCATGAAAATAAATGTGTTAAAAGATTTAAATTATCACTAGAAACACAAAAATTAATGTGTCACTTGTAAACATATCGAAGTTATAAATAAGTATCAGACGTCGCGAAGTTATTAATAAGTAAATAAATTGCCACAAACCGAAAGAGCAAAATTGTGTTTCACAAACACTTTAAATACGAAAGTTGAAAAAAGAAACTGAAAAAACGACAAAAGTGAAAGAATCACGTAAGTGTGTCACTAGATTCTCCAAAATGGGTTAGAAAATTCACTAGCATTTTATAAAAAGTACCAGTTCGGTAGTAAAGTCCTAGCAATTGAATATATAATAAATGTTATTAAGGTTTGTAATAAATATTTTGGGAAAACTATTAAAGTGGAAGAAGAAATTACGTCATTATCTCATACACCAACAAAAGAGTGTTGAAAATGTGCCACCACCTTTAACTTTTATTACAATAATGCCATCAAACTCATTTTAATTAGATCATATTTAAGATGGTACATCCAATGGTCCAGAATGGTCTCTATTGTTTTTATTTTAAGAATGGTCATCACAAGAACGCCACCTTATATATATATATATATATATATATATATATATATATATATATATATATATATATATATATATATTTGCGTTCATGTAGTGACCACCCTTAAAATAAAAACAGTAAGAACCAATAGATTTGTGCCACTTGTAAATTAATCAATTTAATTAAAACAAAATCACTAATAAACGCATAAGGCTAAAATCGACTTTTTACTCATCCACTTCTCCTAATAAAAACTCTAAACATAAAACTAACACCTAATTCTCTCTCCAAATATCACGCCTATGTTCTTTATCATCTGAAAATTACTTCTTCATCTATTTTACAAATCTGCCTCTCCATTTTAAGCATCAAATCCCATTCACAATAGCTGTCGCATGGTGCCACCACCTATTTCCTAAAAAAACTCCAATTTATAAATCTCGATATCCATGACAGTAGAGAGGACTTGTCGTGATACAACACATAATTCCAATGAATTCCACTCGTCGTGAACCTAATGATGATGTATCCCTAGATTTATCATAACCCACGATATATCGTAGCAAACAACCATACGGGAACAGGTCTCCGGTAAGGTTTGTTATTTCTTTGACTTACATTGTTTTTCAAGATCAATGATGGGTATTTTGTGATCTATAAAGATATTTTATTTCGAAATGATGAAACCCGAGATCTTGTTTCATTATTTTGTTCTTTGTATTGAATTCTTCAGTAAGATCGACGATGGTTATTGTTTTCGAACTTCAAAATCATTAGATCTCTCGACGTGACGACAAAACCATAGATCTCTCGACCCAAGGAACTTAAAGACGGCAAAACCTTATCTCGACGTGATAATAAGTTGTTTCTCAGTTGCGCACTTTTTCTTTTATCAATTGGTGTATAAGTTGTTATTTCAAGGTTTTCGTAAAAAAGAGTTGTGTTTATCCAAAAATAGACAAGCATACACATCTGTTTTGTTGTTTTATTGCTTCTGTTGTTTGTGAGACCCGATTGGGTTTTTTGATTTTTAACTATTGGTTCACTAAAAAGGTATTAAAAAATGTGTGTCAATACAATGTGTCAAGGAAATTTATAAAGTATCCAAAATTTATATAGTATGTCATTACAAGAGTACTAAAATTTTGTAGTGTGTCACTATATATGTATCAAGAAATTTAGTGTCACATTACAAATGTGTCAAAAAAAACTATTATGTCACTATATATGTATCAAGATATTTATATATATATGTATAAAAAAAATTGATGTGTTACTATATATGTATCAAAAATTGGCGTGTCACTATAAACTTAGTATGTAATAAATAAAATATAATATTTAGTGTGTCACTATAAAAATTGACGTATCACAATAAATTTAGTGTATCATTAAAAAAAGTTGTATCGCTATTTGAAAAAAAAGAATAGCAAAATATTTTTAAAAAAAGGACAAAAAAAAAGCGCTATGAAAGGTTGTATCAGTAACTCGACAATTAAAAAGTATAGCAAAAAAAAAAGCGCTATGAAAGGTTGTATCGCTATTTGAAAAAAAAGAACAGCAAAATATTTTGTGTATTCGCTAAAAATAAAAATAATAATAAAAAATAAAATGCATCACACCTGGCAATTAAAAAGACTATTCTTTTCAAAACCAGGTAACTAACGAGGCCAACTCAAATTCTCAATTAGTTCAATAAATGTTAAATCAAAATGCCACTCATTATTCATGTATTTACAAGCTTGCCATTATAATTTAATGATTTTATTAAAAGTCATCTTCATCTACAATGATTGATCCAATGGTTTATAATAGTTCCTATTGTTTTTATTTTAACACTGGTCACCACAAACGCCATTATATATATATATATATATATATATATATATATATATATATATATATAGGGAAGAGATCTAGTAAGAAGATTAATTAAAATAAGAAGGGTAAAGAAATTCTAGCCTAACATCTAGCTTTTAAATAAGGGGAAAATTTGAAGGGACATGCATTCACTTTTTAGGTGCATCTAAAATATGTGGTTGTGGTTTCTTCTTATCCTTCTTATTTTAATTATTCTTCTTATTTGATCCTAACTATATATATATATATATATATATATATATATATATATATATATATATATATATACACACACACTCAAAGTCAAATATATAAACATGATAAGAAACAATATAAAAGGAAAATACATAATCTGACCTCGATCGTGAAACATATGTGCCCTCTTTTCCAACTTCGATCTTGTGCCCGACTCATGTTAAACGACCGAGTCTAGGTGCTATGGTTATACGTAACATGTTAAAAGACCGAGTCTAGGTGATATGGTTATACGTAACGTGTTAAACAACCGAGTCTAGGTGCTATGGTTATACGTAACGTGTTAAACGAATGAGTCTAGGTGTTATGGTTATACATAACATGTTAAACGACCGAGACTAGGTGCTATGGTTATACGTAACATGTTAAACGAATGAGTCTAGGTGTTATGGTTATACGTAACATGTTAAACGAATAAGTCTAGGTATTATGGTTATACGTAACGTGTTAAACGACCAAGTCTAGGTGCTATGGTTATACGTAACATGTTAAACGAACGAGTCTATGTGCTATGTTTATACGTAACATGTTAAACGAACGAGTCTAGGTGCTATGGTTATACGTAACGTGTTAAACGATCGAGTATAGGTGCTATGGTTATACGTAACATGTTAAACGAATGAGTCTAGGTGATATGGTTATACGTAACGTGTTAAACAACCGAGTCTAGGTGATATGGTTCTACGTAACGTGTTAAACGAACGAGTCTAGGTGTTATGGTTATACGTAACATGTTAAACGACCGAGACTAGGTGCGATGGTTATACGTAACATGTTAAACGAATGAGTCTAGGTGTTATGGTTATACGTAACATGTTAAACGAATGAGTATAGGTGTTATGGTTATACGTAACGTGTTAAACGACCGAGTCTAGGTGTTATGGTTATACGTAACGTGTTAAACAAACGAGTGTAGGTGTTATGGTTATACGTAACATGTTAAACGAATGAGTCTATGTGCTATGTTTATACGTAACGTGTTAAACGAACGAGTCTAGGTGTTATGGTTATACGTAACATGTTAAACGAACGAGTCTAGGTGATATGGTTATACGTAACGTGTTAAACGACCAAGTCTAGGTGCTTTGGTTATACGTAACGTGTTAAACGAACGAGTATAGGTGTTATGGTTATACGTAACGTGTTAAACGAGCGAGTCTAGGTGTTATGGTTATACGTAACGTGTTAAACGAACGAGTATAGGTGTTATGGTTATACATAACGTATTAAACGAACGAGTCTAGGTGTTATGGTTATCCGTAACATATTAAGCGAACGAGTCTAGGTGTTATGGTTATACGTAACGTGTTAAACGACCGAGTCTAGGTGCTATGGTTATACGTAACATGTTAAACTAACGAGTCTAGGTCTTTTACTTCTGTCCGAGATCACACACTGCCCGAGAACCCTTACTGTCCGATATCGGATTTC
Source organism: Chrysanthemum makinoi (assembly GCA_910596185.1). Taxonomy (NCBI): domain Eukaryota; kingdom Viridiplantae; phylum Streptophyta; class Magnoliopsida; order Asterales; family Asteraceae; genus Chrysanthemum; species Chrysanthemum makinoi. The sequence continues at coordinate 296,951,952 of OU343222.1, forward strand.
ACATGCATAAAACGGGTCATGTAAAAAAAAATGGCGCCAAAATTTCCCAACCAAAAATGGCCCCAAAATTTCCCACAAAAAAAGTGGCGCCAAAACTTCCCACCAACCTGACAATCACATTATATAGTGCTTTTATCTTCACACGAATTTCACAACCTCTTATCCTCAAAACCACTCAACCTCACAACCTCTTATCTTCACAGAAATTTCAAAACCTGAGATGGAGCCATATAATCCTTTTATGTGATCTTGTGGAGCAGGAAATATAAGATTAAGAACATCACATACAGATTATTCATCTGGACGACAATATTTTGCATGTCCTCTGTCGAAGGTAAACAATCATATATTTCTTATTTATGTAAATATACAAATAATTGGGTTGTAATCTCTTATATTTTTCTTATTATGTAAAAACCTAGGAAAAAAGATAATGGGTGCGGATATTTTATGTGGAAGAGTGAATTTGACGAGTACTTAAGAATAATCTCTTCTGCTTCAACATTTGAAGGTTCTGGATCTGCACCAACAGAATGCTCAAGTTTTAATGCCAGAGAACTTAGGATAAACATGTTGGAATCACAAAAACAGCTGCTAGAGACAAGAGTAAGGATGCTCGAGGCAAGACTTGAAATGGCAAGGATTCCTGATGACCACGCATGTCAGTCGGATGCAATACTTCGTGAGCTGTTAGGTGACATGGAAAATCTTCGTATGTAGTTGTTGTCATTGTTGTTCTTGTAGTTGTTGTTATTGTTGTCCTTGATGTTGATGTTGTTGTTGTTGGAATAATACGTATGTAATATGGCTTTTTCTGATAAGGACTATATTCATCATAAATTTCGGCGCCATACGTATTAAGAACTTCATTAAAGAGATACATCGACGATAAAACCATTGTCCACTCCCGTTCCGGCATGTAATCAGCCATTGTTATTTGTGTTTTGTGCGAATTGACGATTGGGTTTTTGTGTCTATTTGTGTTTTGCCGAATTGAGGATGATCGGTTAGGTTAAACTGTAAAAAATAAAATTATATAAGTTTATTTAAAATTGAACACTTTTAAATAATTATACGTAACATGTTCAAATAAAATCAACATTAGTAAGATTATGTACGCAATCCACTCAGCAATTATATGGATTTGACTTTTATACTACTTTTTAATAATTTATGAAAACTATAAAATAATTTATTAGGCAACTTTGCCGACGACTTGTCGTCGCATAATAACCAAATAAATAATCTTTTACTACTCCGACGCCCTAGGCGTAGGCATTGTTAAAACAAAATTGAATTGCATTAATCACACGCTAATAACCCAGTAACTATATGGATTTATATTGCCGACGACGTGCGTCGGGGAATATAGCGATAAAGATCCCGCCAAAAAATTGCATGAAAATACAAATTCAAATTTGACTTTTATATTGCCGACAACACTGTAGTCGGCATTATATTGACATAAATTTTCAACGCATCTCCCCCTCGGTCAAGGTTTTTTTGGCGTGTAGCGTATGTTGCCGACGCCATGGTGGCGTCGGCATTGTGTTCGTCGCCTGTTATCCTGATTCTTGTAGTGACATCATATTCATGCAAATCGACACAGATCGTTCCAGATATCCTCCAAGACTGAGTCCTTTAGTCAAATATGTCAAAATACACATTGGTCCCGACTAGGATCGGGAAGAGAAAATAGGCATATAACTTGATAAGATGGCTCAAAGTTCAGAGAGGAAGGTTCAAACGCAAGGACAATTTTTGGTGTTGGTCCATGGTAATAACTAGAAGGAGGCAGCCCGATGTACTCTTTATTTGCAGTGTTACAAAGTGCTAATCTTGGTATGAAAGGATCTTTATATCGGTAACAAAAGGGTTTACTTAGCAAATACTAACAAGTTAAACATAAAAGACTTGCCATAGATTTTTTAGAGACTTTCTGAGCCGTGGGAAGAGTTCCATTAGCATGGTTCTTCATCAAACTTGCACTTTGTGGTGTACATATCAGGGGCTTGAAATGCCTGGCACATAATGTTTTCAATTTCCATCAATTACACAACTAAGAATCATAAACTAATAAAAGTAGCTAGAAATGAAACAAAAAGTTTTTCCAAATCAAAATATCACATCACTTGTTATATAAACAATATTACATTGTCCAAAGAGAGTGATAACAAGACAGTCATGTCACGACGATACCACAAATTTTACATCCTGTCGTCTTTTAATTCAACTGATATTATTGTTTACAATGCAGAATAAGAGATTTTAACTCAAATTGTGTGTTAAGCAAACAAAATTTATAAATATAAGAATCCAAGATTGTGTTAAATTTGAGAAGCAAACGATTTCATAATTACACCAATGGTAAGAAATAATCCACAACTTAATACGTTTATCCACGATAACAAACAAGTTGAGATTTCAAATACAAATTGACATTTATATACAACTTAATTGTTGCAATTTAAACAATATTTCACATCAAAATAACTAAATAAGTGACACTTAGCTTTCAAAATGTATACACTTTCAACAAGATAAAAGCCAAGAATTTCAACAATAACTAAATAAGGGATGATAGTCACAAGTAAACGATACTTTTTAGTGAATAAAAGCCAAGAATTTGTCAAGTTTGAGGTGTAAAAGTCCAAATAGTTACACCACATGCAAGAATTGGCAATCACAAGTTAACATGTAATTCGAATAAGCAAAAATAATAAATAAATAAATATATTAAAGGTGACTTATTTGTTGCAATTAATCTTAACAATAACAAAAAGGAATGAAATTATCAATATCAGTGAAAGCAAATAAAAGGAATCAGTTAATTTACCTTGTTAGGAGAATCATGAAAACTATCCTACTTTAATAGATGTAGAAAGTTTCATAAAGATCCTCCGATTATATACAAATTTTATGTAAACTATCCTACTTTAATATATGTTGATTAACAAATACGAATAAAAGAGTATAAATTTATGGATTAAAAGCCGTTAACATCTTAACAACATGCTAATACACAAGATAAAAATGTAAGAAACTACATATAACACATAAACCCTAATTGATGCAAATATAATTAAAAAAAATTAACTTATAGAAAATCAAATAAATTAAAATATAGTGTTGATTGATATACCTTGTTCTGGGAATCATGGATTAAATGAAAAATATTTCAAATTGGAATCAGATCGATTTTACAGAAGAAATGGGCAGAGATATTTTTTATGGTTTTGGTTTAGGACTGCGAACTACTACAAAAATGGACATAGAGCCCGGTTGAAAAGGTTGATAGAGCCCGGTTTTTCATGAGGGCACAAAGGGGTATTAGGATTTGCCATAGAGCCCGGTTTTAGAAACGGGCTTTATGATGTGTAATAGAGCCCGGTTTGTTGGTTGAAAACATTGCTCTATGTGATTAAAAAAACCATTTTTAATAAGCATAGACCCCTGTTTTTTACTTACAAAACATGGCTCTATGAATTTTTTATTTTTTATTTTACTTTTTTAGTTTTTTTAGATATCACCTTTTTACATTGTATTTCCACAACACAACCCGAAACAAGTAGAAACAACAACAAAACTGTACCAAAATTATAACCATGAAGGTCTATACCAAAAACAATGGATTGAAGATCCAAGATCAGTTTCACAGCAGTTAAATACAGGTCCTATGGACTACCCAACATACTAAATAGTACCACTAATTAAGCATCTTTCACAATCAAGTGTTTTGTTAGGCTAAGGGAAAAGAGATATACAAAAGACAAGACCACATGCCAACCTTTCCTAAATACTAACATGGTTAATGATCAGATGCCACACTTAAATGCACAGGCTCAGGATGTCGCCCAACTCCTTAGTAGTAAAAGGCTTCTTGCCATTCCAAAGCATCTATAAAAAAAATCATAAGCTTTAAGTAAGATAAAACAAAAGAAAATTTAGTGCAATACCGAACTACAAGTTTGGGAATATCAACTGCACTTGTGTTACTATATTAAAAAAAACTCTTGCTGTATATGCAAAGTCAAAGTATGAAAGAAAAAAATAAACAAACTCAAACTCAAGGTGCAGGTTTGTGGAAAAAAAACATCCTCGTATATACGGCCAAAAATCATACACTGAATAATACTTTTGAAAATTTGATCATGCATCCACAAGTGCAAACATACTACTGTTGTAAACAATGCAACTCGAATACGAAATAACAAGCAGCTTAGATCTAGTTCAATCATGAAAACTTAAAATATAGGAGAAAAAAGTTCATTCCATAAGGACACAGGTTAAGTTTCATTATCCATCAATACTTTTTCATTGTATAGGTTCACATTAATTGCATGAGACTTATTTGGGAGGCATATTGTCAAAATGAATGTAATAGTTGACCCTGTTCCTAATACTTGGTAGCATATGAAGATTATAGTACAAAAAATGCAGATATAAAAAATAAAATCTCAACAAGTAGTAACTTTGAAATTTTCATAATTTTGAGGAACCCTTCCACAGAAAAAGATTGCATGCTGAGATGCCTGCAACAAACAATTTCTTCAATTAATTTGCAAAAGACAAATTAGAGCAAACTTCTACCGAATTGACAGTGTTTTCAACTTACATATAAGGCTTCAAAAAGAAGCTAGAGGATCAACTTTCCCAGCTAAGATTGTTGGTGCTAGGCACATGTCATAATCTCATTAAGGAAATGCATATATTGTACACCTTTCATATGAAAGACTTACATGACACACATCTTATAGTGGTAAATGTGAATAATGCTTTAATCCTCAATCTTTCACCCATTTGGTGGTTCAACCTTAGAAGAACATTGGCAATACCTTTATCCTTCAACTTTTCATTCAAAAATATATGCTTTGATCATCAAAATTCATAATATGCTTGAAGGAAAAAGAAAAGAACCAATAAAGGTAAGATGCAAACCCATCGGAAACTGATCTATCAAGAGTGTTATGCATACAAGATATGTACATTTGAATGAAACAAAAAATAGCATAGGGAAAAAAGCATAAAGGGTAACAACATTATTACCAAAAATAATGCGAGTTAAACCGCAAAATGGATAAAAGTTTCTATTTAAACCATTATTATCCTATATTATATCCCAAATATTCCAAGTAGGATACAGCAATGCACGGATCCATGGCAAGTTACCCACAGGCTGAGAGAAGTAATAGATAGTTGACACCACAAATATCGTTGCAATAACCAAGAAAATAAAATAAAACTTTTACTTTGACATAAAGACAAATATTTAAATTTGATGTTTGTTATACCTTGAATGAGAAGAAAGGCCAACTCCCCCATAAGCTGAAAATGAAAGATCTTTGTGAAGACAATATGCCAAAGCAATGGTATAACCTGTGTCTGCAACCATTTGGAAACTTGCAAAGACCGCATTCCATGGTGACACTAGAGAACCAAACAAGCTCTGATCAGTAGTAAAGAGATAACTCTATTGGAGAACATATATAAATTGCGTACGTTGAATGTCCACACGACTCATGAGCGAGAATGCTACATAAATACTTATCAAAAGAGCATATTTCTAAATAAAAGGATGCTTTTACACATCTCACAAAAAGTGTTTTAGTATGCTTCCTCATTTTAACAAACATTAGGACTTTAGTCCCTGAAAGGTGTGAGTTCTTCAAATCCATTTTGTAAGAACAAGATTAAGTTTCTGTAATTTCCTGCCTCTGTGAAGACACTATGGCTGTTTGAGTACCAACAAACTAATTAACGGCAAATTCACCTGGTATGTCTTGCCAAGCTGTCAAGACACTACGTTCGTTTGAGCTATTATAGTCACAAAATAATTATAACACTCCTATAAGCATAAAAAAAAGTAAATACAACATTTGAAAGCGAGAATATAAGTTGCATGTATGATAAATATAGGGGAGAACTAGTTCAAGCTTTTGTCGAGTTATTCTGAAACGATTAAGTAAAACACTTGGTTTTGTCGAGTTATACGTGCTCAATAGTCAATACGTACAAGAGGCTGAGTTCAAATTTGTAAGAGAACACAACTTGAGCCATTATCAAGCTTTTGATTCCCATGTATGTACTTTTAAGGTATTTAATTTCCTAGCTTAATCCCAAGCTTGTTTTATTGAACCTAGTACTACCAGATTTCTTTAAGCTATTCAAGTTTTTGAATCCAACTTGCTTTATGAAAGCATGCTTGTCGAGCTTTCAAGCAGAGTATGACAAAAGCACAAGCATAAACACCGATTTATGACACCAAACACCACAACCAAACACCTCATTTATGACATCAACCACCAAGTCCTGAAACCACTATTTTTAAAAGCAAACAGCAGGTTCAAAACCTTATTTGTGAGAGCAAAAAAGTTTGACCAAACGCCCCATTTATGAAGGCAAATAGCACAACCAAAACACCCATTTACAACTGATTATATTGTCTATATATTGAAAATAAAGATTTGTTTTAGTGTAATACAATTTTAAATCCCATAAAGAACTTAAAAAACAACTAATTTTAACAATTTCATTCCAAAATCAAGACATTATTCCCTAACAATAAAAAACATATAAATAAACACAACTTATTTTAGAATCAAACTTAAGAACATCATTAATGAGATATTAAAAACGTTAATTGAACAACAACATCAATTGTAGCAGTTTGGTAGCTCCAAATTCGATTAGTCACTTGTTGGCTTGGATGCATGACGAAGTTGGCCTGCTACGGTGGTGGTGTTGGTGGTTTGTGTCGGTTGTTAAGTGGGGGTTGTAAGCGGCCCTGGAGGTTAGTGGGTTAGGGTTTGTGAATGTGAAGGGGGTAAAATGCTTTAGGGTCTTGTGAAGGGTAATGAAAAATTAAAGAGGGAAATAACCCGCCCAAAAGTCTCAAAGTATTTTCATTTCATTTTGAAGTACTGCCCTAACAAAACAACATTTGATGAAGCCCGGTGTTGAAAGGAAAACATGGCTCTAATAGTTTTCTAGATAAAGCCCGGTTTTTTAAAAGGAATCATGGCTCTATACGAGGAATAGAATAGAGCCCGGTTTTCTAAAAGAAAACATGGCTCTATACCCTTTTTTAGAACATGGAATTCTTTTAGAGACCGTTTTTCACTAAAATCGGGCTCTATTAAGGGGGCTCTATTTTCCAATTTGTAGTAGTGGAAAAAGTAGTGCTATGCTACTGATTAAATAAGTGCGATAAGTTTAGAAAGGCCCTTTAATTGTGGAAATGTTATAAACTTGTCCAAATTATAGAGTGATTGGAAATTTGACATGTTTAGTAAAAAAATTACAATTGTGTTAGTGCATTAAGTTATCTGTATATCTATCTATCTTCTATCTCTATTATAAAGTTCAGTTTTTTGATGATTAATACCTTAAGCTTTAGTGTGATTAAATGATTACGGAGTATAAGTTACATCCCATAATAACTCATGTGTTCTGCTTCAATGATATTCCCATAACTCCACGCCATTGCCAACGAATGGTTACCTTCTTTTTCGGATGATTAGCTTTAGTGTGATTAAAAGTTTCATCTCATTGTTCTACTTCAATGATTTTCCCATAATTCCACACCATTGCCAACGAAGGGTTGCCTTCTTCAAATTATGTTTTGGTTTCATAACCCACAAATTTAATTTGGTCTTAACTTTTGTCATGCACCAACTAATCTTCGTACAAAGGGATCTATATTAATAGCACTTTCATATGACGGATAGTCACATTGTGAGCAACCATGCATCTCAAAAAACGAAATGGCGTCTAAAATGGGATATCAACAGTATCCAAGGGAGATACATGGCCATTAACTTCATGGTTTCGGATGAAAAGATTATTCTACTATGTTTATATAGGTTTACAACATTTAACAATACCTGTGGTAATAACGTAAGCCTTTTCCAGGGAAATATCATGCATTGTACAGCATGGAGCAACATATCACATCGTTTCATCGATAAGCTGCAAGAAGGTTACGTTTATTCAATGCAGGGCTTTAGCTTTGAAGCAAACAAAGAAGACTATCGAATCTTGAAAGGAAACATTCAAGCATTCAACCAATATGTTTCCTAATTATACGTACCCTCACGCTACAAACATTTGTACGTTTTTTTTGTACCGTACATAAGTAAGATGGTAAAAATTCAATTACGCGGCGTCCTACTTACCTATGTGAATTGAAAATATATAAAAGTATGTGGTGTTAGATTTTGGATAATTATTGTTAACTTCATGATCAAATTCACAAATAACAGCATAAAAATGCAATGTACGGTCTTATAAAGGAGTAGTTTATGGTCAGCCATCAACGCAGACTATGAACTTGTGGTTTATTATTTTTGCTATGGATTTATTAAGATCAACTTATTTGTAATTTGAATTTGGGGCAGCGAGGAGTACGCGATGTTCTTGTGAAATTTTGGTCAAAGCTAATGTCGAGTTGGTTAAGATGTGTGGTAGCAATATTAGTGTGTGCAAGTGAGACCAATATTAGAGAGTACATTTGACTTTGATCTAAAGCTTGGAGGGCTGGAACTCTAGATTTTATTGTTATTCTAATGAAAAAAAGTATCATCTTATAGATATAAAAATATACATTGGTACTTTGTATTCTTAAGGTGCATATTGTACATGATTACAAAGCCATGGACCCATTATTGTTTGTTATTACATACGGATTCACAAACTTGCTTGAGTTTGTCTTCACTTAGCAAAAGGAACAGTATGGAACCTCGTCTGGTAGGGAGTTATGAATGGTGTACTCATGTGTTTTCTCTGATTCCTTGACGTTGCAATTCTCCACTACAATTCATGGAAAGGAAATCGATAACGAATTAGTTGAAATTGGAGGGCATCTAAGCCAATAGCAGCATGCTTAAATAGTTCAGTCCTTCTGGTACAATTCACGTTCTGTTTGTACTATACAAAACTCATTGTTAAAAAATGGGTGCTGACTTTCCCTCCCATTGGTCAAAGGAGAGAGAACACAACACAAGAATCAACTTCAACAAAAATGGGGAGCACACCAGCAGATTCAATAACAAAGATGAAGATGGATGGACATGGGTCATTGGTAAGCACAATAAACATCTCAGGAAGGCTCATGATGTGCCTCTATCCAAACCACATCATTACAATACAAACTCACCAGACCAACAAATCACCTATTACTTCACAAATTTCCCAACAAACTGGGATAACAACACCATGATGGACATCTTCAAGAGATATGGAGCAGTTCAAAGCATTTATATCGCCGGAAAGAGAAACAAGGTCGGTAAAAGATTTGGGTTTTGTAGGTTTACTGGCATCACAAACACCTTCGCTTTTGAACAAAAGTTAAACACCATTTGTATCGGCACACAAAGGATTAAATGTAACATTGCCCATCACCAAAAGAGACCCAGTTGGGTGAAACCAACGCCCCACAAACCAGATAGCTTAAACATCAACAAAATCTGCACCTCTCGCCGAGATACTAATAAAGCCACAAAAACTTCTTTTGCTGATGTCCTCAATGGGTCAAAAGCTCATACCGAAATCCCACCCAAACATGCACCATTTATCCAACTAAATTACCCTTCCACCCCAACTCATTGCTCTAAAAACTCCATATTCGTCGAACTTCGCTCAATCATTGGCGCGTCCCGAACTCACGAAGTTCTTCTTGACCAAGGTTTTGAGGATTTTAGTATTAAATACTTGGGAGGACTCCACCTGCTAATCATATTCAACAGCCAAGAAACGGCAAATAAAGCTCTCACAAACAACATCCTAATATCTCACTTCAAATCCATCACCCCATGGGATCTACACACTCGTTTCTCTAAACGTTTAGTTTGGATCTCTATCGCCGGTCTCCCCCCGCAACTTTGGTATCCAGACTCCTTTAACTCAATTGCAGGTAACTATGGTTCGGTCATTTTATCTGAAGTTTGTAGCCCAAGACAATTCAATATGACCTATAGAAAAGTCTGCATACTAACGGACCATTTGGACTTCATCAAAGAGACCCTTTTAATACCCTTTAACAATGAAACTCTATGCATCCGTGTCATAGAAGTGGAAGAAGACACAGACAACCTATTTAACGGATTTGTCTTCGCTTCATCATCGGAATACAGCAACTCAGATTCGGATGATGGTGACGATAACCGAATCAAATTCTGAAGATGCTTCACATTCTAGTGAGGATTCCGACCAGCAGGTTCGTGTTTCAAAAACTTTCCCTTTTGATGATAAACATAAGAATGGCAGTACACTGTGGTTGCTGAAAACACCCATTCTGGGGTAGGGTCAACATCTTCAACATGTGAGGAAGTCAACGACAAAAATACTCCATCCCTCTCCCGAGTTAGTACGACACTAGATGAATTGTCAACCTCCCTCAAAACCCCATGTTGTCTTTTGGACCCCACTCCAAAACCCAAAAGGTCCCTTACTCATGTACCAATTGTCAAATCACCAAGCCCAAAACCCACTCCATCTAGCCCACACACTCATTATAAGCCCACTCCATGCCAATTTAAGAATGATGCTAATAGACCACTTATTAAACCACGCTCAACATCTGCTCCTCCATCTCCATCACAGAGTTGCAGCCTCAGGGTTAGAAGAAAACGTTTTAACTCACTTAGGTTAATTGATTAGATTAATGGTATAACTAGCACTCGATCACAACCTCTTAAAAAGGATAGGAAAAAAACTAAACGAAAGATTATCTCCCAACCCATTATTCCAACTAGTGTGTCAAACCATGATGATGATGTGATCTCGGATTCCCTATCAAAGATCAATCGCTGCAACCTTCGTATTTTATCAAGACCAAAACCAACAACTAGCTCGGAATCAATTGAGGTGGACAAAACCATCCACTTAGGTAATCAATTGGGTTTCACCATGGATGGAAAAGAATCAGTGGTGTCAAGTGTTTTGAACAACGGTGTTACCCGTGTTAACCTATGATTGTGTTATCTCTCAATGTTAGGGGTCTTGGCGAAGACCATAAACGAGGATGGGTTAAAAGACTTTGTGTTGACAATAAAGTCCAGTTTTTAGGACTACAAGAAACAATGACAATTAGCGATAATAAATTCTTGATTAAATCCCTTTGGAAAAATTCAGCTTATGATTATGAGTTTAAAAAATCTAATGGTAAATCCGGAGGCATAATTGCCATCTGGGACACCTCTTGCTTTTCCAGATTGGCTTCCAAAGAAGGTGATGGGTTTGTCGCGGTTAAGGGTACTTGGTTGTCTGTGGGATGCCCTTGCATTTTTATCGTGGTCTACGCCCCTCAATGCATTCACAAGAAAAAAGTCCTATGGGATAACCTCAATAACATCTTGGTCGAGAATGATTGTCTCACTGTCATTGTTGGTGATTTCAATGAGGTGCGCAATCCTGAGGAAAGAATGGGGTCGGTCTTTTGTCCAAGAGGAGCAAATCTCTTCAACAAATTTATCTCTTCATCGGGTCTAACTGATTTACCTTTAGGAGGCATCGTTTCACACGAATGAATAGGTCAGGTTCGAAATTAAGCAAGTTGGATCGGATCCTTGTTTCTCATCACTTCATGAATAGATGGCCCAATGCTAACGTCAAAACACTCATACGCGAATTCTCTGATCACGCCCCACTTCTGTTATGTGTGGCATCTCTTGACTATGGGCCTGTTCCATTCCGCTTCTATAACTCTTGGCTGTTGAAAGAAGACTTTGGACCTTTGTTACATAATAGTTGGGCTTATGTGCTTGAAAGACCTGCTAGTAAAGCTATTATTTTCAAGTCGAAGCTGCAAAGGCTGAAAGCTTCAATTAAACAGTGGCGTCATATGTCCCAGATTTCTGAAAACAGCAACTTCAATGCCTTACGTGACACCCTGTTAGCAATTGACTTGAAGGCAGAATCAAACAGCCTCTCCATTCAGGACATTGAGATAAGATCTATGGTGGTTAAACAACTTTCTGATTTAGAACACATCAAAAGTAAAGATCTTCGCCAAAAGGCTAAGTCTAAATGGGTGCTCGAAGGGGATGAAAACTCAAGTTTCTTCCATGGGATTATTAACAGTAACAGGAATAGATCAAGAATCAATGGCCTCAACATTCAAGGAACTTGGGTGACAGACCCTTTCTTAATAAAAAATCACATCCTTGAAGCTTACAAGTCAAAATTCAAAGAAGATGAGATCTCAAGACCCACATTCTCTAGCAATCTCTTCAAGCATCTTTCTATTGAAGACTCATCATTCCTTGACCTTCCTTTCTCCTCTCAAGAGATTAAAGATGCTGTATGGAGTTGTGGTGGGGAGAAAGCTCCCGGCCCGGATGGGTTTACTTTTAAGCTCATCAAAAAGCATTGGGACGTTTTTAGTAATGACATCATCTCGTATGTCAAGGAATTTGAATCTTCGGCATCCATACCAAGAGGTTGCAATTCTTCTTTTATTACTCTTGTCCCTAAAATTGATGACCCACTTAATCTAAATGACTTTAGGCCTATTAGTTTAATAGGTTGTCAATATAAGATTGTGGCCAAAATCCTCGCTAACCGTCTTTCTAGTGTCATCTCATCGGTTGTGGGTGATGTTCAAATGGCATTCATCAAAGGAAGACAAATCATTGATGGCCCCCTTATGGTTGATGAAATTATATCGTGGGAAAAGTTAGCTAAAAAGAAAGTATTCTTCCTCAAAGTTGACTTTGAGAAAGCCTTTGATACATTAAATTGGTCCTTTTTGGAGTCTATCATGGATCAAATGGGTTTTAGTAACAAATGGAGGCTTTGGATTCGAGCTTGTCTTGGCTCAGCATACACCTCGGTTCTTGTCAACGGTTCACCAACCCAAGAATTCAAACTTGAAAAGGGTCTCCGACAAGGTGACCCACTTTCCCCTCTTCTTTTCATTTTGGTGGTTGAAGCCCTAAGTGTGGCTCTTCTTGAAGCAAAAATAATCACTTTTCGGGAATTGAAGTTGGGAAAGAAAAGGTGTATGTATCTCATCTTCAATTTGCGGATGATGCTTTAATAATGGGAGAATGGTCAAAGATTAATGTATTGAACTTGTCAAGACTACTAACTTGTTTCCATCTTGCTTCAGGGCTTAAAGTAAACTTCAATAAAAGTAAACTATTTGGTATTGGTGTTTCTGAGATTGAGCGGAATTCCCTTGCGTCTTCAATTGGGTGTCAACCATCCAACTTTCCATGTACCTATTTGGGTCTTCCTATTGGAGCAAATATGTCAAGATGTGATAATTGGCAACCTTTACTAGACCGATTTCATAAACGTCTTTCATCTTGGAAAGCAAAGACTCTTTCATTTGGTGGTCGCCTTACTCTCTCTAAATCCGTTCTTGGTAGTCTTGGAGTTTATTACTTTTCTACTTTCAAAGCTCCCAAAACGGTTATTAAAAAGCTTGAAAGTATTAGCGAAAGTTTTTTTTGGGGTGGTGGGCTTGACTCAAATAAGATCGCGTGGATTGCTTGGGACAAAGTCATTTCCCCATTTAAAAATGGAGGTCTTGATATTGGAAGTTTAAGGGTATCTAATCTCAGTTTACTTGCTAAGTGGTGGTGGCGTTTTCATTGCGAAACAAGTTCTCTATGGGCTACTGTTATTAAATCAATTCATGGGCAACATGGAGGGCTTCAAGACATTTCCACCATTAGAAAGAAATCAGGTGCATGGTACCAAATTGCTAAGTTAAATCAGGATCTAACTAGCTATGGGATTGATATGCGTACTCTTTTCAGATTGAAGATTGGAAATGGCGAATCAACAAGTTTTTGGAAGGACATTTGGGTTGGAAGCTCTCCTCTTTGCAATGCCTTCCCAAGGCTGTTTCGGCTCGAGTCACATCCTCTTTGTCGTGTATGTGATCGTGCCCCAACAGTTAACTCCTCTACCTCTGTCCCTGTGAACCAACAACATGCTGATCAATTGTCGACTTTGGGTGTGTCTACTGCTCTTCCACAAACTTCGGTTGGAATTGGTCCGATAGGCCCACAAGGCGTATTGTTTCAGTGGGCTTGGATCAGAGAGTTAAGATCAACAGCAGACCATGAAGAATTGACCTTGCTCCAAAACCTTCTTGCAGACTTACGCCTTTCTAGTAACCCCGACACTTGGGTTTGCTTGATTGATAACTCAAGAATCTTTTCCGTTAAAGGTATGAGACAATTAATCTCTAATTCCCTGAATGTTTCATATCCGTCCACTACAAGCTGGAATAATTTGGTCCCGAAAAAAGTTAACATAGCAAGCTGGAGAGTTATAAACCAAAGCCTCCCGACTAGATCAAACTTGTCCAATAGGGATGTTGATTTGCACTCAGTTCTTTGCCCGATATGCAATTAGGAAATTGAGACGGAAGAGCACATATTTGTTAAGTGTGAGATTGCAAAAAGGCGTGGACGAGGTGCTCAAGTGGTGGAACATCTGTAATGTTCGTCTTGAGAACATCAATGATATATTCTCCCTTAAGAACCAGGTAAACTTCTCTTCGTCGACCACTAAAATATTTGATGCGGTTATACACTCAACCATTTGGATCCTTTGGCGATTTAGAAACGATACCACTTTCGCGGTGAAAAGGCCAAGCAAAGACCTCATCCTCAACGATGTGAAGCAATTTACGTTCAGTTGGATTTCTAATAGAATCAAGAAAGCCAAATGTAATTGGTTGGAGTGGCTTTGTAATCCTTGTAACGCTATATCATTCACTTGTACTTAATTCTCTAGCTTCTTGCTAGTATTTCCTTCTTATTTTTATATATATATTGCCGTTCAAAAAAAAAACGTTCTGTTTGTACTAAAGTAACAAGATTCATTTTTATATGCAATTACATCAGCAGGTTTGTACTAAACTATTTAGATTGCTTGATTAACACCGTAATTAGATTCTTTACACAAAATACTCGTTTTCAACTGCAATTAAAAATATTGCTAGAATAAAGGGTTTGTATTTGGAGATGATTCACAAAACATTGCCCAGTCAAAATTTTCTCCAAAAGAGTAATAAATAAACAATCTAAAAGAGTTAATCGTATGTATCACGAACACTGCTGATCAAGTCAAGTATTAGATAGAGCATTTAGAAGACAAATCTAATAGTGTCTTCAAATAGTATTTTTTGCGCTGTTGATTGTAAAAAGAGTCAAGACATGAATATCTGTTGCATATAAAAAAAAAACAACGTACTATAATAAGTGACTGTGATATAAGCATTGTACAACCAAGAAACATAAAGAAAAATCAAGAATCGGCACCGATCTTGCAATGTACATAGACAAATAAAAATCTGATCAAGTTTCTAGTAGAAAGAAACCAACCTTTCTTTTTCCCAGGAAAGAAAACAGAAATCACGATTTCAGATTAACCTAGGTTACTCCGGCTATGGTTTTTATCACCTTTACTCTCTCTAGTGTATGTTATTATATATCACAAAGTTCACATTTAGCCATTCATGCTTACTAAAAAAAAATACTAATTTTCAAATTTCAATTTCCTTTTCTTTTGGAAAAATGGTTTTCCAAGGTCCAGCATCAATAAGGCATGTGATTTTAATATTTAGAAAGTACTACTTGGTGATACAATCCTTTATCATTAAAATATTGGTTTACCAAGTAGATGCTAATAAGTTAAACATAAAAGAATTACCATATATTCTTTAGAGACTTTCTGAGCCATGAGAAGAGTTCCATTAGCATGGTTCTTCTTACAAATTGTATTTTGAGGTGTACATATTTGTGGATTGAAATACCTGACAATTATGAAAAAAACTTTGTGATGCATTTTCCAACAAACATGGCTGAGTAAGCATCATACATTGAGAAAAGTAACTAAAAGAGTGAAGTCATTTCCTCATATCACCATTTCGCCCATTAACATGTCTCCTAATTTTTTTTTTTTTTTTTTTTTTTTTTTAACCAAAATTTTTGTAAAAAAAATTATAATTATAAAAAAAGTAAAAAATAGAAAAAAAATGGCAATTAGCTGGATGATACAAACACCAATAAGAAGACATGCCTTGAAACTAATCTAAAAAGGCACTCAAACACAATTATTATCAGCAAAATATGTTAAATTTGAGATCTCATACTCCATGGTAAAAAATATATGCTAATTAACGTATACAAATTAAAAGAGTATAAATATATGGATTAAAAGCCGTTAACATTTTAACAACATACTAATAAACAAGAGAAAAACGTAAGAAACTAACACATAACATAAAAACCCTAACTGATGCAAATATAATTAAAAAATGAACTTATGGAAAATCAAATAAAGTAAAATAGAGTGTTGATTGATATGATATACCTTGTTCGGAGAATCATGGATTAAATGAAAAATACTTCGAATGAATGGAATCAGATCGATTTTCAAGAAGAAATGGGCAGAGAGATTTTTTAGGGTTTTGGTTTGGGACTGCGAAAGAAAAGTGGTGCTATGCACGGATTAAATAAGTGTGATATGTTTTAGAAAGGCCCTTTAATTATGGAAATGTTATAAACTTGTTCAAGTTATAGGGTATGTTTGGCAAAAATAGATTGTCTTTGGTCTTTGCGATCTTTGAGTGTGATGTTGTTCTTTGAAAAAGATTATAAAAAGAGATTATTTTTATAAGCTACATGAAGTAACCTTTTATTTTCAGAGATTATGGAAGATTATTTTTCTTATAATCTTTTATAAGTTATGTTGCCAAACAAGGATTATTTTTTAAGTAGCTTATTTTTTGAAAAAATAAGCATAATCTCTTCATAATCTTGTGTGCCAAACATAGCCATAGAGTGGTTGGAAAATTGACATATTTATTAAAAAAAATTACAATTGTGTTAGTGTATTAAGTTATCTTTATATCTATGTATGTATCTTCTATCTCTATTATAAAGTTGAGTTTTTTTGATGATTAATACCATAAGCTTTTTTGTGATTAAATGATTACGGAGTATAAGTTACATCCATAATAACCATGGTTGTAAATATCGCTTCGGGGCTTACCGTGTGGTCGACCCACCTGAAGTGTCATATCGGTCTTGGCGTGATATATCGATGATATATCGAGACCATAACTTATAAAGGAATTTATTTAAAAATAAATACTACCTCCGTCCCTAAATAAATGTCCACTGTTGACTTTTAAAGTCTTTTTCTTTTAACTTTGACTTTAAATTATTTAATTTGTGTTATGTAATACTTGATGAAAAGTTATACTAATGAAAATACATTTCAAACTCAATCCATTCATATATTTTGCATCAAGTATTAAATAAGAAAGACTTTAAAAGTCAATAATGGATACTTATTTAGGGACGGAGCGAGAAAATATTGGCAATATCCTAATAAAATAATTCAATAACGATAAAAAAAAAAAAAAAAAAAAAAAAAAAAAAAAAAAGATTAACATCCTTGAAAAATAAAAGCCATAAGTCCACAATTATTTATCAATTTAAAAAAAAATAAATAAATAAATAAATAAATATGATTTTGCCCGATTTTGATTGATTTTTTACCGATTTTGACCAAACCGGTTTTTTGACCGATAAGTGAAAAAACGTATCGGTTGACCGACGATAAGCTATATATCACTGATATATCGGCCGCCAAGACCGATATTTACAACACTGATAATAACTCATGTATCTACTTCAATGATTTTCAGATAACCCCACACCATTGCCAACGAATGGTTGCCTTCTTTTTTGGATGATTAGCTTTTGTGTGATTAAAAGTTTAATCTCATAATAACTCATGTGTTCTACTTCAATGATTTTTCTGTAACTCCACACCATTGCCAACGAAGGGTTTCCTTCTTGAAATTTTGTTTTCGTTTCATAACCCATTAATATAATTTGCTCTTAACTCTGTCCCGCACCAAGTAATCTTCATACAAAGGGATCTATCTTAATAGCACTTTCATATGATGGGATAGTCACTTTGTGAGCAACCATGCATCTCAAAAAACAAAATTGGATCTAAAAGTTGGGTTCAAATCTTAATAGCTTACCAAATCACATTTTTCTTGACCAATTGGCAAAAGATGTTGATGCTCCAATAAAAGTTACGGTGGGTTGAAAATTGGATATCAACGGTATCCAATGGAGATACATGGCCACTAACTTCATTGTTTGAGATGGGAAGGTCTATTCTACTTGTTTCATATAAGTTTACAACATTTAACAATACATGTGATCAAGGTTGCAAAAATCGCTAGGCGATAGTTGGTCGGCCGGGTACCGCCTAGGAATTAATCGGTTGGGCAGGGATTAATTAGATTCAACTTTTTATATATAAAAATATAATTTTTTGAAACTATATGCCCGATTTGACCCATTTTTTTCATGATTTGGCCGATTTTTATCCATAACTTAGTTGGTCGATTTATCCGATTGGCCAATTTATGCCTGACTTGGCCGATTTTATCCGATTAATCGGTATGTTGACCATTTTTAACCCAACCAATTATTAGTAAAGTGAAAATCGGGGCGGTTAATCCCCGCCAAACGATTAATCGGCAGCCTAGGCTGATCTTATCAACACTACCTGTGATAATAACATAAGCCTTTTCCAAAGAAATATCATGCATTGTACATCAAAGACCAACATATCACATCGTTTCATCGATAATCTGCAAGAAGGTTTCGTTTATTTAATGCATGGCTTTAGCTTGGAACCCAACATAGAAGACTATCGAATATTGAAAGGAACCATTCTAAGTATTCAACAACCAATATGTTTCCTAATTATACGTACCCTCCTACTACAAATATTTTTACGTTTCTTTTGTTACTGTACAAAAGTAAAATGGTAAAAATTCAATTATGCAGCGTCCTACTTACCTATGTGAATTGAAAATTTATAAAAATATGTGGTGTTAGATTTTGGATAATTATTGTTTACTTCATGATCAAATACACAAATAACAACATAAAAATGCAATGTACGGTCTTATAGTGGAGTACTTTATGATCAGCCATCTACGTAGACTACGAACTTGTGACTTATCTTTTTTGCTATGATGGATCTATTAACATCAACTTATTTGTGATTTGAACTTGGAGCAATGTGGAGTACATGATGTTCATGTGGAATATGTAGTCAAAGCTACGGATGTCGAGTTGCTAATAAAAAAAGTATCATCTTATAGATATAAAAATATACTTTGGTATTGTGTATTCTTAAGGTGCATATAACATAATTACAAAGCCATGAACCCATTATTGTTTGTTATTATATATGGATTCACAAACTTGGTGATTTTTGGAAAAATATTATTGGTTTATAATGATCTAAGGAAAAAGATAAGTCCAATTCACAAAACCTTATGACCAGTGCATACACAATAAAAAGGTTGCACTTATAATCAGAAATCAAACTTACTCGAATCGGTTGGGAGGTATGAATGGTGTACACTTAGCAAGAGAAACACTATGGAAGCTCGTTTTGGTTGGGAGGTATGAATGGTGTACTTTGTGTTTTCTCTGATTCCTTCACGTTGCAACTCTCCACTACCATTCGTGGTGAGGATATTGATATCATGATATAGAAGTAATATGAATGTTAATAATTACTTTTGAGATCGAGAAATTACTTCTACTTTCTAAAATGAAAATCTGATCGTGAACAAGCGACTGTGTTAGACAACTATAAATGTTGAATTACTGGTCCTACCATCAAACACGGATATACTAACATACAACCATCTATTTGCTCCTTGTGATTCCCAGCCAATTTCTGTCGCACACAAAAAATAAAGGGTAATAGAAAAGCCTAATGGTGAACATTATTAGTCCCTGCGGGTGCAACCATATTACGTATCTAGTCAAATTCACATGTAAACGTTATCTTCACAAAATAACAAAGCTAACAGTCACATTTGAGATGTAAAATTGAAATAATTAAACTAGACTCTGAAATAGCATTCACAAGTTGTCATACAGCTAAGCAAAGCTAATTTTATCGATAATGTAGTAATATGAAATTCATTAGTTCAAATCATCATTAATTGTACCCATTCACTTTTATCCCCGTTTCCTTTTTCTCCACTCTTCTAGCAAAGAAAAAGATTGATATGATTGACCATTACCCTTCCACACAAACCCAACTATATATTTATTACAAATCGCAATGGCGTCACTGAGTAAACCAAATTCCTCTCTAGTCAAACAAAGTAAACCAAAGCTCCAATAACTAAACTTTGCAATATACTCCAAACAGACCTATTCATTGTTCTTTCATAGATATATGGAACAATTTCAGTCAATGAATTAGGAGCAAATTTCAGATCCACTAAGGGGCTGTTTGATAAAACATAACGATTTAGCGCTGAATGATTTAAAAGTCTGAATGATTCAACAGCTCTGAATGAAACTGGCGTTGAACGAAGAAAAGGTGTTTGACAAATGTTTTGAACGAGCGTCTCCAATAACAAAAAAAAAATTATTAATTCAAATTTAAATAATAAACGTTGATTAATGACAAGTACTTGGTGAATGAATTAAGAATTTATTAGTCTCAATTTATAATTGGATTGTATATTTATCTTTAACATCGATATGGACCTATGATTAACTCAATATGTATATGTTGTTGTACCTTAATAGGCCTACATTGTAAATTTTATAAAATAAAAAGACTTTGTAAAGTAACAAATTGTTATTAAAACAAGTGAAAAAAGTAAATGAAAACAATGAGAAAAGAAAAAGAGTAACTTAGCTACTTAATGGTTTAGGGCCCCATCTTATGCAAAACCACTCAGAAGAACGATTAATGATCAAAAGGCAAAAAAAAATTATATCAAACGCCTAGCGTCTGACCGATTCATAACTTGGCACTTAACTAATTCATTAAGATGTAATCAAACAACCCCTAAATCTTTAAAGTGCTGGCACACCTCCAACGAGTATCCACACTCAAAAAACAAATGATTATGAGATTCAAGCTACCATGTTGTGAACACGAATATTGAGTTACAGGCATCAAACTTCTAAGTTGGCTACTATGTGATCTTCTCTACAAACAGCTATAATAAAAATCCGAAGGTTGAAAAACATGTAGACTATTCTTATGCTTGTAACAAAATGGTTTCAATAAAACATGACACGCTAAATATTAAAATATAACAAAACTAGTATGACTCAAACTATATGCTTACCTATATCTTTAGAGACTCTCAGCCATGAGAAGATTTCCATTAGCATGAGTCAGCAAAAAAGCATACTTGTATCTTTAGGAATAAAATTCATGAGTTGGAAGTGCCTGTCAATAGTGTCATCTTATTCCCATCGGAGTTTAGTTGTAATTGGTCATTAGATTCGAGTGATAGTTTCCAACTTTAACTGGATCCGCCAAGAATGACTCAAACTCTATGCTAACCTATATCTTTAGAGACTTTCTCAGCCATGATCGGACTTCCATTAGCATGAGTCTGCCTGAAAGCATACTTCTATCTTGAGGAATAAAATTCGTGAGTTGGAAGTGCCTGTGAATAGTGCCATCTCATTCCCATCAGAGTTTAGTTGTAATTGATCATTATTCAAGTAATAGTTTCCAACTTTAACCGGATCCGCCCAGAATCACGCATCTGGTTTTCACCGACACGCATTATTCGAGTGTCATCTCATTCCCATCAGAGTTTAGTGCTCCTTTGTGCAGCGTGCCATTATTGTCATAGAAACTACCATAGGAAGGTGCCAGTAGTGCAATCGGTTGAACGTATGTATACCCTAGCTCTTCCACATTTATGCAGGTGATGGCATCTGCTGCTGTTCATAACCATGGTTCGCTTCCTTTACAGTCTCTGTCGATGGAAAACTTGGAGGGCACATCAAACCTATTTTTAGCCACAAGTTGACAGTAAACTGTTAAACATAAATGTGATCAATCAACAACAATCAGTACCTAGCCTAAGAGGCGATTCATGTGACAGCCTGACAAGTCTTAACATTCAGGATGAAACTGTTCTTTTTTTAGCAGAAATGTCGCTTCGACTGTCACAGTTTTCAGATAAAAATAAGAATTAGGAAGGGGCATGCAACAACAATAGATTTAGAACGGCTTTCAACCTGTTTTGACCCATTTGAGTTGTTCCCTTAGTAAATAATCTTTTGATTTGACCTGTTAACCCCCCGCTAAATCAGGCCATTCATAAGTAAATGGCTTAACATTTTAAATATGATAGGTTCATTTCTTTTAAAATATGGTTGTGCAGCTTCATCTCTTTCATTTCATAGATTCACTTATAAATATGTAAAAACAAATATTAAAAAAACACTTGCATGTGTGTGTAAATAATACATTTAAGAACACACTTAGTGTGAATCTAGATCAAATAAGATCATACTTAAAGTTGTTAAAATGAGATCAAACTAAAATTTGACAAGCGACACTCTCCTTACAACAAAAATAAATTTTTTATCAACTACAACTAAAATTGTTAAAGTTTCGATAGATTTCTTTTTAAAATTTATGAAACCTAGATGATACACTTTGATTAGAAGTGTAATGTGTATCAGGTTTTTGTATGTGTATCAGATTTTGGAATGTTTATTAGTGTAATGTGTATCAGGTGTATCACTAATCCAAACTCATGTATCATTTGGTTATTAGTTGCTAAAATGTTAATTTGTATTAAAATATTATTTTTATGTATTATTGCTAAAATGGATTTTTATAATTGTTTTAGTGGTTGTTTAGACTAGACATTATTTTTACAACTTTAAGTTTGATCTCACGTTAACCCTCCCCCACTTAGTGTTCCCATAGATTCCTTTACTTAGTGTTCGGGGCGCTTCTTTTTTAGCCATGTTTCTTAAAGTAACAAAGTATTATTCAATAACATCCAACCAAAATAAATACTCGATCAAATTATGATGGGAACACATCACCATAAATACATGCAGTGAACATAAAACCACCAGTACTATTAATAAATACCTGACTGGAACCCTTCATGGTAGCTTTTTTGAGCCCCAATGATGATGATAAGAGCAACAAGTATGAGCAAAAAACACCCTTCTGGGTAGTTACTAGCAGCAACATGTCCCATGAGGAAAAAGTTGGTAGCTGCAATGAATAAAATACAACAAATGACAAGAATAGTAATCAGTATGCAATCCATAGAACTTCAGAGCACTACCAATAGGCTAGTAACAAAATTGGATGGCATATAAGCCAATAGCAGCATGCTTAAATAGTTCAGTCCTTCTGCTACGATATGCGTTCTGTTTGTACTAAAGTAACAAGATTCTTTTTTATATGCAATTACATCAGCAGGTTTGTACTAAACTGTTTAGATTGCTTGATTAACAACGTAATTAGATTCTTTACTCAAAATACTCATTTTCCTCTTCAATTAGAAATATTGCTACAACAAAGGGTTTGTATTTGAAGATGATTCACAAAACATTGCTCTGTCAAAATTCTCTCCAAAAGAGTAACAAAAAAACAGTCTAAAAGAATTAAACGTATGCTGAACACGAAAATTGCTGACCAATTCAAGTATTAGATAGAGCATTTAAAAGGCAAATCTAATAGTGTCTTCAAATAGTATTTTTCGCGCTATTGATTGTAAAAAGAGTCAAGTCATGAATATCTGTTTCATATTAAAAAAAACAACGTAATATAATAAGTGACTGTGATATAAGCATTATACTGTACAACAAAGAAAAATCAAAGATCAGCACCGATCTTGCAATGTACAAAGACAAATAAATATCTGATCGAGTTTCTAGTAGAAAAATACGAACCTTTCTTTTTCCTAGCAAAAAAAAAACAGAAATCACGAATTCAGATTAACCTAGGTTACTCCGGCTATGGTTTTTATCACCTTTACTCTCTCTCTAGTCTATGTTATTATATATCACAAATTTTCAAATTTCAATTCCCTCTTTTTTAGCAAAATGATTTACCAAGGTCCTGCATCAATATGGCATGTGATTTTAATATTTAGAAAGTGCTACTTGGTGATACAATCCTGTATCATTAAAATATTGGTTTACCAAGTAGATGCTAATAAGTTAAACATAAAAGAATTACCATATATTCTTTAGAGACTTTCTGAGCCATGGGAAGAGTTCCATTAGCATGGTTGTTCATACAACTTGTATTTTGAGGTGTACATATTTGTGGATTGAAATACCTGACAATTATGAAAAAACTTTGTGATGCATTTTCCAACAAAGTAGCTAAAAGAGTGAAATCATTTGCTCAAAACACCATTGAGCCCATTAACATGTCTCCCATTTTCTTTCTTTTTTTCTTTTTTATTTTTTATTATATTTTTTTTGAACGAAAATTTTTGTAAAAAAAATTATAATTATAAAAAAAGCAAATAAAAAAAATGGCAATTATCTGGATGATACAAACACCAATAAGAAAATATGCCTCGAAACTAATCAACAAGGCACTCAAATACATATTCTGATAAACAAAATATGTTAAATTTGAGATCTAATACTCCATGGTAAAAAACATATTCTGATTAACATATACGAATTAAAATAGTATAAATTTATGGACTAAAAGCTGTTAACATTTTAACAACATGCTAATACACAAGATAAAAACGTAAGAAACTAACATATAACATAAAAACCCTAACTGAAGCAAATATAATTAAAAAATGAACTTATGGAAAATCAAATAATTAAAGTAAAATAGAGTGTTGATTGATATGATATACCTTGTTCGGAGAATCATGGATTAAATGGAAAATATTTCGAATAAATGGAATCAGATCGATTTTCAAGAAGAAATGGGCAGAGAGATTTTTTAGGGTTTTGGGACTGCGAAAGAAGTGATACTAATGCGATTGATTAAATAAGTGTGATAAGTTTTAGAAAGGACCTTTAATTATGGAAATGTTATAAACTTGTCCAAGTTATAGAGTGGTTGGAAATTTGACATATTTTGTAAAAAATTACAATTGTGTTAGTGTATTAATTATCTTTATATCTATCTATCTATCTATCTATTTACCTTCTATCTCTATCATAAACTTGAGTTTTTGGATGATTAATACCTTAAGATTTAGTGTGATTAAATGATTGCGGAGTATAAGTTACATCCCATAATAACTCATGTGTTCTACTACAATGATTTTCAGATAACCACACACCATTCCAACGAATGGTTGCCCCTTTTTTTGATAACTAGCAAGGTACCGGCGCGTTGCAGCGGCGGGTACCCTGAAATAAAATTTTACGATGAATAATGTATTTTAGTTTATTATGTTCTTTTTAACAATAAATTTACGGATATCAAGAATTTCGTATAGCCCGTGCCCGTTGGCCCGTGTCTGCTGATCAGGCTCGAGCCCGTTTGGTCCGCGCCCGTTCGGGCCCGTTGCCCATTCGGGCTTGAATATTTGTATAATGTGCTTTATTATTTGTAGTAGTGAAATTTAATACAAGATTTGTATAATAATTTGTATTTCTTATGCAAGGGGTGTTTTAATAAATGTATTAATTGTATTTATTGACCAGTTAAATAATTGACTACATTAAATAACATTAATGTGGTGTTTTGTTGTACACTATGCTTCTTGTCTTGTACGTCTGAAAATTATGTGCATTAAAGTGTTGTACACTATTTTTCTTTTCTTGTAAGTAGTAGTTATTATAGTCATTAATAACATTGACCACTTTAATAGCATTAATTTTGTAAGTCTGAAAATTACATCATGCTTATTTTGTTGTACACTATGTTTATTTTGTTGTAAATCGAAAATTGGTTAGACTATTGTACATTGTGCTTAAATGGTTGTAATATTTGGTGAAGGGGTGTTTTTAATAGCATTAATGTTGTTTGATAGAATTCTGGTCTTAAAATGACACCACACTTTATTTTGTTGTACAATATGCTTACTTTGTTGTAGTTCTGAAAATTGGGTGCATTAAAGTGTTGTAAACCATGCTTAATTTTTTGTACGTCTTAAAATTAAGAGTGAGATGGCTTCGTGCATTATAAGTAGTATAGATTAGCTTTAGTGTGATTAAAAGTTTCATCTCATAATAACTCACGTGTTCTATTTCAATTATTATTAATAACACCACACCATTGCCAACAAAAGGTTGCCTTCCTCAAATTATGTTTTCGTTTCATAACCGACTAATTTAATTTGGTCTTAACTTTTGTCCTACACCAACTAATCTTCTTACAAAGGGATCTATATTAATAGCACTTTCATATGATGGGATAGTCACATTGTGAGCAACCATGCATCTCAAAAAACGAAAATGAATCTAAAAGTTGGATTCAAATCTTAATAGCTTACCTAATCACATTTTTCTTTACCAATTGGCAAAAGATGTTGATGCTTGAATAAAAGTTACGGTGGGTTATAAATGGGATATCAAGAGTATCCTTGAGAGATACATGGCCACTAACTTAATGGTTTCGGATGAGAAGGTCTATTCTACTTTTCTCATACATGTTTACAACATTTAACAATACCTGTGATCAAGGTTTCAAAAATGGCTAGGTGGTGGTCGGCGGTACCACCTAGCAATTAATCGGTTAGACGATGATTAATTAGATTGGATTTTTTATATATAAAATTATAAAACCTTGAAACAATATGCCCGATTTGGCCGATGCATGCCTGATTTGGCCGATTTTATCCAGAACCGAAGTTGGTGATTTATACGATTGGTCAATTTATGCCTGAATTTTCCGATTTTTATCCGATTAGTTGGTATGCTGACCGATTTTTGACCAAACCGATTAGTGAAAATCAGGGCGGTTAATCCCCGTCTAGCGATTAATCGGCCGCCTAGGCCGATTTTTGAAACACTGCCGGCCGTGATAATAACATAAGCCTTTTCAAGAGAAATATCATGCATTGGACATCAAAGACCAACATATCACATTGTTTCATCGATAAGCTTCAAGAAGGTTTCGTTTATTTAATGCAGGGCTTTAGCTTGGAACCCAACAAAGAAGACTATCGAATCTTGAAACGAAACATTCAAGTATTCAACCAATATGTTTCCTAATTATCACGCACCTCATACTACAAATATTTTTACATTTCTTTTGCTACTGTACAAAAGTAAAATGGTAAAAATTCAATTATGGTGTTAGATTTTGGATAATTATTGTTAACTTCATGATGAAATACACAAATAACAACATAAAAATGCAATGTACGGTCTTATAATGTAGGACTTTATGGTCAGCCATCAACGTAGAATATGAACTTGTGCTTTATCATTTTTGCTATGATGGATTTATATAAGATCAACTTATTTGTGATTTGAATTTGGAGCAATGAGGAGTACGCGATGGTCATGTGGAATATGTGGTCAAAGCTACGGATGTCGAGTTGCTTAAGATGTGTGGTAGCAATATTAGTGTGTGCAAGTGAGACTAATATTAGCGAGTATAATTGACTTTGATGTAAAGCTTGGAGGACTGGAACTCTAGATTTTATTGTTACTCTAATTAAAAAAAAAAAGGTATCATCTTATCGATATAAACATATACGTTGGTACTTTGGATTCTTAAGGTGCATATTGTACATGATTACAAAGCCGTGATCCCATTATTGTTTGTTATTATATATGGATTCAAAAATTTGGTGATGTTTGGAAAAATATTATTGGTTTATAAAGATCTAAAGAAAAAGATAACTCCAAATTCACAAAACCTAATGACCAGTGCATACACAACAAAAAGGTCGCACTTATAATCATAAATCAAACTTACTCCAATTTGTCTCCACTTAGCAAGAGGAACACTATGGAAGCTCATTTTTGTTGGGAGGTATGAATGGTGTACTCATGTGTTTTCGCTGATTCCTTGACATTGCAATTCTCCACTACAATTCATGGTAAGGATATTGATATCATGATATAGAAGTAATATGAATGCTAATCATTACTTTTAAGATCGAGAAATTACGTCCACTTTCTGAAATGAAAATCTGATCATGAATAAGCGACTGTGTTAGACAACTATAAATGTTGAATTAGTGGTCCTGCCATAAAAAACTGATATACTAACATACAATCAACTATTTGCTCCTTGTGATTCCCAACCAATTTCTTTCGCACACAAAAAATAAGGGGTAATAGAAAAGCATAATTGTGAACAATTAGTCCATGCGGGTGCAACCATATTACGTGTCTAGTCAAATTCAAATTGTAGAACGTTATCTTCACAAAATAGCAAAGCTAACAGTCACATTTGAGATGTAAAAGTTGAAATAATTAAACATAGAGTATGAAATTGTATTCGCAAGTTGTCATACAACTAAGTAATGCCAATTTTATCGATAATGAAGTAGTATGAAATTCATTAGCTCAAATCACCATTAATTGTACCCATTCACTTTTATCTCGTTTCCTTTTTCTCCACTCTTGGTAGCAAAGAAAAAGATTGATACGATTGACCATTACCCTTCCACACTAATCCAGCTATGTCTTTATTACAAATTGCAATGGAGTCAATGAGTAAACCAAATTCTTCTCTAGCCATACAAAGTAAACCAAAGCTCCAATAACTAAACTTTGCAATATACTCCAAACAGACCTATTCATTGTTCTTTCATAGATATATGGAACAATTTCAGTCAATGAATTAGGAGCAAATTTCAGATTCACCAAATCTTTAAACTGCTGTCACACCTCCAACGAGTATCCACACTCAAAAAACAAATGATTATGGGATTCAAGCTACCATGTTGTGAACACGGATATTGAGTTATAGGCAACAAGGGTAACTTCTAAGTTGGCTACTATGTGATCTTCACAGTCATACACCCGGAAAGCGAATGTGCTTGGGAAAGGAACACAAGCAAAAGATAATAGAACATACCAACGTTTAAGATTAAAAGAAAAGATATATAATACAAAGTTTAGATCCTAAAAGATTTCGTTATAATACATAATGATTAATAGTGACATGTGAAAACTTCATTACGCAAAGACCTTGGAGAAAAGCTTACTAACGATCACCTGAAATGCATTAGAAGCGATGTCAACTATGAAAATAGTTGTTGAGTACACACGTTTCGTATAATATGAAAACGTTTAAGAGAGAGGGTCAAAGGTTTCGGTCATCGGGAATAGTCCACAAAGCAAAGGCATTGTAAATCCACTCAGTTCCAAGTTTCGCCCATACAAAACTTGCAACCTGTGTGTTCACAACCCATTGCACAAAATATAGGGTGTCTAGTAGTCAAATATACGTTGTCATAATAGTTCACAATAAAGCACCACGTATATAATAATGTATGCAAGGCAAAGCTCCTAGAATAAATAATATGCATCCCGCAACATAGTGGACGAGAGGTTGGCCGACCTCTAATAGCGCTATCCATACTACCTACTAGTAGGAGACTAACAATGCGAATGTACGAACGGCAGAGGCGGACCTAGGCTTGTGGCAGGTGGTGCCCGGGAACCACCTTGGCCGGAAAATTCATTAAGAAGCGATATAAGATTTTTCTTAGGACCTACCTTAAAAATTACTTAGGAACCACCTTGGGCTTAAGTTGAAAAAAGAAAGAAAGAAACAAAAAAGAAATAGAAATTTAACAGTTGGTCCGATGTTACTGCCGGAACAAACGAAGAAGATGAAGTCAATAGTGTGCACAAGAAAAGTAAATTACTTTTATATTTGGAAATAGCAATTTTGAGTTTAGTCATAGTACACTTGACTCGTTTCTTTATTTTATTTGTCATATTGTGGGCACGTGTTGTAATCTTACATGTTTCCAATTGATGAATATTTGTTTTATTAAATCATTGCTACTTTTGAAAATATAATTATATTTCTGGAATGTTAATAGTCAAATTTGTTGTCAATATAACTCAAAATAATACGAGTTTTGAAGATTTGATTATATTTTCTCAGTTTTATCTATACGGGAGTAAAAATTTTTCTCCAAAAAGTACATAGACATTGTAAATTCATTTTAGTAAAAGATTCATGTCGTAAACTTTCACAAGCCAAACTATTTAATTTAAACTCTGTAAAGCACGTATTAGCTCACATTGTCTCAAACATTTATAACATTATACAGCATATAGTTACTCACATATCGTTAGCTAAAAGGCATATTAATGTTTTGCTACTTGTAATATATTGTACCCACAATGACATGATTTAAGCCGACCCACTGTCCGGTTGACTTATTGACCCGTTTAGTTTTTGTCTCAACTACAAAGGGAACCACCTTAGGTTTCATCCTGGGTCCGCCACTGACGAACGGTACATCATACAACTATTAATATACAATTAAGAACACTCCGAACATGGGAGAATTTGCACTGCTCTGAACAAGGGAGACTCTAAGTCAGGGTCATAGCACGTACGGTTCAATAAGTTCAAACAAGTCATAAGTTCGTAATTAAATTCAAGGATTTGAGTCAAGTTCAAACGTTCAAGTCAAAAGAGTTAACAAAACTAGGAATCAATTTAGTTCAAGTATGGTTCATGCATTTCACCCCAAAAATATAGTAAAAACGGTAAAAAGAGGATTGTGAATACTCACTTGGTACAATGATGACAAAGTGGATTCACAAAAATGAGGTGCAATCTCTATCCGCAACCTAATATGAATGATATGCTCTAATATAAGTCATGAAACAATGTCGTGCATGCAAACTCATATGATATCCATACCACTTGTGCAATTTTGAAAATAAAGTTTATCGTCGAAAATAAGTTTATAACGTCTTGACAAGTTATAAATTACTTTGTAAGTACTTACATTGAAATGATATCCTACGATAGTCATTTAGTGATTTATTAAGAAATTATAGTTTTTCGTCGGAAAACAATATAATTTGACAATTCATGAAAGTGACTAAATGGCCTCGAAAAGCTAGTCGTAAAATAGTGATTATCGAGTGTTAGGAAACAAACTCAACGGTTTTGGAAAGCTTGTAGCATTATCTCAAAGTATTAGCTTTTAAATTTTTATAATAGAGGTCTCGATCATAGAGAAAAACATAGGTGAAGTAGGGGTGCTTGTACCAAAAATATTGTTTAAAGGTAGTTTTCGGCAAAGTTTGAGTGACCGCATTTTATTCGTTACAAATCCGTTTGACGAACGGTTGAACATTTTGGAAAATAGGCTAAGTGAACTTACTTTTACTAGAAGACATCGTTTTCTAAAAAGTATTCTATCGATGTGAAAAACGACTCTCAACATGGTCACTAGCGACAACTAGTTTGGCTATTAGAAAATATATATATGTGTTATACTTGTGAAAGTAGTTACGACAACCTTATTTAAACGTGTGTAATTTAGTCGTTATAAGTCCGTTTTCTACGTTTTATATGTCCTTAGCTTCATGTTAAAGTATACTAATATATTTTTGATAAATCGACTCATTTAGATAACGCTTAAGACTCATTTTTGACCCTTCAAAATCTGGACAGCATGTTGTTTTTCCGGAAAATATAGTTTTCATCGTTAAACTTGAAAATAGCATAACTTCTTCATTATAAATCCGTTCTAACCCGTTCAAGAGGCCACGTTTTCGTTTTAAAGTATATTTTCTGAATATCTAGCCCAAAATAATTTACAACCTGTCGAAATTCCAGACTTAGCAAAAATGATTAGACCTTATATTTAGTTTGTCGAAAGTGATTTCTCTTGTATAATAGTTATTCTAACCACTTCAAATCAATGCTAAAGCTATTCTAAACCTACCATACACCTTATTAGGGTGTCATGGGTTCCTAAACATCATCAAAAATGATATGTTTCAAGAGATTAATTATAGGATGGTATATACTAATTATAAGTACTAAAAATATTAAAAGTCGTATAGATACTCATATAACGTGCATGTTTTCTTTCAAGCATAATAAAAATGACGAAAGTATGAATATGAAAGATTAAAAATGATCATGAAATGCTTACTAGTATGATGATGAGGTTTATGGAATAAGGTTTTCCTAAATACCCTAGGTTTTTATTGCAAAACCCTTAAAAGAAAGTAATCTAGAGTTTATAACACCACTTGATCTTGAAAAACTTGATTTCTCCTTGATGTTTCTTGAGTTGGCCGGCCACAAGGAAGAAGAAGGAAAGGTTTTCTTTAACTTTCACCTTGGATAAATGAGTTTGTATGTGTTTGTTTGTAAATAATGATTATAAGGCAAATATCTACTCTAAATATGCATATGTGTACAAACAAATATGCAAGATTTTTACAAAATGGTGTGTCATGGTGAGGGTGTCGGCAAGCCCTTAATGGGTGGACATGTGATAAATTTTTAATGTGTTAAATGTATTAAGTCTAAGTATTATTTATATTAAGTAAGTACAATTAGGTATTTAGTGTAGCGTTGACTAGAAATCGATTTTTACGGAACAAAATAAAATATATCAAAGTCATAAAAATTATAAAAATACATTTCTTACAAGAATTTAGTGAATAAATAATTATCGAGTTGAATTTACGAAAACCGTCGTAAATATATATTTATAACAATTTATATACAAAATAAATTTAAAACATCGGGTAAACTAATAATATAATTTTTATAGTCTTAAAATGAGTATAAAAATATATTAGGATAATTTTTGAAAGTGTCGGATCAATTATTCAAAATAAATGATTATGCGATAGTATTTATTTAATAGGAAAAATATACGTTTAATGAAATATGCAAACCATGCATGAACTAATATGATGATGATGTTACTAATGATATGTAGACTAAATCTAGTCTATATGAAATGTCCTCAATGATTTTTCATGAATAGGCAGCTAAATCCTTACGGTTACGCGAATTTGATACTCGTAAACCTAGTTTACGAAAAATGATGAATAGTGAAACATGAATAGTGATTTTTCTCGGGGAATGAATAGTGTTTCGTGAATAGTAAAATTTTGAAATACGTTTTCAGAATATCAAATCGACTTCGAAAACGATGAATAGTAAAATGATGAATAGTAACCGATGAATAGTAAATTTCCGAGATGAATAGTAAATTTGAGAAATGACCGGAAATTGAGAATTGTGACATCTTCTCTACAAACAACTATAATAAAAGGCTGAAAATCTTGTAGACTATTCTTATACCGGTAACAAAATGGTTTCAATAAAACATGACACCCTAAATATTAAAATCTAACAAAACTAGTATGACTCAAACGCTATGCTTACATATATCTTTAGAGACTTTCTCAGCCATGAGAAGACTTCCATTAGCATGGGTCAGCAAAAAAGCATACTTGTATCTTGAGGAATAAAATTCATGAGTTGGAAGTGCCTGTGAATAGTGTCATGTTATTTCAATCGGAGTTTAATTGTAATTGATCCGCCAAGAATCACTCAAACTTTATGCTTACCTATATCTTTAGAGACTTTCTCAGCCATGAGAGGACTTCCATTAGCTTGAGTCTGCATGAAAGCATACTTGTATCTTGAGGAATAAAATTCATGTGGTGGAAGTGCCTGTGAATAGTGTCATCTCATTCCCATCAGAGTTTAGTTGTAATTGATCATTATTCGAGTGATAGTTTCCAACTTTAACCGGATCCACCCAGAATCACACATCTGGTTTTAACCGACACGCATTGGATGGCTGTGGTGAACTTTGGCCGGGTGGAGAAGAGAGGACCTTAGCGCTCCTTTGTGCAGCGTGCCATTGTCATAGAAACTACAATAGGAAGGTACCAGTAGTTCAATAGGTTCAGCATATGTATACCTAGCCCTTCCACATTTATGCTGGTGATGGGCTTCTGCTGCCGTTCATAACCATGGTTCGCTTCCTTTACAGTCTCCGTCGATGGAAAACTTGGAGGGCACATCACACCTATTTTTAGCCACAAGTTGACGGTAAACTGTTAAACATAAATGTGATCAATCAACCACAATCAGTACCTAGCCTAAGAGGCGATTCGTGTGACAGCCTGACAAGTCATAACATTCCGGTTGAAAATGTTCTTTTTTAGCTGAAAGTGAAGGAGCATGTCGCTTCGACTGTCACAGTTTTAAGATAAATAAGAATAAGGAACGGGCATGCAACAACAATAGATTTAGAACGGATTTTGTAAATAATCTTTTGATTTGACCCGTTAACCCCTGCTAAATCAGTTCATTCTTAAGTAAATGGCTTAGCAGTTTAAATATGATAGGTTCATTTATATTAAAATATGGTTGTGCAGCTTCATCTCTTTCATTTCATAGATTCACTTATAAATATGTAAAAACAAATATTGCAAAAACATTTGTATGCGTGTGTAAATAATATATTTAAAAACACACTTAGTTATGTCCTTTACTTAGTTTTCAGGGTGCTTTTTTTAGCCATGTTTCTTCTATCTTGCCTCTATTTCTTTTTGAAAATCCCACTTTGCCTAATTGACCCATTAGCGTTAAAAGAGAACTAAAATACCCCTAGTAAGATTGTACAGTTATGTATCATAATCATGCCACACTACTCACTGAAGTATGAAAATATACATACCTGCTATATTCATTGAGAGTCTATTTTTAATGTATAAAGCCCTCCTAAATCGTTATATTAACATATTTAGATTACTAGTGTACAATATTGTTTTTGTCATCACATCAGTATTGAGCTACCTCTAACTTCAAGTGTTAACTCAGTATTGAGCTACAAACGAATTGCAATACAGTCTACACTTACCCCACTCAACACTTCATTGCGATGACCACCAGCTCCAGCAAATATCAAAATGCATATTCCAGTTTCAACATTCCACAAACGGACAGATTCATCCTATCCGAATTTGAACATGTCAGTTTTGGAAGGCATAAAAGTTGGATATTATTCAGAGCACCCAAATAAGAAGTTGACGTCAAACTTACTTTACTTGCAGAAAGCACAAGAGAAGGTCTTAGTGCTTGTGTTCTGATTTCATTTACCGAGCCCCCGTGACCAACGAAACTCTGCAGCATGTCCACAAGCCACATATTTCAATTAGATCTTTATTTTTAACGACGATTGCAAAAGGTTGAGCTGTCAAAAATGTAACCTTGTGTATCTTCTCTTTTACAGCATCAATGACACGGATTATACCATTAATTCCTCCAGCAACTAGCAACGGTCGCACGTCAGCATCACATGCCCAGCTCACAGTGTAGAAAGACTCGTCCTTCTGATATAGAATGTACAGGGAAATCCAGGTTTTGTTTATATACGCTTATACTTCTCCCATTAAAAAAATAAAATGCTCAAATCAACAAAAGTCTAATATAAAATACTTTATCTTACATCTTCATCGATGTAGGACTGAAGTCTAGCAAGAACGCCACCTTCAAGGCATTCGTACACTGTGACCTAGAAAAGTCAAGATCTTACTTTAGTATGCAAAATCACATAGATTGTCTAAATTATGACAGGAAGACACTTTCAGTAAAATTGACCAAACCTTGATACACAACAAACACATATTAAGCGAGTAACAAACTATTAAAAATTGTACTGATTAAAAAAAATTAGAGCATAAATGTATAAAGTACATTTCATACTAAAATAATGAAATACAAAAGAATCATTTTTGTGCTATTAATCCAATAAAGTACACTGGATTTCATCTAAAAGGCAAAGAATATAAATAAAACTAAACAAGTATAAACTAAAACTATTGGAGAGGACTAACCAAATTATTATAAGCTAAAACACAAGAGTATCAACTATATTTCCCTCATTATACAAAAAATGAACTAAACTATTAAACAAAGTATCATAACTACAGATTGAACTAAACTAATTGAAACTATAACATACGACTGTAATACAACCCATGAAACAAATTAAAACTAAAGCAATCTAGCATTTGACCACCATTAATAGTAATATAGAGTTCATACTCAAGTTTTCAGATCTAATCTATCAAAATTTGCAAAGAAACAAAATCAACTGAAGATAGATTCGATGTTACATACATGATTATTGAAGGATTCGAGCTATACATGTGGATTGTTAGTTAGGATCTTGACCATAGGGATGAGATTGGTGTGTTGTTGTTTTTGACTTTTGGTGGGTATGTAAAAATTTGGGATCCAATATGGCCGCCTAAAACCAAAGTGAAAATCTTGTTTTTGAACTGGGTTTCTAAGGAGCCGGTCTAAATATTACTCTTAAAGACGGGTGGATATTAATATTGACCGGTTTATAACTATTTTTCATTTTTAGACCCGTGTGTATCAAATGAACGGGTCTATATAAGTTCCAGCATGCAAAAAGAGACATATAGACATGTGTTTTTTAAAGGAGGTCTTTTTGAGGAGGTCTAAAAAGCCTTTTTTGTAGTAGTGTGCAGTGAACATAAATCCACCAGTACTATTAATAAATACCTGATTGGAACCCTTCATGGTAGTTTCTTTTTGAGTCCCCAATGATGTTGATAAGCGCAACAAGTACGAGCCAAAAAACCCTTCAGGGTAGTTACTAGCAGCAAGATGTCCCATGAGGAAAAAAGTTGATAGCTGTAATGAATAAAATACAACAAATGACCAGAATAGTAATCAGTATGCAATCCATAGAACTTCAGAGTACCACCAATAGGCTACTAACAAAATTGGATGGCATATAAGCCAATAACAGCATGCTTAAATAGTTCAGTCATTCTGTTACAATACGCGTTCTATTTGTACTACAGTAACAAGATCCTTTTTTAGATGGGATTACATCAGCAGGTTTGTACTAAACTGTTTAAATTGCTTGATTAACACCGTAATTAGATTCTTTACACAAAATACTCGTTTTCATCTTCAATTAGAAATATTGCTACAATAAAGGGTTTGTATTTGGAGATGATTCACAAAACATTGCTCCGTCAGAATTCTATCCAAAAGAGTAACAAATAAACAGTCTAAAAGAATTAAACGTATGCTGAACACAAAAACTGCTGACCAAGTCAAGTATTAGATAGAGCATTTAAAAGGCAAATCTAATAGTGTCTTCAAATAGTATTTTTCACGCTGTTGATTGTAAAAAGAGTCAAGACATGAATATCTGTTGCATATAAAAAAACAACGTAATATAAAGTGACTGTGATATAAGAATTGTACAACAAAGAAACATAAAGAAAAATCAAGAATCGGCACCGATCTTGCAATGTACAAAGACAAATAAATATCTGATCGAGTTTCTAGTAGAAAGATACCAACCTTTCTTTTTCCTAGGAAAGAAAACAGAAATCACTATTTCAGATTAACCTAGGTTACTCCGGCTATGGTTTTTATCACCTTTACTCTCTCTAGTATATGATATTATATATCACAAACTACACATTTAGCCTTTAATGCTTACTAAAAAAAATACTAATTTTCAAATTTCAATTCCCTCTTTTTTTGGCAAAATGGTTTACCAGGTCTGCATCAATAAGGCATGTGATTTTAATATTTAAAAAGTGCTACTTGGTGATACAATCCTGTATCATTAAAATATTGGTTTACCAAGTAGATACTAACCACTTAAACATAAAAGAATTACCATATATTCTTTAGAGACTTTCTGAGCCATGAGAAGAGTTCCATTAGCATGGTTCTTCACACAAATTGAATTTTGAGGTGTACATATTTGTGGATTGAAATACCTGACAATTATGTAAAAACTTTGTGATGCGTTTTCCAACAAACATGGCTAAGTAAGCATCATACACTGAGAAAAGTATCTAAAAGAGTGAAATCATTTGCTCAAATCACCATTTCGCCCATTAACAGGTCTCCTATTCTCTTTTTTCTTTTTTTCTTTTTTATTTATTTATTTTTTTTGAACGAAATTTTTTGTAAAAAAATTATAATTATAAAAAAAGTAAATAATAAAAAAATGGCAATTAGCTGGATGATACAAATACCAATAAGAAAACATGCCTCGAAACTAATCAAAGGCACTCAAACACAATGAATATTAGCAAAATATGTTAAATTTGAGATCTAATACTCCATGGTAAAAAAAAATATGGTGATTAACATATACGAAATAAAAGAGTATAAATTTATGGATTAAAAGCCGTTAACATTTTAACAAAATGCTAATACACAAGATAAAAACGTAAGAAACTAACACATAACATAAAAACCGTAACTGATGCAAATGTAATTAAAAAAAATGAACTCATGGAAAAACAAATAAAGTAAAATAGAGTGTTGATTGATATACCTTGTTCGGAGAACCATGGATTAAATGAAAAATATTTCGAATGAATGGAAAGATCGATTTTCAAGAAGAAATGGACCGAGAGATGTTTTAGGGTTTTGGGACTGCGAAAGAAGTGTTACTATGACTGATTAAATAAGTGTGATAAGTTTTAGAAAGGACCTTTGATTATGGAAATGTTATAAACTTGTCCAAGTTATAGAGTGGTTGGAAATTTGACATATTTTGTAAAAAATTACAATTGTGTTAGTGTATTAAGTTATCTTTATATTTATCTATCTATCTACCTTCTATCTCTATCATAAAGTTGAGTTTTTGGATGATTAATACCTTAAGATTTAGTGTTATTAAATGATTACGGAGTATAAGGGCTCGTTTGGTTCGCATAATGTTTTTTGTGAATTGGAATCATTTAGGAATTGGAATGTGAAGGAATTGAATGTTAGAATTGAATCCTTAGGATTTAAAATCTGACGGAATTGAAATCTGCAAATACTAGCGCATGTTTGGTTGGAAGAATGAAATGAGAAAAAACAATTAAATTAAAATATTTAAAATTTAATTTTAGTTTAAAATTAATAAAGAAATTACTTATCTAATTATAATAATAATTTTTTAAATAATATTATATAAACTAATATATTAAATAAATACTTTTTTATATAAAATAAAATTGTGTTTTTTAAAGTATAAATTAAAAAAGTAAGCTATAAATAAATTATATTTAATTTAAAAAAAAATTAAATATAATAATAATAAATTTTTTTTAATAAATAATAATTTATATTCAATTTTAAATAAATAATAATTTTTAAATCTTAATAACATGGTTGTTTATAAAAAAATAATAATAATAACAATAATAATTAAATGATCGTTTATAATAATAATAATAATAATAATAATAATAATAATAATATTAATAATAATAATAATAATAATAATAATAATAATAATAAATAAAATAAATAAAAAAATTAAAAAAAATAACAATAAAATAAAAAAATAAAAATAAAATAAATAATAATAATAATAATAATGATAATAATAATAATAATAATAATAATAATAATAAAGATAATATGAATTCCATGGAATTGTAAACAATCCTTCTCATATTGACATGAAATGTTGAATTCTATATATATGGGATTTTGAAGGAATTTCATTCCATTAGTTTGTCAACAAAACGATGAATGGAATTCAGATTCTAAATTCTTTAAATTTTTCAACCAAACACGTTATGAAATGGAATTGGATTCCAATTCCACCAGAATCCTTAGGATTCCGCCGAACCAAACGGGCCCTAAGTTACATCCCATAATAACTCATGTGTTCTACTACAATGATTTTGAGATAACCACACACCATTCCAACGAATGGTTGCCCCTTTTTTTTGATGATTAGATTTAGTGTGATTAAAAGTTTCATCTCATAATAACTCAAGTGTTCTATTTCAATTATTATTAATAACTCGACACTATTGCCAACAAAGGGTTGCCTTCCTCAAATTATGTTTTGGTTTCATAACCCACTAATTTAATTTGGTCTTAACTTTTGTCCTACACCAACTAATGTTCATACAAAGGGATCTATATTAATAGCACTTTCATAGGATGGGATAGTCACATTGTCAGCAACCATGCATCTCAAAAAACGAAAATGAATCTAAAAGTTGGGTTCAAATCTTAATAGCTTACCTAATCATATTTTTCTTGACCAATTGGCAAAAGATGTTGATGCTTCAGTAAAAGTTAGGTGGGTTAAAAATGGGATATCAAGAGTATCCTAGAGAGATACATGGCCACTAACTTCATGGTTTCGGATGAGAATGTCTATCCTACTTTTTTCATACATGTTTACAACATTTAACAATACATGTCATCAAGGTTGCAAAAATCGCTAGGTGGTAGGTGGTCGGCCGAGGTATCGCCTATCGTTTAATCGGTTAGGCAGTGATTTATCGGGGATTAATCATGTTTGTTTTTTATATATAAAATTGTAAAATATTGAAACTACATGCTCGATTTGACCGATCTAGCTGATTTTTTTCAATTTAGCCAATTTATGCCTGATTTGGCCAATTTATGCATGATTTGGCCGATTTTTGTCTGTAACCAAGTTAGCCGATTTATCCTATTTTTGTTTGATTTGCTGATTTATGCCCGATTTGGCGCTTTTTATCCTATTAATATGTATTTTGGCCAATTTTTGACCAAACCGATTATTAAGGCCGATTAGTGAAAATCGAGGCGGTTAATCCCCGCCTAACGAATCAGCCACCTAGGCCGATTTTTGCAACACTGCCTGTGATAATAACATAAGCCTTTTCCATGGAAATATCATGCATTGTACAACAAAGAACAACACATCACATCGTTTAATCGATAAGCTTCAAGAAGGTTTCGTTTATTTAATGCAGGCTTTAGCGTGGAACCCAACAAAGAAGACTATCAAATCTTGAAAGGAAACATTCAAGTATTCTACCAATATGTTTCCTAATTATATGTGCCCTCATACTGCAAAGATTTTTACATTTCTTTTGCTACTGTACAAAAGTAAAATGGTAAAAATTTAATTATACGGCATCCTACTTACCTATGTGAATTGAAAATTTATAAAAATATCTCATGTTAGATTTCGGATAATTATTGCTAACTTCATGGTCAAATACACAAATAACAACATAAAAATGCATTGTACGGTCTTATAGTGGTGTACTTTATGGTCAACCATCAATGAAGGCTATGAACTTGTGCTTTATCATTTTTGCTATAATGGATTTATTAAGATCAAGTTATTTGTGATTTGAATTTGGAGAAACAAGGAGTACGTGATCTTCATGGGGAATCCGTGGTAAAAGCTACGGATATCGAGTTGCTTAAGATGTGTGGTAGCAATATTAGTGTGTGCAAGTGAGACTAATATTAGCGAGTACAATTGATTTTGATCTAAAGCTTGATGGGCAGGAACTCTAGATTTTTATTTAACTCTAATAAGAAAAGTGTCATTTTATAGATGTAAAAATATACGTTGGTACTTTGTATTCTTAAGGTGCATATTTTACATGATTACAAAGCTATGGACCCATTATTGTTTGTTATTATATATGGATTCACAAACTTGGTGATTTTTGAAAAAAAGATTATCATATCTATATATATTAAAAGATTGAGTCCCTTTATAAATGTGGAGGCTTCATGTGTAAGTACCTTGGTTTTACTTTCATGCTTAAGTGGTAAGTACATATGAGCTACATTTAGTGCTTCGAATGCAAATGATTGAAACCATGCGAAGTGTTGCTGCATTGAAACTCATTTAGTGCTTCAAATTTAAATGCTTGAAAGCATACGAAGTGTTGTTGCATTGAACTCGCATGAATTTCATGTATACAAAGCAATCATGTAGTTAAACTTCATACATAATATTGTCCAATTGATCCTCGTTGTTAGGACCCTTTATTAATCCATTTCACACAATAATATGGTATGGTGACTTGAGATAAATGATTTTTTTAGAGAGATAAAGGAAAGAACATGAAACTATATTTCATAAGGAAAAACACACACTTATACACTCAAGCACACCCCTCAAATGACACATTTGAGGGGTATTTATAGTCTCATACAAAACGCGCTAATGGGCTTGGCATGGGCTTAGATTGGGTTGGATTGGATTGGATAATAACTTACATAAGGCTAGCTTAACTTAAATACTAACCATTTAGCTTAGCCCAATCCACGAGCCCGTTGACTATTCTATTACGATATCTACCACATGTTACAAAGTTCCTAAACGTGAATGACCATCACTTCTATTAATTATTATTAAGGCTTACAATCTCCCCCTAAGGGGTGGTCATTCAAAAGATGCTCCACTTGATTAGGTCTTTACTCTTCTTGAGCTTGAACTTTGTGTGTCGATATAGAATAGTCTTGATTTTCGTTCCTTCATGCTTTGTGATCAGTAAATGGTGTTGTCCGTTGTTTGTCAACTTCTTTGGGATAGGTGTCTCCACGTCTTTCTCCACCATGCTTATACTTCTTTTGACTTTGAATTTCCAATGACGAAGTTCTCTTGTCTTTAAACTTTGTAGATTCTTTGACATTGACGAAGAATCATCTTTAACTTTGCATTGCCTTTGATTTTGATGAGAACTTTCATGACATGTTGTTGGTATGAGCATGGGAAGATGGTGCGGTCTTTCCTCCAATGGACTATCATCAGTACCTGCATGAATATGTTAGTTGAAAACACCAATCGATCACGGTGGACTTTTCTTAAAGAATTGACCACTACGATTGTTTTACTGATGAATGTCGTGATTCCATTCACCTTGGTATGGCGAATCAGCCGTCCGAATCCCATAAGGGACAGTTGGTGTTGGGTTTTAGGTTCCTCAGAACAGGAATTATTCTAAGTGTTGGAACCACGGATAGTGTTGATGAAACCACTGACAGAAGAATGAATCCACTGCTGAAGTTAAATCGGGGCTAGTAGTAATGTGAAACCACTACTATTATATTGTAAACACTGATAGTTGTGTATAGTCGGTTTAATATTTTGTATTAGATAAATATGGAAAAGATATTTATCTTGTAGGTTACGTATTGTATTATGTAAAGGACTCCTTAGCCTATAAAAGGAGGTCCTAGGTTAGATTATATATACGTATGTTTTATATCTAAGGTTGATACACTTCAAGGTTGTAAA
Source organism: Chrysanthemum makinoi (assembly GCA_910596185.1). Classification (NCBI taxonomy): domain Eukaryota; kingdom Viridiplantae; phylum Streptophyta; class Magnoliopsida; order Asterales; family Asteraceae; genus Chrysanthemum; species Chrysanthemum makinoi. Next base: position 296,994,778 of record OU343222.1, read on the forward strand.
ACCCTAATATTGGTTAGAGTATTCGTTATTAATATAATTGAGGTGTTTAAGAGTTATTGTTATTGTTCTTCTTCTTAAGGTTGAATATTAAATTCCGCATAATGTTTAACAAGTTATTATAAAGTCAGTTTCTTTAAGGATCGTTTTCTCAACTGGGATCAACAAGTGGTATCAGAGCTTGTGATCTAGAAACTGAAACCAAGAAGAAGTCTGTTTAAGCTAAATTCAAGAAAGTTAAGATGTCTGACGAAACTCACATGGTTACTGCATCAAAGGTGCCCATGCTTAAGCAAGGTGAGTATCAGGTATGGTGAATGCGAATGAGGAAATACATTCGCATGATAGATTACACAATCTGGGATGTTGTTGAAAAAGGTGATACTCTTCCCAAGAAGGGTGATGATGGTAATGAGATAGCCATTGTTAGTGAGGTTGACAAGGCTAGAAGGAAGCTGGATATTAAAGCTCATAGTATTCTCTCCATGGGAATACCTAATGAGTATGCTTTGGACTATTGAAACAAGGTTTCTGGTAATGAAGCTACCAAGAAATCCAGGAAAAACATGCTCAAGCATCAGCTTGAAAACTTCACTGCTCTCAGTGGAGAAAAACTTGATGGCACTTATAACATATTGCAGAAGCTAATCAGTCATCTGAAGCTGGTGGACTACAAAGTTGCTCAAGCAGATATCAATTTGAAGTTCATCAGAAGTTTATCACCTGAATGGGCTGTGCATACAGTTGTGTGGAGAAACAAGGATGACTTTGAGAAGATGACTCTGGACAATCTTTACAACAACTTGAAGGTTTATGAGTCTGAAAACAACATTGCTAGTGCATCTTCAACTACTCAAAACATTGCTTTTGTTTCCACAAACCATAAAATTCTCAGGATGTATCCTCTGCTGCTTATGGGATAACCACTGCCATTGCTAACAATACCACTGTTAGTGATAATGTTAGTGATGGTGCTATTTATGCTTTTTTGGTTGATTTAACAACAAGTGTCACTGTGTTAAATCAAGATCTGGATCAAATTGATCCTGATGACCTTGAAGAGATCAATCTTTAATGGCAGATGGCAATGTTGACTCTGCAAGCCAGAAAGTTTTTGAGAAGAATAGGCAGGCAGGTTAAGTATGATGGTCAAAGGAGAGCTGGGTTTGACAAGAGTAAGATGGAGTGTTTCAACTGCAAGAAGAAGGGACACTTTACTAGAGAATGTAGAGCTCCCAAGAGGATTGTTGAAGGTGTCAAGAAGACTACTGAAGAGCCTGTTTCTTCGTCAGCATTGGTTGCTCAAGATGGTATTGGTGATTATGACTGGGATGTCATTGAAGAAGGTCCCAATGCAGCTTTTCTTGTTAGTGAAGATTCTAAAGAGCATAACTTTGCTCTTGTGGCCTATGCTTCATCTTTTGGTTCAGATTCTGAGGTATCTAATGATTCTAAAAATTCCACATGTTCTTTTAAATCATGTCAAGATAACTTAGAATCTCTTAAAGCTATTAATGAGAGTTTGAGAAGAGAGGTAGAAAGACTTTCACTAGATAACTTAGGTTATAAAGTTGGTCTTGAAAGTGTTGAAGAGAAACTCAATTTCTGTATTAAATGTGAGTTTGAGTATGTAGATAAGATTAACATACTAGGTGGTGAAATTGATCTTAAGGATAGGGAAATTAAAATGCTTAAACAGAAACTAAAAGAAGCAGAGAGTGTTAAACAAGAAGCTATAGAAGAAAAGGAAAAACATGTTGTCAGGGTTGCTAAAACACAATTTGCTTATGATATGGTTCATAAATCAATAGTGTCAATTAATGAAAAAGGGTTCTGGGATAGGTTACAACAATATGCCACCACCCTCTCTTATGAAACATGCACCACCTATAAAAGAACTGTCATTTAGTAGTGAATTCAGTTTTAACAAACCTGTTGAAGAGATTAGTAAGACTAAAACAACTAAGATAGGTTCTGATAAGTCATCTGATGCTCCTACTATTGAAGATTGGGAATCAGATACTGAGGAAGATAGATTTGAATCAACATAGTCTGAGAAGATAGCAAATATTAAGCCTGTTGATTCTAAACAAGCCAACCTTGTGCCTAGATTTGGAGCACAAATTTCTAGGAAAGTAATAAACTACAAGGAGATACCTAGGGAACAAATGAAAAGATACATACCTAGGGGAAATCAAAGAAACTTTAATGGCCTAATTTCAAATAGATTAGGAGATGAGTTTCAATGTGTTAAGAAGGCTTGTTTTAAGTGTGGTAGTTTTGAGCCGTTACAGAGAAACTGTTATAAAAACCGACTACAAGTTTGGAATCATTGGAGGAGGGTAAATCATCAAAACTTTTCAAAGAATACAATCCCTCCTCCCAACAAAAATATGGTTCCCAGAGCAGTGTTAATGAGGAATGGAAAAACAAAATCAATAATCACTGTTGCACCTAAATGGGTTCCAAACACTGCCAAGCAAAATGTAACCCTTTGCTAAGCAAAATCTTTCCACTGCTAAGAATATCACCACTTGATTCAAAAGAAGTTTTAAAATTCCAAAGGTGATAACTGACACAGTGGTTGGAAACCATTTTTATGCTTTTAAGGCCTCAGCTACGGCAATGGAAGCCTAAGACCAAGGTTTTACATCATGTCAGTTGTGCATCAATGGACCTAAAGAAGTTTGATTATGTTGATGCAGCAGGCGGACCCAAGTCAGTATTGGCTTGGGTCCACAAAAGGAACTAACTTGTTTAAATTCATGTGTAGGGCAATATACAAGATGAGATAAAAGACAAAGGAATTTTTGATAGTGGTTGCTCTGGGCACATAACATGGGATGGGAGCAATCTGGAGGATTTTGAAGCTTTTGATGGAGGATATGTGGCATTTGGAAATAATCCAAAGGGAGGAAAGATACTTGGCAGAGGCACAATCAGAACAGGGAAATTAGACTTTGAAAAAGTCTATCTGGTACAGGGACTAAAGTACAATTTATTCAGTGTTTTTCAAATGTGTGATAAGAAAAACTGGGTACTTTTTGGAGAAATTGAGTGTGTGGTGTTGTCTCCTGATTACAAAATGCTTGATGAAAAGTATATACAGCTTAGGGTTCCTAGACAGGAAAACATATATTATTTTGATCTTAAAGATGTAATTCCTAATAGGTCCTTAACCTGTTTGTTTGCTAAGGCATCAGTAGATGAGTCTATATTGTGGCATAGAAGGCTAGGACACCTTAATTTCAAAACAATCAATAAACTTGTAAAGGGAAACTTAGTGAGAGGGTTACCTTCTAAGGTTTTTGAGTGCAAAGAACTATGTGTGGCATGTTAGAAAGGAAAACAACATAGAGCCTCTTGTAAGACCAAAACTGTAAACACCATTACACAACCACTGTTTATGCTTCATATGGACTTATTTGGACCTACCTTTGTTAGAAGTTTGAACCATAAGCGATCTTGCCTAGTTATGCGATAATTATAGTAGATTTTCTTGGGTATACTTTTTGGCTGCTAAGAGTGAAACTAGTGAGATCCTCAAGAGTTTCATTACTAAGATAGAAAATCTAGTAAACCAAAAGGTCAAGGTAACCAGATGTGATAATGGAACTGAGTTTAAGAATGATGTGATGAATCAGTTCTGTATGGTTAAGGGTATTGAAAGACAGTTTAGTGTTGCTAGAACACCACAACATAATGGTGTAGCTGAAAGGAAAAATAGGACACTAATTGAGGCTGCTAGGACAATGTTGTCAGAATCTAATTTACCAACTACCTTTTTAAGGGCTGAAGTCACTAAGCCGCATGTTATGTGCTTGAGAATAGAAGTAAGGTAGTGGCGTTCTCATAACAAGACCCCTATGGTACATTACATGATAGAAAATGATTGCATTCCTAAAACCTTTTGGGTGTCCTGTTACTATCTTGAATACCATAGACTACCTAGGCAAGTTTCAAGAAAAAAGCTGATGATGGATACTTTTTAGGCTATTCTTCTAATAGTAACCTTAAAGCCTAAGAGTATACAATAGGAGGACTAGGATTATTGAAGAAAACTTACATGTTAATTTTAGTGAAGAGACTCCTAGTGTTGAGACCAAAGGACCAGACTGGCTGTTCAACATTGATATGCTAACCAAAAAAAATTGTGAATCTCTGTAATCCTTCATATTATTGCATAATCTCACTATTTTTGGCAAAGATTTGATTGCTGTAAATCTTGGTCAAAAGATTGGAGTGTCTTGCTGTATCCACTGCTAGAGACTTTCAAAACCACGGCTAGTGGTTTTCAATCCACTGCTAGCATATTTCTGTTCTTGGATACTTGAAGGGCTGTTTGGTAACTTTGGTGCTATTTATTTCCCCAAATCACTGCCAGATCATTTAATTGATCTTTAAATCACTTCCAATTGGCGCTCTACATAAACCCTAACCACTTCCATATGTTTAATACATAAATCCCACATCATTAACATCATCAATCATCAAGCCGAACCAATACTCCAAAACACATAACCTAGTTGCTTATCGTAAAAAAATCGATCCAGAAGGTTTTCATGAAATGATTTATTTCCTTATTCATAGTCCTATTCACTTTGCATTAACTGTAGCACCCACCATTCTTAAAGCCTATATACATCAATTCTGGGGAAATGCTAAGCTTGAGGAGATAGATGGGGTCGAAGTTTTTAGTAATCTTTGTGGATGAGAATGAGATTTTGGTTGATGAGGAAATCATTAGAGGAGTTTTGAAGTTAAATGATGCTGATGGTATAGTCAATCTTTCGATGCTTTGAAATCTTTGAAGGTTTAGAAAGGCTAGGATATACTAGAAGGGATGATAAGGTAAATTTTTTTAAAGGAATGTTTTCTCAACAATGGAAGTTTTGATTCATACATTGTTGATGTGTCTGAGTAATAAGACCACTGGGTTTGATGACTTTCCCTCCAAAATTGCTACTGCTATCATATGTCTATCTGAGGGGAGGAAGTTTAATTGGTCTATAATGCTTTATGAAGGACTTGTGCACAACATTAGGAAGAAGGGTAAGTATTACTTATATCCAAGGTTTGTGCAACTTATTGTGGAAAGTCAAATAGAAGAACCTATTGAGCATACTAGGGAGTATGAGGTGCATTATATGCTTCCTAAGGTTTTTGCACATATGAGAGATCAGAACCCTGATTTTCACATAAGAGATGTTCCCTTGTTCCCCCATATGATTAATTTTCCTGCTATTCCTGAGTTTGATGAAGGTCTTGAATCCCAATCCATAGAACCTGAACCCACTTCTAGTACACTTGAACCCACTGTTAGTGAATCTCAACCCACTGCTAGTACATCTGAACTCACTGCTAGTTAACCTCAAACCACTGTAGAACCCATTTTGTTTACTAGGAGGAGGAAGGGCACCAAGCTACCTCAGGCTAGTGTTAGTGGTGTTGTTCATGAGGCTGTCACAAGTTGTGGAGGTGACATGATTGGAAGGGCTTCCACTACTGATTCATGCTTAGATGCTAGTCAGGATAGTGGAAACATCATTAAGACCCAACCTTTGGCAACTCCTAATGTGGAGAGTTCCTTGGAAATCAACACAAGTGGAGAATCCCCTAGCCAACTGGCTTACTCAGGGTGCATAGATGATCAGGCAGGGTCTAGTGCTATGTTTACTTTATCCAAGGATTCACCTCTCAGAGCAGTTAACACAACTCGAAGTGATGAGGATAGTTTGTAAAATGACCATGAATTGACGGATCCTACACTGGTACATGATGACTTTTCCAATGAACCACCTCTCGGACCAGTTAACACAGGTCGAAGTGGGGAGGATGTTCTTGAACATTTAAATGAATTGACGGCTAAATGTACCAAGTTGGAGAACACAATCTCTAGACTTCACGAGTTGGCTGTGTTTCAGGGTAATGAGATTAGGAGGCTGAAGCACAGGATGTTTGTAATGGAAAAGGTGAGGAGACCTGGGGTTGCTATGTTAAGAAAAGTGAGAAAGTTGAAAAGGAAGGTGGACCCCTCTCCAGCTGTGAATGTGGAGGATGTATCCAAACATGGGAGGAGTGAAGGCATGAATTCATGGGAGGCTGTTGGTGTGCATTTGGATGAGGATGTGGACAGTGGAGATCAAGGAGAACAATTTGTGGTATCTGATAAAAATGGGAATGAAGTTTGTTCTTGAAAGTTTGAAGGACTGTGGTCGAAGATGAGGTGATGCAAGACATAACCAGCGTGATTACAATGCGCAACCACGACTGATGTTCTTGAAACAACTGTTGCAGTTTCTGATAAGGTAATCACAACCACTCCCACTTTAATCTTACCCACTGCTATCATAACCACTTCTACAATTGTCACAACCACCTCTGTATCACCACCTAAATCAAAAGAAGTTGAAAAGGAAGTTGCAAGTACATTGATCAATCTAAGCAAAACCTCATCTAACCCTACACCCATCATTGCACCTGTTTCATTATCTCTTAAATCTACTGCACCTAAACCCTTAGGTAAAAGTTTGACAATTGGTGAACCTTTGAAGAAGAAGGTGGTTTTACCAGATATAGGAAAGGGAAAAGTTATTGCTGAACCAACTTTGACATTTAAGAATAAACAAGAAAAAATTGCTTATGATGAAGAGTATACAAGAAGACGCTAGTGAACAAAAGCAGCTATAGAGAAAGAAGAAGAAGAAGAGGAGGCTACTAAAAATGGTTAGTGAATGGAATGAAACACAAAACTATCTTCAAGCTTCTAATAACATCACAGAATGAGTATACTACTTGAAGAATGGGCATTGTTATCTATTGATGAAAGAGCTAGAATTTTGGGTGAATGGGCAAGGAGGATCGATGGGAGAAGAAGCAAGTTATAAGGAAGAAACCTCCTACAAAAGGTGAGATGAGAAATGTGATGATGAAGATTATCAAGAATTTAGGCATACATATTCCTGAAAATCTCAAGATAAATGTTCATTTGAGAGAATTCATGAGATTTATATGATGTGTATGAGGATTAATAATGATGATTTTATACCAATGAATTCTGAAAGAGAAGAAGAGTGGATTAAAAGTAGTCAAAAGAGAAAATATGAGATTCAGGAAACATCTGGTTCTAAAAGACTGAAAGAAGTGAATGAAGATGGTAATCAAATTGTTTCTTATACATTTGAGCTTAATGGAAGTGAAGGATGTTGGAAAATTCAAAGAGTCAGTAATGAAGTTTCTGAGTTTGAGAAATTTTCACAAATGCTTCAATATCTAGATAGAGATGATTTGATGAATCTTTGGAAGCTGTACAAGAATAAATTTGGTGATGTACATCCAGATGATTATCATGAGAGAATGGTTTATCATCACTTAAAGATTTTGTTTGAACCTACTCATGATGAATCTGAATGGAAAGGACTCTATAATGGTCAAGTTACAAGATGGTTTTTATATCAGTCTTGTGGAGTTCATGTGCTAGGTTTCGGAGAAGTTATTCATATGCTTGTAGAAGGAGATTATCCTAACTTGAATAATTATCCAGGAGTTATTACTCGAGATGGTGAAGTTTTGGCGGCTTTAAAGATGTGAAGCCCTATGATGATCAAGCATACAGGTTGTTGCTAAAGTATGAGCAAATTCTTAAAACTGGTAAGTGTTTGAATACATCCTCCAATTCATAAGTTTTGAGCTTAAAAGAAACTTGAGAATTCTACTTGAATGTATCAAGTTTAGGGGAGGATTGTTGGGTTTTAGGTTCCTCAAAACAGGAATTATTCTAAGTGTTGGAACCACGGATAGTGTTGATGAAACCACTTACAAAAGAATGAATCCACTGCTGAAGTTAAACCGTGGCTAGTAGTAATGTGAAACCACTGCTATTATATTGTAAACACTGCTAGTTGTGTATAGTCGGTTTAATATTTTGTATTAGATAAATATGGAAAAGATATTTATCTTATAGGTTACGTATTGTATTATGTAAAGGACTCCTTAGCCTATAAAAGGAGGTCCTAGGTTAGATTATATATACGTATGTTTTATATATAAGGTCGATACACTTAAAGGTTGTAAAACCCTAATACTGGTTAGAGTATTCGTTATTAATATAATTGAGGTGTTTAAGAGTTATTGTTATTGTTCTTCTTCTTAAGGTTGAATATTAAATTCCGCGTAATATTTAACAAGTTATTATAAAGTCAGTATCTATAAGAATCGTTTGCTCAACTGGGATTAACAGTTGGCATTACATAGAATAAATTCTAGTAATGACCCACGTCTTCAGGATTCGATTCGTGAAAGCAATCTCCTTAGCGGGATTTCCAAGCTAACAAGTTCGAATGTCGAGGTTGTTACACCAGATATTGTGAAAACATACCTCTAATTCTTACAAAGGTCGTTCTACTCAATTGGAGGCCCTCAAGAAGGCTAACAACACGATATACCGAAGTACATCTACAATTGGTGAGTCAAGGTACAGAAGCATCACTTCCATCAGAGACAGGATTTGAGACACACTAAGCGTAATCCATAAGAATTACCGAAGTGACCTGATGTCAGGGCTGTTTGATGTTGACCCTGGTAGGAATTTTCATTCAATCACTGAGGATCACAATTGTGAATTCTCTCATAAATTTTCTCTGCAGATTGCTAAGATCTGCGTAGGACTCTAGAATGTATCACTTGTGTCTTTATTGGTGAACAACAAGCGATGAAGTATTAAGTGTTCCTAAGAGATCTTTTGATGAATCTCGTGGCTCTAGACTCGATAAGTGCATTTTGGTTTTCCTAAGCGGAGACTAGGGAGAAGGTCTCATTCTTCAATACCAACGATCTCTAAGAGAAAGTCGATAGATTATGTAGGGTTTCTAGTGAGAATGAAACAAATCCTTTTAAAAGGAATTGAGTGGCTAGAAGGTTAGGTGCAGTGCGTCACTGGGTCCATGACGTCTTTGTCTTCAATACCAGCGTCATCTAAGTAACACCAAGTAGTAGATGAATTAAACCCGATTTCTGCCCTAAGGTTGATTATGGAGGGCTATTTCGTTTCACCCTTTCTTTTACTTTTCTTTTTAATTCTTCAACCCCTTCTTTCTCCTTTCTCACATTACTCTTTTTTTTCAATCATACCTAAGGACTTCTAATACTAACTATGGGTATTGTCCTTGGGTAGATCCCTCCGGCTCTGGCGGATCATTGGACGAATTTTCTATCCTTAGTCACCTTATAACACCATGACTATCCTATGTTGCCATAAACCATTTTTCTTGAAAATCTCTCAAAGTGTTTATGATTAAAACATATTTTGTTAACACTTCGAGAGTTTTGTATTTTCAAAAACACTCCCCCTTCACATGTGCTTATATTGTTTTAACTTAATTCTGCACAGAGAGGGTAGAGTTCGCACTTTTTGAATTGATCGGCTCATGATAGACAATTCCTCATGAGACACGGTTACGTAGCTTAGTTAAAGAGTTCCATTGTCAGTTTTAGGTGACAAATAGCTCTAATAACTAACTTGAAGTTGTAAATACTCCTTGAAAAGGAGGTTAGACCCATGTAAGTTCATGTCTATTACGAGTTTCTCGAGATGGTACATTTACTGACTTTGATTTCTCGTCAATTCATTGGTTCCGACTGAGTCGAGCTCTTTTGAGATTCAAACAACGATCATTAAACATTTTTTATCACATTTAATCACGTCTTCCCCCCCCTCCAAAATAGCAAATTCGTGATATTTTTGATATCAACGGATTAAAAAACATTTCTAGAAACTTTTGGGGAGACAAACGGATTTGAGTTTAGCATGAAATTGGAACATTTTGGTTTTATACTCCCCCTTCAATAAAGCATAATCAATAAAGGGTTTGGAGGGAGTTATCTTGAGCACAAAATATTTTGAAAGATTTTGAAAAATATTTTTGAACAATCTTGAAAAGGTGCTCAAGATGATGATGATTTCTCATCAGTTTTAAATGTAGTGCACTGAAGCGCACACTAGATTTTTTCTTTAAAAATACGAGTTTTGATTTGAAAATAATCAAAAGTCATCATTTTTGGTACGGGTTTCGTACTGAAGTATACAAAATCCATTTTTGAAAAAATTATGAGAATCGACATGTTTTAGAAAACATTTAAAGAACTCTCGCTCAAGCATCAGTACATGTCCGTATCATTGTTAAATGACATTTCTAGAGACATCCAGAATATTGATTATACGAGAGACATGTCGTGAGAATAATATTTTTGGATTTTTTGAATTTATATTGTTTTTTTTTTGAAAATTTTATAATTTTGTATTTTACTTTTTGATTTTATAAAAGAAATGGAAAATCAAAAATAGAAGATTGAAAGAACGAAGAGGAAGAGTATACAAAATTGGAACCCTCTAATGAGCTGGGTTCTGAGATATTTGATTCACCTGCAACCAAATTCGAAGAAATTTCACAAGTAACAGTGTTAGAAGTATTTGATTCCTCACTCTGAGGGTGTTCACTGTCAACAGTTATAATGGTTTCTACATCCCTGATGATTGTCACTATTATCTTTCCTGTGGGAATCCATCTAAGACCTACTTTGTTGAAAACTTTTCCCGTGGGTATCCGCCTAAGGTAAGTTCTAGGAGTTGTTTTCTTTTCAGATGCAGCGGAAGACTCATTTCTAGAAAAACTACATCCTGAAGAGATCCACCTATTAGGTTTCTGTACCATGTTCATCTTATCCACCTTAGGTCTTACCGACTTGTTTTTAAACAAGCTGGAGCTTGTAGATTGTATTTGTTGCCCTGTTTTGAGCAAGGGCTTTGTAAGTTTCATTTCTAAATTCTAGTTTTAGTTTAATCTGCTTAATAGTGCTTACTGTATTGCTTATTTTATCTATCTGAGTTTAGATTTGTTCTTTTAGCTCGTTAGTTGCTTTATAATATGTTTTGTTTGTTGGTTTAATGGACAATAAATTAATAGTTGTGTGTTAGGATCGAACTCGAGACCACGGGATTGCAAACTTTACGTATGAGAATTAAAGTTATAATAATTAAATATAAGATGTTGGATCGATGTACTCTAATCAAACTAACTTAAATAGCTTGTTAAGGGTTTAATAACCGTGGATAAATCCTAAGCTATTAACAATGAAACACTGAGTAATCTTTATCAAGTATGCGGAATTTACTTAACAAAGCTAAGAAGAATATAACTTTATTAATAACTCTAAAACACTAAATATCGAACTCTCTAAAACTCTAATATTGATCGTACTTTAGGATTCTAAAACTCGTTACTCTAATACCAATCTAGGGGTCCTTTTATAGGCTCAAGGATAACCCTAAACGGTTTACAATTCTTATCCTTGTACGTCAAGTAAACAATACTTAGAAAGTTCTAGATAAACATTACTTTCTATTTTTAATCAAATACAACCTAACTTTAACTACAGACTTTAATGAATAAGCAAGTACTTTGACTTTACTTAGAAGTACTTTGACTTCTTCAGTACTTTGTTAATCTTCAGACTTTAATCTTCAGATCCCAACAATCCTCCTCTAACTGGAATTCAACTTGTTTATTTTCAAGTTCCTTTGTAGATTTAGCTTTAACATCTTTGTCTTCAAAGAGGAATTGTGACTTTATCTTCAGATTTTATCTTTGTAGATTCTATGCTTATATCATCATCAAAGTAGTCTTGATTTGTAAAATTCTTTTCAGCATCAATCAACAATCTTATTTCTTTTCAGCAACATTCAACAAGCTCCATCTTTTCAAAGAACATAAGACAATTTGTATATTTAATTCAGGTTTAAGTTTGTCTATTCTCATCACTTCCGGTGTGTGTAAACTCCGTGAGAGGTGAATCATTGAAAATTTAATGAATTTAATGTCTCTTTACCAAAGCCATTAACTCTGGAGTAGCCAAATGTTTTGATGTGTAAGATCATGGTACACTGATAACCATATGATTTTTAGCAAATCATCGGCTATCAACAGATTTGATTTGTCTTTACCAAAAGCTGTACCCTTTGGGACTAGTTAGTTCTTTCATCATGGTGAACTAATTACCATATAATGGTTTTCCACAGCCTTTACCACAAGTCATTTTCTTGTGGGCTAGCCAACTCTTCACATTACTGATATGGTGAGTTGATGACCATGCAACTTATTAGCAAGTTGTTAACTAAAAACGGATTTGAAATATTTTTACAGAGCGTTTGCTCATGGATTAGCCAATCCTTTTGTAACCATGGTGGATTGATAACCTATTGGTATTACCATCTAAAAAACCATTTATTTCTTTTAACCTTTGTTTCAAAACATTTATTACTTGACAAAAGTTTTTCAAAATCAGTAAGCTGGTTTAAAACTACAAACAGACTTTTGATTAAAGTACTGTTTGATCGCATGATACTTTGAATAAAGTAATGATATATCAAAATTTAATCAATTAAGATTCATACCGGTTATTCATCATCATGCCATTGTAGTCCATCGATAAACAGCTTGATGACCAGACATGCTATTTCAATATCTTCTTCTACTTCCATTCCATGCTCCAAGATCCTCCCATAAGTTACGTGTAAGAGGATATCTTCTATCAGCTAACATATGAATCATTGTCCCATCTTCTAGCTCTAGAACATGTACTCCAGATTCTTCAAAGAATCTCCAGCAACTAATCTCCCAATCTTCTTGGTTTTTCCAGATCTCAGCAGTACTTGTTTCTTCAGTTTCCCAAACGGTTATGAGATCTCCAAGCAAGACTAAACCATATCCTTCTGATGGATTGTGTTCATAATATTCTTTTACTGCATGATATAAATGGAGTAAATCTACTCTATCAATTATATGCAATAAATCCCATAGCATATTGAATACCTTGAAAATTTCATCTTCTTTGTGAAACATCAGATAATTCCCATCTTTTGACTCAACAACTTCAAAAGTAGTTATTGGAGATCTGTTCATCTTAAATTCAGCATCATATTTAGAATACTCAAAATCTATTACTCTTAAGTAATTCCTTAGCTCATCATCAGTTTCAGACCTTAACTCAACTTTCTTTGATGACTGTTGATCTTTAACTCTAGTTTTTCTTTTTCTTTTTAAGCTTCCTTTTCTTTCTTCTTCTTTGTAAGCATCATCATCTTTAAAATCTTTGATACTATCAACTTGTCTTTTATATTCTTCTCTGACAGCATCATATAACTCTTTCATATTAACATAATTCAGCTTGTTCAAACCAACATATCCCATCTTCTTTAGATAAGCCATCATTGCATTCCTTTCCTTTGCAAGATTTGGTCTTCTTGGTAGAGAGGAAATAGGAAGTGGTGATGGTATAACAGCTTCAACATTCAATTCTTCTTGTAATTTCTCAGACGCTTCTTCATTCAAAGCTTCTTCTTCATTAGCTACCTAAGAATCGTTTCAACTTGTACCTTTCTAGGGTAATTGCTTTCTCATTCATAGCAACTTGAGCGTTCTTTATCGTGCTAAAGTAGGTTTCTTTTTCTTCTTTGTCTCTACCAATATACCTTTTCCTTTATCCTTTGGATCAATAACAGGTTGAGAAGCTCTTGGTTGTTCTTCTTCTTGCACTCCTGGAATGCTAGCACCCCTTGGTCTTGATAAATCATGCAAGATCTCAGCAATGGTTTCGTCATCACTTGCAGTATGTATAGGTTTTGGTGTATCAGCTTCCTTTTCTGGTATGACAGTTGAAGGACCAGCTTCTTCTTCAAAATCTAACAACCTTGGAGTAATCAATTCTTGTCTCATGGAACCTGCAGAAAAGCAGATTACTTTGATCAGCAGATACCTTGATCATCGACTTGAACTTGAACATCAATAACTTGCTCCTCAAGACTACTTTGAATAACCTGTTCTTCAGCTTGTGGCTGAATATTTGTACCTTGAACTTCAGTCCTTTCTTCCTCAGTACTTTCAATATTAACATGTTCTTCAGTACCTTGAGGTTCATTCTCCTTAACAACATCTTCTTTCAAATTCTTTTCTTCTAAATTCCTCCCCAATTGGAATGAAGATTGTTTTTGAACCTTTTGGCGTTGGGTCTTCTTAAACTTCCTTTGATCCTTCTTTTTAGATTTGACCCATAGACGATGATGTTGAACCAATGGCAGACATAAAAATTCTTGAGTCTTCTAAACTTGAGCTTTAACTTCTTAATCTATTTAGCTTGAGCCTCAGTTGTTTTCTTCAATTTGACTAACTCCCTTGTCAGAACATAATTATCCAATGTCAAACGGTCGTGGATATAATAGGTGGATCATCTCCTCGAATTGGTGAATGTTCCTCTGGTTGAGAATCAGAAACAGACATTTGTGGAGATGGGGAAGGTGAAACTGCAACATCTTCTTGAACTTCAGCGACTTGTGATGCGATACCTTCTTGAGATGCTAACACTCGAGAAGCATACCTTGAGATGTAGCGATACCTTCAGAATAGCAGTCAGCATCTATTCCGCTCATCTTCTGCGGCATAAGACGCCTCGACAACTGATGCCTTGAACAACTTCCATCATAGAAGTAGTTAAGGAGTTCCCTTCATGAATAAATCACTCTTCCTAGCCATGAAAGTGAAAATCTTGGCTTGTTGTACCACAAATGTAAAAGACTTGAGGTTTAGGGACATCTGAAAAGTTGTTTATTAGGAACACTTGAATAAACCTTGGATACATCAACCATTTAGAACCATGAGAGATGTGTGAAAGCATTCCATCTAGAATTAGCCTTGAAAAGTTGAAAATACGATCCAGTAGCCAACCTACTATAGCAGATGCTATATTAGATCTAAATTGCTCCCATGATGTACTTTTAGCACTAATACAATGAAGCAATACATGAACCAAAAATTTCCAGTGAGGACAAAATAAGGGTTTCCTAAATGTTTGTTCAGTTAAGGACCCTTCATAACCAATGTGCCCAAAAGTATCCCAAATAAGTTGCTTATCAAAACGAATGTTACCCATCAAGATCATCAAACAATAAGTCTTCATGTAATAGAGGCTTCAGAACCTTCAGTTCTCCCAAGCTGCCAAGCTGAATATATTCTTTATCATTCTCATATATGAACCCTAGCAGCGGTTTCCCAAAATTGTTGAATCCAGGCTCAATAACATCCGAGTTCTACTAACACAAGATAACTAATTGGAGAAAGATTACATTTGTTTAGATCTTGTCTAAATTAAGCCACCACATGTTGTGTTTTGGAAATGGTATTACGATTTGCCATTGATGATTATATGATCATAGTATTAAGAGTTAGAGCGAACGTAATAATATAGGTGAAAGTGAGAAATATGGAAAGAGTAGGAGATATCAATATGAGAGGGCAGAGTAGTTATCCATTGAGTAGTGAGATTTAAAAAATCACAACCTGTAAGATATAACTTTTCACATACACATCAAACCATAACACAAAGTAGCATATAGATGGAATTCTAGAGAGAGAAAGTTAGAGGTTTAGGGAACTTAGTGAGAGAAAGTGAAAGATATTATTATGAGCTCCAACTCTCTACCTTGGGAGGTAGAGAGTATTTATAGTCTTACATAAATCACCACCCAACGGCCGTGGATCGCATACAATGGGTAAAGACCGTCCGTCTCCACGCGGTGTTACTTAACTAAATACTACTTAACAAAATATTACTATGACTACGAGCTTTCTAACGATTACATATACTTGAGGTGACCGACTCTTTAATACAGGGAATTTCTAATTCCTAACAATCTCCCCTAAGGGAGGTCACCTCAAACATATACTAAAATGACATTGAATACAATCGGATATTACATTAACAATTGATCTTGCATTCTTGATGTAGTACTTTGCTCCCAAGCTCGTAGTCATTGATTCCACTCATTGCATGTTTGGTTAATCCAAGTGGAGGTCTTTTATCTTGATCCACGGATAATAATTTGAGCCGCCTTTTGAGATCATCGGTAATCAAAATCTCGTACATCCATTGTGGTGTTGGTATTATGTGATGTTGTGACATTCGGACCGACATGCTCACATTCTAGATCATGATATCTTCTCAAAGTAGCGAAGCTTTTGTTGATTCATGATATTGGCGTAGCCGTAGCGAAGCATGGAGTGAAAATATCCGAGTCATTGATGCACTAATCATGATTTCTTTTGAGATGAATGTGTTAAGTGAGCATGCGGCTATGTATTGACCGCTTCATTCGATCACCGCAATTTACGCCGGGTGTACCGCATACAAATTAGCAATAAATCGCGCGAAAGTGTCTTTGATCACTTTCGTTGAATTGAGGTACACGGCCCACGGTTCCTCGTTGATCAAGACAGTATCGCTACGGATCGGTATAATTCAAGAATTTCCTTGACGGGGTTTCGAATGCTGCTCTGTTCTCAAACCGAACGTCTCAAAGAAGACAACACGAGTGAGTGAACCAAATAATTTGAGTCCACCGATTGATGAAAAGATATTTGAAAAACAATCGAGTATTGCTCAATAGAAATTGTTTTTGCAATATAACGAAGGTTTTAATGAAAATCAATTATCAATCATAAAACACCTTTTGATTTGAAAAATTAGTACACGGTCGATGTGCTAATGAAAAGAGTTTTAAAGCACAAAGACCGGTTTTTTAAAGGTATCCGTCAATCCATAACTCGAACGTGATTGATTCAAAAATTGAATCGCCCCATTGTTTACGCTCAGTTGTCACATGGTTGATCCATATAATAGATCTCACATGCCACCTACCAAGAGCTTGTTAGATGTTGGCTCCAGAAGGCTTTCCATCTTCATTGTGAATATGTAAACACATCACTCGGATGTTACGCAATACCACAAGGATAATGCGTAGGACTCAAGATATAATCTCTCTTTCCACATTGTGTGAAACAGAGAGTCTTCATTGAAAGTGTCCTAATGAGATTTATTGATGATCTCGTGGCTCTAGACTCAATTTGTGCATATTTTGGATCCTATATCGAGACTAGGGAGAGGGTCTCCTTCTTCAATATCAACAATCTCTAGGAGAATGTCGATAGATAATGTCTGGCCCCCGGAGAATGAAACAAGTCCTTTTAAGAGGAACTTGAGTGGTTTGGAAAGTTGAAGTGCAGTAGGCCACCTTTGGGTCCATGACGTCTTGTCTTCAATACCGATGTTACCATCTGTAGCATTTGAATTGAACCCGTTTACGCCCTAAGGTTGAATAAATGGAGGGCTATTTGTTTTCACCCTTTTCTCATTCAATTCTTTTTAATTCTTCAACCCCTTCAATGCTTACCGAGACTTCATAGCTAGAACCTTGTTGGGTTTATTCAAGATTACTAGCTCCTCAAGTCCACTCTTCCCATATCTCATTTTTCTCCTTTTATCATCATACCTAAGAACTCTACACTAACTAGTGGATAGTCCCTGGGTAGATCCCTCCGTTCTCGGCGGATCATGGGAACAATACCTAACCTTATCATCCTTATATCACCATACATAAAGTAAAGTTGGTCGGTCTATTTGGTATTGTTCATCCGCCATGGAACCAATTGAAAACCATTTGAAAATCAATTTAGATACTTGTGATATATTATCAAAGCATTTTGTACTTGAATTGTTTTTGATATTTTAGAAGAGAACTCCCTCAACATGTGCATCAAGTATTTGAAATGTTTTGCACACACGGAGGCAAGAGAAAGAATTAACTTCTTTGATTACCATTTTCTAAAAAGATATCAACATCACTTCCCAAATCGAATCAAGTAGATAAAGCATTTTGGGGAAGGATGAGGTTTTCATGATTTTGCTCCCCTCAATATGTGCCTCGAGGTTTGAAAAGAGTTTTGCACATACTAGAGGGAACTTGCACATTGAGATAAATGATCACGTTTCAAATCATAGGTTTAAGATAGATGCTCCCCTCAACATGTGCATGGAAAATTTGAAATCGTTTGTCACATGCGGGGAGGACAGCATGTACATTCTTATAAAACCATTTACCGAATTATCAGTTTAAATCCAATTTAAATCACACATTCTCCCCGATCACAATTATCAAATCATTTGAGATTTGTGATCTCTTATAGATTTAAATTGATTTTGAAAGCTTTTAAGGAGAATTGTGACTTGATTATGAAAGCGCTTTAACTGCTAAGGATCGGATTTAAGACTTTAAACTCCATTGATAAAACATGCATGTACATCTTTTGAAAACAATTTAATGCCAAATAACTTTTAATTTAATTGAAATCATTCTCCCCTCAATCAATGACATAGGTTGTTGATTGAGAGATAGATATTTTGACAAATAAGTCCTGATGATTATCAAAAATAGAGACCGAATTATTTTTCAAAGCATTTAGTTTTCAGCAGATAAATGTTTATAGAATCGAGCATGGAATTTGAAAACATGGTAAAACATGGCTCTGTTTTTCTTTTAAAACCGGTTATTGCCTCGAAAATGACAATAAACCATTTTTCTCTTTCTCTCTCAAATATTTTTTTTTTTTTTTTTTTTAAATTAGAACAACATCTAAAGTCCCGTGTCATTCTTTGAATGACAGCACAAAGACCGTAGATATTATCGAATCGAGAAAAACATGACAAAAATGACAATATTTTTGAAGATTTTTCGAATTTTTCAGATTTTTATGGATTTTGAAGGTTTTATAATTTTGTATTTTGATTTTCCAATAGATATATACAAGAGATAGATGAAAATAGACCTTTACTCCTCGTCTTCCTCCCCAAGACGCGTTTGAGTGTTCTCGGTTGAAGGCTTTTCAAGCCAAGACGGGGAAGAATAAACTCAAAACGTTCTCTTGGAAGAGCTTTGGTGAAGATGTCCGCTAACCGATATTCAGACCTCACAAAATATAGTTCCACCACACCTTTTTCCACTTGTTCCCTGATGAAATGATGTCCAATGTCGATATGCTTTGCTCTTGAGTGTTGAACGTTGTTGCATGAGAGAGCAATATCACTTTTATTATCACAAGATGCTGAGGATTTTGTTGAATTCAAAGCCATAGTCCGATAATTGAGATCTCATCCATAAGATTTGAGCACAACAAGATGACATGGCTATGTATTCAGCCTCTGTAGAGGAAATAGAAGTACTCATTTGCTTCTTTGAAGAGCATCTCACAAGCTTATCACCCAAAAGCGAGCACCTCCGGATGTACTTCGACGAGTATCTTGACAACTCGCATGATCAAGATTCTGCATAGGCCGTTAGTGACATACCGGTGTCCTTCGTGTACCATAGTCCCATATTGATGGTTCCTTGGAGATACCGAAAGACCCGCTTAACCGCTTCAAGGTGCTTTTTAGTAGGCTTAGCCTGGTATCTAGCACACATGCAAACAAATAACAAGATGTCCGGTCTACTAGTCGTGAGGTACATCGGGGATCCAATCATACTACGATATTTCGTTTGGTCAATCATGATCCCCGAGTGGTCCTCATCTAGTTTGGTTCGATCAATCATGGGAGTGTCAACAAGGTCACTTGAATCAAATCCAAATTTCTTTAAAATCTCATTTGCATATTTAGATTGATTTATGAAAATGCCTTCAGGACTTTGTGAAATTTGTAATCCCAAGAAAATGACATTTGTCCCATCATTGACATTTGAAATTTTGACCTCATTTCATTTGAAAATGATCACATTCCATTGGGTCAGTCGAGGCAAAAATAATATCATCAACATAAATTTGAACATAAGTTAAATGTTTGCCGACTTCCCTGGTGAACAATGTAGGATCAACTGCTCCTTTGCTGAATCCGTTGATAGAAGAAACTTTGACGAGTGTATCATACCATGCCCTTGAGCTTGCTTTAAACCGTAGAGAGCCTTCTTCGGACGATAAACGTGAGTAGGATGCTCTTGATTCACAAATCCTTCAGGTTGGTACGAGACGACTTCTTTAAGATCTCCGCTTGAAATGCCGTCTTCACATCCATCGATAGACTACCATGTTCTTACTAGCGGATTAGCCAAAAGATTCGATTGCCTCGATTCGAAAGGAGCAAAAGATTCTTCAAAGTCTATAACCTCCTCTTGACGATATCCTTTAGCAACTAATCGAGCCTTGTTCTTCAACACATCACCATGCTCATCAAGTTTCACTTTGAAGATCCATTTTAGTGCAATAATCATAGCACGATCGGGTGTACTACTCCCAACTCCGATCATGAATTTCATCTTGCATGGCATTGAACCAAATATCTTCATTCATGGCGGTTTTAACATCTTTTGGTTCGATCTTAGAGATAGTACGGAGTTGAAGAAGCACCATAAGGCATCGGTTGCAAGTTGTTTCCGGTTGATACTTGGGACGAGGGATTTCCAATGATGTTGTCTAATGGATGATCGTGAGTCCATTTTCTAAGGTGTTCATGTGGCTGTTGTTGAGGAACTGAGGTAGCGAGTCGATGTCTCTAAAGAAGATGGTTCGATGATGATTCTGAGAGCAAATATGTTTTCAAATGGAGCATCTTCGGGAGTAGCAAAGGGATTAACTTCATCATTGATGCCCGAAACATTTCCATGATGTACATTTGAAGAATGATGATTTGTTGATGAGATCAAGGATCAGAAGCAGGTGCTTCTTGACTTAAAGATATTGAGACTCAAGGATTGACTTCATTCACAGGAATATGAGCATCCTCTGTTGTAGGGATCAACACCTCATTAGTAATTGAATCATAAAGTTCATCAAACATAGGATCAAACAATTTCTTTAAATCATCTTCCGATGGAGGTACATATGGAGTTTCTTGAGAAGAGTTTGGAACAAGAGATGAACCAATAGGACTGTTTTGAAGTCGCGGGTCCCTTGCCTGATTGTCCAGAGCCATTTGACCGTCGACCATCAAACGTAACGTGAATGGTTTCCATGATATTTCGGGTTCTTTTGTTATAGATTCGGTATCCCTCTTTGTTTGGTGCATATCCTACAAATACTCCAATGTCAGCTTTAGCCCTAAGTTTTCCTAAGTCTTGACCCTCATTAGTTGGATAACACAATGCACCAAACACACGAAGGAAAGAGAGATTAGGTTTTTTGTTGTGGACAAGTTCATATGGAGTCTTTCCATGAACAAGTGTGAATCGGGAACGATTTTGTGTGTAGCATGCATTGGCAATAGCTTCAGCCCAGAGAGAAACATTGGAACTTTGAGTAAATCAAGATTGTTCTAGCGGCTTCTACAAGAGTTCGATTTCGCCTTCAACTACACCGTTCTGTTGAGGAGTTCGTGGAACACTTCTTTGATGGTTGATTCCAATGCTTTCATAGAATTCACTAAGTTGTTTGTTAACAAACTCGCCCATTGTCCGTCCGGATAATTCTGACGGTTTTGTTAAGTCGAACTCGCAGATTTGCTTGATGAGTTTGATG
Source organism: Chrysanthemum makinoi (assembly GCA_910596185.1). Lineage (NCBI taxonomy): Eukaryota > Viridiplantae > Streptophyta > Magnoliopsida > Asterales > Asteraceae > Chrysanthemum > Chrysanthemum makinoi. The sequence goes on from OU343222.1 coordinate 297,016,161, forward strand.
ATGATATCAGGAGTTTCATCCTTTGTCCTTAAGAACTTGACCCCGGTGAATCTAGAGTAATCATCAACTACAACTAACACATATTTCTTCCCAAAGATATTCTCCACTCTCATTGGTCCACATAAATCCATATGAATTGTATGAAGAACTTACAGGATGAGTTAGTAGGTTTGGGTTTGTGGGCATACTTCTTGCTTTTTCCCAATTGACATGTGAACAAAGATGATCCTTTTCATACTTTAGTCGAGGTAAACCTACAACTAAGTCCTTTCTCGAGAGATCATTGATGGTGCCGAAGTTCAAGTGATTGAGACGTCGATGCCATAACCATGACTTTGTTATAGAAGCCTTTGACAAGCAAGCAAATTGGAGAAGACTTCATCATATCTTCTATAGAGATGGTGTAAAGATTTGAACCACGAGTTCCTTTTAACAGTTCCTTGCAATTAAGATCTCTAACAAACAAGTATGTTTTCTCAAGGCTACTTCTAGATCGAATCACGAATTGACCAACAGAGAAGATTATGACCCAAGACCTTCCACATAGTATACTCTAGAGATAACACTATCACCAACAACATAATCACCATAACCCATAATTGCACGAAATGATCATTACCGAATCTAGCTGTCCAGATGAATTTGCTCACGGTTCATGAGCGCATGACCTGTCTCGGTCATATGCTTGGAACGGTCACGAGTCCGGGTAACCACGAGAGCGATTTGAACGATCTGCAGCTGAACACGACAAGAATGGATAAGCGGATAATTGGGATCCCCATGCAAGAATGGGTTCCACTTGGTTAATGTGAATTGGAACACCCACATCGAAACGAAACATCCATATCGAGTAGAAGCAATGGAATCATTGGGAATAGATGCAATGCTTTGGTGTATCGATTTGACCTATTCAAAGTATGTTTACTTCTTAAGGGAATAGTTCTACCAATAGGCATCCATTTTCTAGTGGGCATAATCTTAGCAGTTTGAGAACAAACCGATTATTCTTATGGCCAAAAGGTATCCAATAATAACCTATCTTTATAAAAGTTCTTCCCTGGGTTTCCACTTTGCTTTTCTAACAATCTTTCGTTTTTGCCTTTTGCCTTATTTGCACGATTATTAGCATTAACAATTTTAACTGGGCATTTGACAGAATTAGACAAAGCATTCACACCATATTCATGATTAGCAAGCGAGTAATTCAAGCGGCATCATTACAAGGTTTGCAAATAGTATCGAATTCATTAATTACAAGATGCGCCTAAGGCTAATACTAGAATCAACACGATTCGCTTTATTCAACTCAAGCTTAAAGTTCCTAGATTGGTCTTCTACTCTCTTCCAATGCACATTCTTAGCTTGCAAGGTCCTATCATTCCTTGTATTGTCTTGAGACTTTGACCTGCTCGCCTTAAAGTCACCGATTACTCAGAGAGGGAATGGGAACATTAGTTGGTTGATCTAATTTTTGCTTTCCTGAACTTGATGTGCAAGGATGCAAGTACTAGAAGGCACATTAGTGTATACTTTAAAGGCTGTGATTTGAGCTTTTGGTGCACACTAAAGTTCACTTTCTTAGCACTAACATATCCGAATCGAACTACTTGAAGGCACATTAGTGTTTCCTTTCTTAAGATTGGGCATAGAACGGATTTCCTGCTTGGCACTAGGCATAGAACAAGGCATCACACTTTTGCACCTAAGGTTAAGGATTTGGGACATGTTGCAATTACACATTCTAGCAACTCTTGAGATCGTTTGGCCCGGAGGCAAGCAAACCTAATTTCACTATCAAGAGGTTTGTTAATGAAATCCTCTTCGACAATCTCACGGAGACATTCTAGACTATACTTAAGGTGAGCACACAGATTCATGAAAAGCATGTTCATTATTCCTAAGATGAGGAGGAATATATTTAACGTCACGCTGTATTTGCAGCCTAAGGGTGACTTTGAGACAACATTCTTATTGAAAACAAGTGGCGCTTTCCCATTTCCGACTCGGATTCTCAATTTCCTTTGTAAAGACGCTATTTTTCGTTGTTTTGGTCACGGGTGACTTTTATTGAATCATATAACTCTTTAAAATGTCGCTTAACTTTTTCATTTTCTTCTAGAAAACTCTCGCTTTTCCTTTGTGTAAGGCATCAACTAAGTTTTGAAGATGAAAAGTTTGAGAATTCTGAGAATCTAAAGGAGGAGGCATTAGGGAGCCTGTCATATATTGTTCTTGCCCTTTAATTGAGAGATTTGGGCTTTCAACTTTCTCGATCGTGTTTAATTGAGCTTGAATCTCATCACGCTTGTTAATTTGAAAATCGATCAAACTCGAGCATCCGACGATGTCTTGATATTTGAAGTTTTAACATTTTCTTTAAGATGTTGATATTTTAGTTGTAAATTAAAATGCTCAACTTCCAGTTTAGAAAAATGTTTAACCATATTGTCGTGATCATCCGCTCAATTTTCTCGCTTAGTTTAGAATTAGTTTTTTCAAGCTCAATGACACGATCATGGGAGACTTTCAGCCAAGATAGTTCATGAAATTTGGAAGCATTAATAGAGCAATTTGAAGCAGTGAAAAGATATCTTGAGCAACACATTCAAGATAAGAGTCTCATTTAATGTATGCAAGTTCTTCCTCTCAATCTCATTATATTTTAGTGCACGCTCATAATCACTAACTTCAACTACCATTGCATCAAATTCCTTTTCCATTCCCTTAATATGTTTCTATCCTTTTTAAGACTCTCAAAGTGATCTTTTAGAAGTTTAAAGAAAGGCATGACCTCAGTCAAATAACATTCTTTCATTTGCTCAAAACCCCTTTCTCCTTCCGTTATACCAGGGTGTGATCCTTTTCTTGCAAGTTTTCTCAAAATCAACAAATAGTTGAAATATAACATATTGGCTAATTAAGGTCTTGCTTTTAGTGGCAATTGTTCTAGGAACAAGATGCATTGGTGAATTAGGAGGATACACACGCTTCAGGCATTTTCCATAGAGGGTTTGTTTCAACAATATTTTCGCCTTTCTCTTATCTAAATCCTTTTTCCACAAAACTTGTTCGGGAGTCAACAATGTCTGAGGCTTAAACATGTTCAAGGAAATCCAGTTTTCCTTTTGTAGTCATGGGGAGTGATAATTATTTTTTTTTCTTTGCATTTAGGATCATCTAATTTTTGTTCATCCTTTCCCTAGTGACTTCATCCATTTCTTATCTTCCTCTGCACTCAACGCAACTAGGTTTCGTCTAGGTTTAAGAATTCATTGCCATCATAGATCACACTTTGAGCCGCTTTTAATTCTTCCGTACTGTGGTCGGGTTTATCTATAATGGGAACACTATGCTTATCGCTTAGAACTCTATGTTTAGTGACCATGTGAGCAAATCTAATGGTGTTTCCTTGTATGTACAACTTGTTTTCAAGTTTGTTTTTCAAAGTTTTCAGATGAGAAAAATCTCTCAAGAGTTTTGATTCCTTTGCATTAAATTCTTGCTTAAGCATTTTCACATTTTCTTGAAGTTCTTGTTTTTGCTTAGCTGCTTTAGAAAGTTTTTCTTGCAAGGAATTTAATTTTGTTTTCAATACTTCTTCTCTAAAATTACTTTTTCTAATGATTGCACGCACTTGGTCATCCATTTCCCGCCACGAGTGGTCAACTCAAATTTAGCACGTTGTGCATAAATAGCAACACGTTCTTTATAGGCATTTAGTTCGTAAATTACGTAATCATCGGGCACATGCAAGGTATTCATCAAAAACATAGTCATTGTTGACTGCAGAAGATGCATCACTTGGTACACCTTCACTTTCACTTTGTTTCACATATTGATCATATGGGACAACATTGATATTACCCATATTTTCAACATTTGATTCAATAGTTTCAGCTGAATGTACTTTGTCATGCATCTTTTGCACATCAAGATCATCGTGATAGTTTTAATACCTCTGAGATGAGTTTGTCTTTGGATGGGCCAGCTAGTGGTGAAGAAGAGACCTTGGGAGAAACCATTGGAGAAATGCTAGCCATAAAAATTGTGTGTGCTATAGGTCCATCATCCACATCGAGTCGATGCATCACAATCGCCGACTTGAAAGGCATTCGATGATTGTGACCTATCTCCCGAATAGGTCGCCATCCACATCTCGCATCATAGGTCTTGGCATTGCCTCACTAGAAACAAGAATTCCTCTTCATCCAAAGCAAAGACCATTGTCCCGAGCTTGTACAGCAAAGATCTTATCTCTAAGTAATCGATTTCGTGGACGCTTTGGAGATGTACAGTTCCTTGCAATGTGTCCCTCACCACTTATAACATTTGATTGGCTTAGCTTGACCTTGGTTACCATTCCTTCCTCGATCTCGGTTACCAACATAACCTCTACCCCACCTCTTCCTCGATCATATCGTTTTCCCTGAATCGGTTGCACCACGATCCTTCCATCTTAACAAAGGGCTTGATTGTGTGGGTTAGATGTCGTTCGAGGTTGTTGTTGGTTGTGGGAGAGAATTCATGTTTTGACTAATCAGAAGAGCTAGTTGATTAATGAAGTTACCCACGGTGGATCGCATCGCCTTGTTTGAACATAGGATCATGAATGAGTTTGTGATTACCATTACCCAAGGGTATGACTTGTGATGCTTTGGTTGTGATTTCGATGTTTGAGTAGAAGGCAGTTGAGTCATTAGACGAGCTTGTCTCTCCCTGGTTGGTTTTGAACCGATTGAGAATCAATTTTTCAAACATAGCATGTCTCTCTCATTCAAGGAGGAAGGCATAGAGTTGCTCATAGTTTGTATTCTTCAATCCTTTAGTGAGCTTCACATAAGTGACAAACTTGTGCCATTCGGGATTCATGTTGTTCACAAATTTTGAGTTCAACTGAATGTTAGGCATAGTCATTCCGATGTTCCTCATGTCATTCACTAACTTATGAAATCTCACATAGTACTCATATACACTCTCATCTGGTTTCATCTTGAAGTGTTCAAATTCGGCCATAGAGTTGGGATTCTCTCTGCCTTCCATAGTTAATTCCAACCGAGAGAAGCATCTTAACATTATCCCATACGCCTTTGCATCTGTTGTTATGATTGATCGCCTTGTAGATGTCTTTAGGAAGACCTGAAGAACAATGTTGAAGCCCCCGATATTTGCATCGAATCTCTTTTTCTCCTTATCATCAAGCTCATCATACATTTTAGGTCTGTCCATTCCGTAAATAGGAGTACCATCTTCATTAGTATCAAGTATGTCTCTAGTCGTCCCAACTCGATATGGTCCTTCATCAATGGATTTGAGAATGTTGACACCATTTTCCTTCCAAGGCAGCATATAACTGATTCGGAGCCCAAGAATCGTAGTCGGGCCTGTCAAGCATGGGTGGAGTATCCGAGCCACCGCTTGAACATCCTCGCAATGCTGGAGATGATAGTAGGAACGCTGGTAGACATGTTTACAGCTATACGGATTTTATAACTCTATGATTAAACCGAGAAATAGATTCTTTCACCGGATTTTACTAAATCAAGAGAAAACCGTAAACAATCACTCAAGTCGCTAGAAGATAATGCACTAAGTCGCTAGAAGATAATGCACTAAGTCGCTAAAAGATAATGCACTAAGTCGCTAACGCCATTCGCCTAACCACTAAGTCGCTAGAGTCCCAAGTCGCTAGACAAATGCAAGTCGCTAAGTAGTAACTCGCTAAGCCTCAAGTCGCTAGTAGAATTTTGGCAGCAATTCGCTACTCAAGTCGCTAAAGATACAAGTCGCTAAAGAGCAACTCGCTGCCGACCAAGTCGCTACAATTGTCAAGTACCAGAGGAGAGTCCACTACTTGTATCGAAATCGCTATCTAAGTCGCTAGGTTTAAATCAACTCGCTACAAATTTGAAGCAAGTCGCTAAGAAACTAATCCTAAGTAAGTCGCTAGCATGAAAACCATAAAACATCACTTTTCAATCCAAAAACAACCCAACCAAGATGATTCAAGCTTACTAAATGAAAACCTAAACACTTGTGATGATTCTAAACATAAAAGTACAAACAAAATCCAAACTTTAACACAAGAAATCAACCAAATGATGCAAAACCACTAAACTTTTTCAAACTCAAAAACCACCTAAAACCACTAGAAATCCAAAGATGTGCAAGATATGATCTAACCATGGCTCTTGATACCAATTGTAAGTTATAACTTTTCACATACACATCAAACCATAACACAAAGTAGCATATAGATGGAATTCTAGAGAGAGAAAGTTAGAGGTTTAGGGAACTTAGAGAGAGAAAGTGAAAGATATTATTATGAGCTCCAACTCTCTACCTTGGGAGGTAGAGAGTATTTATAGTCTTACATAAATCGCCACACAACGGGCCGTGGATCGCATACAAGGGTAAAGACCACCCGTCCTCCACTCTGGCAGTTACTTAACTAAATACTACTTAACTAAATATTACTATGACTCATTTAGCTCTAACGACACATATACTTGAGGTGACCGACTCTTTAATACCGAATTTCTAATCTCTAAC